>NJRQ01000182.1:95889-144646 GCA_003063805.1 Aphaenogaster ashmeadi | reverse complement strand
TGTGTAATGTCTATTTCCACCAACGTAGATTAACTTTAATCTCGGTTTAACTTAATCTATATCTTTTTCTAATTCTTAGAACTAGAAAAAGATAAAGAGTAAATTAAACCGAGATTAAAATTAATCTACATTGGTAGAAATGGACATAAGAGAAATATTTACCTAAATCAGTATATTTTTCGAACTTTTTTGTTAATAACTTTTTAATAAACAACGAGCGACGGCTAAAATCTTTTGAAGGTCACTCACGAGGATGACCTTGACAACATATGTCAAGGTCAAAGTCATCGGGGCTGCCTCCCCTAAATGTCAGTTTTATAAAAAAAAAAATAATGTAGTTTTAAAACGTAAATTCTAAAATAAATTAATAAAATGTACGTGTTAATTTAACATATTAGAAATGTTAATTGTACTGAGAGAAGAAATATGCTTCCACAATTTGTTTCCAAATTGTGTTAAAGTATTACATTTTTTGTGTTAATTTTTATATAATATTTGTGTTACTTTCTACTTTCTAACATATTCATCTTGTGTTAAATTAATACAAAAATTTGAGTGGACCATTTGGGACACGTGAAATGTGTTAAATTTAACACAAATTTTCCAACTGTGTAAAATACAATACATGCGTGTATATACAGGATAGTTTCACACAAGCTTCATCTTCGTAATTTTTATAAATAAGGTCTAAAGTAAAAAAGTAAAAAAGATTTAACTGAATTTTAGTTGTAAAGTAATATGATATTTATCCTTTCTTAACTCATTTATTTATGTGTATCTGATAATTAGGTAGCTATAGGTTTATACGCTTAACAATATGCTTAAAATAACTTTAATAAAATATAAAGTCTTGCTCTTCTCGTAGCACCGGATGACTATACAATGGCGAAACTAATTTTAAGAGGCATTTCTTCGGATGTCGAAACACTCTGGCTCTTGACTTGCGAATAATGGCATTCCTATTGCATGTAAATTTCCCTCTAGCAAGCGCGCGAGTACGTGGGCGACGACGACGGGGGTGGTGCACACGGACATCGAATGCGGCGAACTGGCACGACTGGCAGATACAACCTGGCTGTTAGTTTAGCTCAGTTTAATTTAGTTTAGTTTAGTTTAGTCAATAGTTCAGCCGTTATTGTACCCCGACGTGGCAGCGAGCGCCGAAGGACCACCCTCTTCATTTGCATACCGGGTGTGCCCGCGTAAATACTCGACTCGGAAAAGTCTGCTCTTGGCACATCAAAGGGACGCGGCGCGAATTAACCCGCGCGTTACCATCCCGCCCGCAAACAGAACCGGCGAAATATCGGCTTTGAACGCCGGCGTCATTGTTGCGCGTTAAACGCGCCGCTTAGAGAGGCGAGAGGCGCGCCTTGACGCGCAGTGATAAAGCGCGCCTGTTGTCGCGGCCGTTGGAAAGTTTCGCGAATCTCTCGACACAAAGGACAATTAACATTCCCGATTACATAGAGCGAGTTTAATAGACAGTCGCTTTTGGTAGGACATGTATATACCTGCTAGTATTAGACACTTCCAGTTATTAAAACTGTGTACGCATTTTTATTAGCTTAAATTGGTAATATACATAACGCAAGCGTCGCTCAGCAATTAACTTATCAAAGAATCGCATACAAAATAGTTTGTCCGGCGCAGTTATATGCATCTGTATATATATATATCCATATTCGTGTGTATAAATATATACATATAATTTCATTTCACAATAAAATGTATGCAAAGATCTTAAATACTGCGAGTTTTACTAATTCCAGGAACAATGTGATGTGAAATGTTGTAAATTGTTGCTTATCAGTAAAAGTGAAATTGCAAATATTACAAATGTCGCAATTGAATAAACTAATATTATCTATAATAGAAAAAAACAAAGCATTTGATTACTATTTTGTGGTAAAATTAGTCATAATATATACAAATAATAATAATCTTAAATTTTATACATTGATAATAATTACTTTTAAACAGCATTATAACTGATATATACATCAAGGTTTGTATTACAGATAATATTAGATTAACTTGATTCAGCAGAAAATTAAAAAAAAATTAAGAATTATGAAGTATTTTATTAAAAGCATTGTAGGATGTCTCTAGATCAAATATCAACTGTCTAACTTGTGTATCTGACAATTCGTCCGAGGCGGACATATTATCAAGAGTCTGTAACCATTCTGCAACTTTCTCTTTACCGTCAAAGTCGCTGGGTAATATACTGAGGCGATTCATGGTATCCATAAGATCTCTTAAATCCGGGTGCAATTGATCCATGGCTTTGATTTCCAGTCGTAATTTATCCATAAGTGTAATAAACAACGAAACAATGTCGGCAATGCACTTGGAGGTGTTGCCTTTATCATCTTTTATCGTGATTGGCCTATCCTCCTTGATTCTCTCGAGGGCAGCGGGACAATCTAAGCGGAATGCTCTGGTAAAGGAGTCGATTGTTGGAAATTGATCGCTCTGTACCTATAAGAAAACATGGAAATTTACAGTTCATATTCTTCATTAAATATAGTCAATAAATATATTTCTGAACATCATGTGTAAAGAAACGTGTTCAGTTCTTATTCAAAATTACACGACGTATGACGTATACATTTGAAAAGGCTTTATATACAAATTGCACAATTATACTTCTATGTTATATTACTGTAACGATTCCACAACAAAGTTAAGCCTGGTTTATGGAGGCTGTAACCGTTAACTTAAGCGGTGTCTACAATAAGATTTTAAGTCGTAAGACTTAACATATCGACCAATCACAGTTGAGCATTCTAAAAGTAAGACCGCAATTTTGATTGTGATTGGTTGATATGTTAAATCTTGCGACTTAAAATCTCATTGTAGACACCGCTTTATGCCGCAACCGGTAAAGTTCAACTATAGGATTTCAATGCCTTCGTTTATAATGACTTTATGAACGAAAGCATTGAAATCCTATTTTTGAACTTCACCGGTTACAGTATAAGTTAACGGTTATAGCCTCCATAAACCAGGCTTTACATACACAATTATATATAGCTAATTAAAATTATATGCTCTGAATGCTCACTTGCTTAAACGCTGCTCTATATTGCACTAACAGTTTGCTGCACGCTGCTGTGTATTCCTTTGGCGTAACACAGTCCCTGATGTAAGCCTTTTCCAAATGTTGCAACGTATTTACCACAGCATACAGATCTGCCTGATTGTCATGCTTCTCCCTCTCCCGGGCATTTTTATAGAGCTTAACTTCTTCGTACAACTCGGGACGATCCTGAGTAATCGACATTGTTTTATAACTGCAAAGAAAAACCGATATTTCAATATTAGAGTTCCTTTTAGGTTAGGTACACGCAGTAAGAAATAAAGCAGCCGCGCCTATCGCTCAGAGAGATTTCAGCTACTTCGCCAAAGCAAGTGTCATATCAATTTGCGAGATCCATGATATCAAACTTCTTTAAATTAAATTGCAGCAACTCGATGAGATATCTAATGTCGAGCAGTTCGACACAACGTGAAACAGTTTCGAAGAGTATAGCTTTTTACGTACCTTTATGCAGATATCGTTAATTCCACGTCTATCTACTATGACGATTACTGTGGATTGTATTAATAAGACGTCAAGAACAATAAGATTAAAGCGACTGACAGCCAAACAGCTTATCGTTGCACACAATAGCAGAACACCGACGAACGATATGGAACACAGAGCCACCTGCTGCGAGCCCATAATAGCAATGTAAGACTATGCGAAATGGCATGGCAGTGATCGACTTTATCCGTTGTAAATTAATTTACAGTTTCAAAAATATATTTTATATTTTATTATATAAAATCTATCTTATAATCTATATTTATATATTTTATAATTTATTCTCTTAAATACATAATTCCATTTTGCGAATATACTGCTGTCTTTCGCGACTAACACGGATATCTCAAAACAAATAACCGCTGTTGATTAAAAAATATATTTAATCTATTAAATATCACAGCGATATTACAAATGTCAAACGATTTCTTATCAATCTATCATTATAAAAAAATATCGCACGACGTATGACGTATACAATTTGAAAATGTTGTATATACAGATTGCACAATTATACTTTCAATTATAATTTTTATATTGTATTACTGTAGCGATTCTACAACAAAATGATCACAATTATATACAGCTAATTAAAATTATAGCCAGCAGTACCTGATTTAAGAGACGTAACACAAAAATTGCTTTCATTATGAGATGCAATCTGTGAATGCCGGAAAACTTTGCAACATATATTATCTTAAATATATAAGAAGCGTAGTTAAGTTAAATTTAATTAGATCTAAATTAAATTTAGAAATTAAATATCTGTTGCATCGCGTCGGGTTTATCACTGCTGGGATTTCTCGCACAGAACGGCAATTCCCTCTGTTCTTCTATACAGGGACAACTAAACTCTTGGAGAATTCGTTTTTTGCGCTCACGCGATTTCCCGGTGTGCCCAATATCAGGTGGTATTTCGCGATTATCACTTATACTTATATACATCGCTTCCAGAGTAAGATCATCCTTATCTAAGATATTCCAAGGCGGATAAACGTTTATCACAACTTCCGATATCATTTTCAATGTACCGACTATATCACAGACTAGCATAATTGTAATATTTTTGTATAAGGCTTCCTTTGGTTGGGTTTGTGCATTATGCGCTTCTGCCTGTTCGATGTGTACGTCGCTCTGCAGAAGGTTGTAGCGATCCTCGATCAGAACACCTTCCAGGAACTGATTGCTGAATTGCTTTGTAGAATTGCGTACAAGTACACTAATGTACCGTGCTGAAGTAGCGTCGTGTTCTTTATTCATTCGATGACGCCATATACGAATGCTGGATACCTGTGCATTGATCAAAGACTGCAGTCTCGCAGTCATGCTTCCCCTGGAACGAAAATGCAACATTAGAAATCGTGTTAACGAGATTGCGTTAATATCTACCTTTTAGGTTTGCGGCGTTTCTTTCCAGAGTCCAAAAGACATGCGTACATATTCCTGTCGGGAGACTTTTTCGACGGAGTTGTTATCGTGCTAATAATGGCATCAGTTTGGGTTGACTTGCTACCTGTCTTCTGTGTGGTTTTATTCAAAGATGGCACTTCAGAGATCATTGCGGAGAGACGTGTACTTTGATTCTGCATTATTTCTGCTTCTGAACAATAAGTTTCATCCAAGTCATTAGTAATTACTTGTAAGAGTGTAAATGGTTGTCCTGAAGGGATCAAATATTTATTTGAATTATTGAACTGGGATGTTTTTGTAGTTTCCTGTGTATCGGCATCCTCTATAAAATTGCTTAGCTTGATGCTACTGCTGGATGTGCTTGTAGGTTGATTGCATTCCTCATGTTTGCTATCGTTGCTCGTACCAGCTTCTATTTCTGAATCATTTTTATCAGTGTTATTGCTTGAGCTGTCAGCAAAACTCAATTTCTCTTTTGTCGATGATGAACATGTGTCTATAGATCTCTGATGCTCCTCTGGGCTTTTCTTTGCTTCAGTCGAAAAGACAAATGTTCTAGTTTTGGCCAAATTTTCTCCCAACTTATCTTGATCTACAGGTATCTCTCTCAGGTTACTATGGTTATCATTCATCAACACAGGTTCCGTTATTGACTTTATATTTACACTGGTGATTTTAGGGTTGGGTAACTTTGAACATTTCAGAGAAACACTATTCTCATACTGCAATTTTCTCCTCTTTTTCTTAAAAACACGATGCGTACCAAGGACAGGAGAACCACCGTCAGCAGTCACCTTCTCTATACCAGGCGGTGTGCACTGTGTCTCGCTCATAAGTTCCCTTTCATTCTTGCTCTTCTCTTTACTTCCACGACGTGGCTTAGATCGCATCGTATAGTTTGCAGAGTGTCCTGCGTTCCCCTGGCGATCCGCATTGCCCAGTCTTTTCGCTGTAGCGTTTCTATTTATACAGATCTTTCCCCTAGGTCGTTTCCTACCGTTACTGAGTATCGGCGATCTCTGGGAGGCCGTAGTCGCCGACGTTCCTAGAACGGGGGACAACTGGGACGGATCGCTTCCGCCGTTCTCGTGAGTCTCGAGCCACTTGCGCACGTAATCCCCCTTCTCGGTGCACGGTATGCGAGCCACATTCTCGTCGATCACGAGGACGCGACTCGGTACGGAGCGCTGCTCGACCACGTTGAGCTCGAGGATCGACTGCCCGAAATTCAAGGACCTTACGTGCTTGGGTTTGACGCCGCGCGGTAATACACCCACGCGAGAACGACTGCAGCTTGGTCCGTTGCAGTCCGACATCGCGGATAAATTCGAGTATTTATGCAGCCTGCTGGCGCGGAATTACACAACGCGTCCGACATCGCAGCGTCGAAGTCACGTATGCGCTGGGCGCCGCCATGTCACTTTGTTGCCGTGGCGACCAGTCTGTATCTCGAAACCGTTGCGCCCTGCGCTTGTTAGATCAGTGCTGTGTGTATGTCCAAGATTTGTAAGGGCCTTAGCAGAATGGCTGACTTGTAATTTCAAGACAATATATTTTATGCTTCAAGTCCTTGCCTTAAATAACGTAAAATACTATCTTGTATCTTCTTTTGTTATTATACAGCGGTTTGTCATTAATCGCAAATAGAACGGCTCTTTAGTTTAAGACTTCAGACACAAGACAGTTATTGTGCGTTATTTAAGATAAATATTTAAGCCAGTGACACATACAAAAACGTAAGCAGTAAGTAAATCGACCAATCGCAATCAAACAGTAAGCAATATCGTAAACAGTAGCAAATCAAAAATATCGATTTTCCTTACTGCTTACGTTTTTCTATGTGCTACTGGCTTTAGAGCATAAAACATTGTTTTAAAATTATCAGTCAGCCATTCTACTAAGGGCCAATTTCACCAACCACGGTTAACTTAACCGGCCGGTTATTCCATTGGAATTGACTAATCGCATTTGTCGTTAAGCAAAATTAACAAATGCGATTGGTCAATTCCAATGGAATAACCGGCCTGTTAAGTTAACCGTGGTTGGTGAAATTGGCCATAAGGGCCCTAATTCTGGGCATTGACATAAAGTGTGACGGGGTTTACGCCCATTGCCTTCCTTTTTCTATCTTCATTGAGAATAATATGCCGATACACAAAAATCTTGGATTGCACTGGTCTAGATTGAAGATTGAAGATGAAGACATGCGAAAAGCTTGAGCAGAAAGCGGCAAGTGAATCGATTAGTCACGATCGATTGTTTCAGTCTCGACTCGAGAACGTTCGACTGTGATCAGGGTATGCATTATGAATTTATTCCGAAACTATTCCGTTCGGAATGATAGTCACTTATCCTATACTTGTCGTTTCCTTGTAGTTTCCTTATTTCTGTTTTTTGTTTTTCGGAATCATTCCGAACGGAATCGTTTCCGAATAGATTCATAATATGTGCCCAGTTTTTATTCTTTTTCATTTACATAAAAAAATTTTTAAAAGTTAAATATATATAAAAGGCGTTTTTTTTACTTAAATTTTTTCGTGTGCCTCACGCCTAAAGTCGTGAAACTCTCCGCACTTTTTTCAGCTGTCCTTATTGTATGAAGAAATTGTAAAATAAGATCTACAATTGTTAATGTATGAAAAAATTATAAAAGTTATTTGGGCAGACATTAGCGTAGACATGAGTTTAGTTTTCATATTGGCTAATATATGAAGCATTTTATATCTATATCAAAAGACTGATAATATAAACATTTTCATAGTCATTTTTGTATATGCTATAATAGTTTTCATCTTCTAACAGCGTAAAATCTAATACATCAAAAATGGTACCTAATACGAACAAAAAATAAAGAAGATATATGTCAATCTAATTAATGAAAAACCATGTCAAAGAGTATCCAATATTTTAGTTATTATTTAATACTACAAATCCTGCAATCTTAGAAAGAATTGCAGTATTAGAGAGAAAGCTCTCTCTAATTTCGTCTGTAAATCGGATAATTCGAATTAATCAAAAGATGTGTATATCGAATCTATCAACGTTACTTAAAACATCCTATTGTACATGATAATTTTATGCTTCATTCTCTGCGCCTTCCCACTTCGATGGCATGCTTAAACGTACAAATGCGAGATTTAGTGTGATAATATCCTGTGCTCCGCGGACCTGCCTCAATAGCATCCGCTATAGCCCTGATTTGAGCATGCGGATGTGATACTTGGATGACTATCTTACCCCGATACCGAGTGCTCTTATTCAAATGGAACGACAAGGTTCCTTCCGATCTCGTTCGACCGTGATTGAACCCTCGCGCTCTCGTAGCATTATCTTTGATAAACGTTTTGAGGCAGAACGTATCTAGAAACCAATAAAATTTTTCTCTTACATAACAAAACGATACCAAGGAAAAAGAAGAGAAGCGATTTACTTATTCTGAAAAGGGTATCTTATAAAGTTTATTTGCGAATTATATTCTACGATATTACTAACTTATTCAAAAAAATTTTCCATTGATAAAAATTGAGACTAGTGCATTACTATCAGATTTCTTCGTGAAATCATAGCTTCAAGCGGATTTCATCGTCCTTGTGGGAGTAGACAACCGGGAGATCACTAAGAAAGATAGAGATTTCTTCGTGAAATTATAGCTTCAAGCGGATTTCATCGTCCTTGTGGGACGAGACAACCGGGAGATCACTAAGAAAGATAGAGAGAGATATATAAAAGAGAGAGAGAGAGAGAGAGAGAGAGAGAGAGAGAGAGAGAGAGAGAGAGAGAGAGAGAGAGAGAGAGAGAGAAAGAAAGAAAGAGAAGGGGAAGAGAGGGAGAGAGACCGCGAGAAAGGGTTTAGGCCGGTGTGGAAATCTAAATCGGCGAGAGAGCACCGCGCTGTGCTGGCCGCGCGGGCACAATTACCGGGCGGCGAGTGTCGAGGAACCCCATTTTATATATTAATAGTCGAGATAGCCGCCTGTGTGTCACGTTACCGAGAGGGCCACCTCGGTTAGGACGGCGGGAGCCAGGGGAGAGCGGTCTCGGAGGATCGTTGTTGGGAAGTGGAAGAGATCGGGAAGGGGGAATCGGTCGCGCGGGAGCGAGAGGGCTCGAGAGGCTCGTACGATCGATCGAGGGAGATCGAGCGATCGGATCCGCGGGGGCGGCAGAGGGGGGACCTCGAGGGGAGCCTCGAAATGATAGATACGAGGACGGTATAACGCACGGACCCCTTGCATCTACATGGTAGCCTCAGTTCCAGTTCGCGATGGAGGCTACTTGTTCCTTCTGGCACTAGATAGTTGTGCACTCCTTCCCAGAGTGTGAGACAGACAGAGCGTGATCGAAAAAGAGGAGGACGGGGTGAGGAAAAAAGAGGAACAAATTAAGGGGGAAGGGTGAGCGAGATAGAGAAAGGAACAGTAGCTAGAAAGGAAAAAAAAGATAGAAAGAGGGAACCGGGAATCGAAGAAGAGGCTGCTAGGAAGAAAACGGAGAACGCAAGAGGGGTAACGAAAGAAGAAGATTAAAATCGGTGATGGAGGGATAAAAGAGTCGAAGGGGTGCAAGTCCGACGAACGACGTTCTAAACCATTTCCACGAAGAAGCATCAGAGAGCTCTCGATCTGTCCCATATTCCGGGGTACGTCTCCTTGAACTTTTCCCTGGGCGTTCCATCGGTGGTTCGGGGGATGATGACTCGCGGTGGCGGTCCAAGACGAGGGTCGTGAAGCCGCGTTATTTTATAGCGAAACGCACATAATACACACGTACATGTCGTCACGGCAGAACGGAGGTGACCGGATGCCGGGCGGTGCAGTGATTCGATTGATTCGCTGAAGAGTGTTCGTGGCTTCCACCGAACTTCCGAGTGCCGCGTTAAGTGAACGTACGTGTGCGTGCGTGGGTGCGTGCGTGCGTGCGTGCATGCGTTTGTGTCTCTCGCTACGTGAGCGTACATACGTGTACATACGTGCGTGCTTTGCGTGCTTGCGAACGAGCGCTGATCGGGGGCTTATACAGTGACGCCTTGGGCGCTCTTGTGTACGTGCGGGTTCGCGAAGGAAGGCAAAGGCGGCGAGTCCCGGCTGGTCACCGAGGTGGTCCACCCAAGTGAGAGCATTGTCATCATCCTCGTCATCAGCCCCCATCTACGCGCTGTCGCATTTCAATCAGCGCAGCGCAGAGGAAGCGGCGGCCGGACGCGCGCGCCTCATTGAGCTTTCTTCGATTCTTCGCGGTAGGAAGCCGCTGGGCGTGAGATCGGCATCGGTAAGATCGAACGGGAGATCGTTCGTTGATGAGATCGAGGCGTCAGGAAGTTCGTAGGTGTCTCTCTGCGAAATCTTATTTAACGAAAATTGGAAATTGGAACGCTTATTTTAACGCGGCTTAACTAAATATCTGTAGTTCTAATTATGATGAAGATAAAGAAGGAAACCGTCGTGCTGATTCAAAGTTGATCACTTTATTTGGGGTACTTAAATAAAATAGCCTAATATGAATCATTGATCCATAAAAAACGTAGATTGGATGCAGTTACATTTTATTGATTTATTAATCTTTTGAGAAACGAAACGAAGGATACAAAATGAAATATTGTGTAGGGATGTCTCATACATAATATCGTACGAAACTGTTACGCAGCGTTTTAACGTTCTAACGTGAAAACGCTGTGCACTATCTTTGCCAAGATTATTGTTAGAGTTTGTTTTGTTGCCAAGATTACTATTAGAGGTATTATTGTTAGAGTTTTTCGAGTTAGAGTTCTACGAACTGATATCTGCATTTTGCAACATGCCCGATTAGTTGACCACGTCAGAGAATCCACGTCATAGTGAGGTACGTCATCCGCCATCATTTCTCTTATCAGGCGCAGCTATTATATTATCGTTGGAATAGAGATGACTACATCCTTAATTTTGCCAGGTGCAAAAGTATATATGGGCGTCTCTTAAAATTAATTTTAAAGATCGATGCATAAATATCGAGACTTCGCAGTGATGTCATTGACATCAAGAGACATCATAGGAAATTTTAATAGATTTCTTGCAGTGTAGTGATAATACTGAAAATTCGCCAACTTACTTATCTATTATAATTACTTCTATAATATTAAATAAAAAATATGTAAGAGTGGATTTGTTAAATCTATCTTACAACATTGCAATGTATTACTTATTAGTAAATGTCTAAATTTGTAGTATTATGTAGTTCACTTCTTCATGTTTGTTGTCGTGATAAAATGTAAAATTTTATAAGTAGAATAGCATGGTTAATCATATTTCTTTATGCATCTTATGACTAAAACATAACGCAAGATGCATTATTTATATATGCATTAGGTCGATGTGAAAGTTTAGCAGTTTCTACCACATCGAGGAAAATCATTTAGTGAAAGTTCCACGAAGTAAACAATGTTTTTTCATCTATCTTTAGATAAAAGTTTAATCTTTAATAACTAATTATTGATTATTGATTTTATCGGATATTACAACGAGTAACAGTATTAAAAATTTGTTTAATAATAACGTCTTTGTGAAAACATGCTATTTCTAAACGCAATTGGAACACGTGGCATTATTTTTTTATAATGTTTTTCGAGAGTAAACTTGCAGTAATTTAAAATTAGATTTGCGTGGTTTAGAAAATTATGCGCCGTAAGAGAAGATGTAATTTTTATTGAGGAAATAGATCAGAGAGGAAAATAAGGAAACGCGCGGTTTGTGTAAAATTGCAAAATGTGTTATATCGGGAACGGCACGAATCTAAGAAGTGTCGCGTAGGCGCGCGAATTCGCGTGCATCGCGAACGCGCAGATGATAGAGACGGCGAGGAGAACAGGCGGGAGATCGCCGCTCAGGGGAGAAAGAGAGGGATGGGCAGAATGCGAAGGCGTGCGAAGCGGAATGACATTGTTTGCACCCGTGACGTCACTCGTAATTGTAACGAACAATGAGAGAGGCACGACTGTGCGCTCGCGAGTCGCATGTGCCCCGGGGTCTAGGGTTACCTGACGTCAGTGGTAGGCTGGCAGGCTAAATAGAAAAAAGTGTCTTGGCTCTGACAAGCCTTGCAATTGCAAGTTGAAGGAACCGGTTGCCAATTAGGATTTGGGTAGACTATGGAAACATAATAAATAAGAATTATTATTGATTTATTTTATCATTTATTCTTTCCTTCTTTTTAAAAACAAGCGTTTTACTTTGTAAGAAATATTTACAGAAGTCGTCGATTAAATTGTTGAATTATTGGTACTGATTATTGCATTGACATTAAATTATTTTAAAAATAGCCCATATTTTTATAAGCTGTGTTAGTCACATATCGGTCTCTATATTTACTTATTAATTGTTAAATTATTTTGTCGATTAAAATTTTATTGTGATAAGAATGAAAATAAAAATTTTTGACAAAATGACATTATTGTGTATCACTACTGAGTCGCTAATAAAGCAAATTATAAATTAATTTCATTTGTTTCATCAGGTTTGATCCTAATTTTAAGAGATTTCGATTAAAGCTATCTAAAATATAGAAATATATAAATTTGATTTATTGGTAAAGGCGAGCAAAGAAGGATATACAATTTGCCATTGTAATTCCAAAGATTAACATCACTCACGTTAAGTTATAACATTCGTTATACTACGACAAATATTATGACAATGCATATGCGTTGACGACTATTTTTAGTACATATCATTATCAAGCAGTATCAACCACAAAATTCTACAAATACGGAGGCATTGTTTTACGCGAAAAAATGCGTTTCATTATGCGTTTTGTTATCAGTTTGATTACAAAATTAAACACTGAAATTTTCCCAAATTGCTTATACATGATCACGTCACGTTTTAACAAACTCTGATAGGTCGTTTCCGTAAGACAGTAAATAAAATCTTGGCAACATTCTAAGTCTGCGAGAGTCCTTATCATCGTTTGACGAGAAAAGACTTCTTTGAGGAGAAGATAGGCATGCGCTGCAAGCTCGATTATCGACGATTTCGTGACGATATTAATTTATCGGCAAGAACGTGGGCATGCCATTAACGGTCTTATCTAGCCATAACTTGCATGTGCAATCATTCTCTATTTTGCTACGTTTCGCTGCCTTAAATATCCACTGCTTCTAAATCAGTCAAAGGATCCTTAAATAAAAGAAATTCCTGTAAGAGACCGGGATATTCGTACAAAAAATTATGTAATATGTTACAAAATTATTTTATTTTGTAAATATACTGAGAACCATTAAGACATTTAGATAAGCAGCGAAGATATTTTATATTTTGTACGATAGGAAATGTACATACCAGATATTAACTTCTTAGTATTGAAAAGTAATAAATGCTGCAATATAGTTTACGAAGTGCGAAGCACGATGCTAAATCGTGACTATATATAGACAGCTTCTTTACTTCACTAACGGTTTATAACTGGGCATATCATTTTATGTTCACAAACGACTGCATAAACAACGTCGCGCGCGTATCGGACAGTTTTGTATCTACGGAAAATAGAAAATCGTATGTGACACAATTACTTCGCCCGCAATCGCGCCGGATGATCGTAATTTACACACGTGCTGGAAACGAATAGGGAAATGTGTTTATGCTCCTCTACTTATCGTAGTCTGTATCAGGTGACGTAAATTTGAAACATTGCATGCTATTATTCTTGTCGCTGCTCGCTAGAAACGCTCTTTTGCAGACAGACGGAACTGGTTGTGAAAAGCGTTTTCTTATTCTGGTTATCGTCGCGTATGCTCAATAGGTTTGACATTTCACCTTCCAGAGAAATATATCTGCGTGTATATTAGAGTAATTCATGCTAAGCCGTTCCCGCGAGCATTTTAATTCGAGCAAACTAAACAGAGATTCAATCAAATCTCAATTAATTTTAATTAATAGCTATGGAAATGGCTAATGGGCATATATCTTTATAGATGTCATCCTAAGTTCCACACTGCGGCTTTTAAATTCACTTCAATGTTCAGTTTCAACTCGGACTTTGATTTGTTTCCTATTTCTTTTCGAAGATGCACTTTATGAAAATGATGACTTTTTCTTGAGGGGGGATTTGAAAGAGAACAATAAAGACTATGAGAACGCACTTCTTCTCGTGCCGAGCAAGTGAGATTTGCATTCGTCGCTGCGTCTGCACGTCCCGACATTGAAAATAGCGCAACAAGTTATGAAGATAATAGGAGATACACGTGCTTTTGTTGGAAGGCGTGAATTCGCGTAGTTCCTGACTCCATTGGTGTTCGCAATCATTTGTCGTTTTTCTATCGTTTTTCTATGGTTTTTTCACGGGCGGCCCGTGCCCGTTTTCGTAGATTTTGCGTACTTATCGATGCACGTGACTGCGACAACAATGATCTAAAAAAAATGCAAATTTACGTGGTTTAGTCAATTAATAGATTCGAACGATAAAAACGCGTAAAGGGTGAATTTAGACGTTATCCATTCGCGCTATGATCAAATATGTAAATCTAAACCCGAGTAGCAATTAATAGTTGATGGTCAACTGTTGGCTGCAGGAAATATAATGTTGGCCGCTGGAAATATAACATTGGCCCAATATTTAGTGCTGCTTGGGAAGACTAAGTTTTAGGCAGCGCGATCAATGTCACACATACACTTGTGATTATTTAGACATTTTATTTATCTTTGCAGTTAAAAGAATTTTATTGCAAAATTATTTTAACGAAATTATTTTGGAAAAAAGTTCGAGACAATAATTGTACATTCACGTGTAATGTCTGCTGAATATTTGAGTTTATTAGATAAGATCAATAAAAAAATTTTTTTAATTAATTAAAATTAATTTATCTTGCATATGAGAAAAAACGTTTGTATATATGTGTATAATGGATGGAAGATTAAAACTTCGGGAAGTCATTACACGGATTTAGAACGCTTCAATGATTACGAGGGTAAAGTCGCACTATGCGGATTTAAAACACTCGAAAAAGTAGGGCTCACAAAAGTAAGAACAGCTGATAAGTAGAAAGAGAATTATAGAGAATAAGAGGCATGAATATTAACAAATGCATGAATATCATGGATAACGAATTCTGCAAAATTCTGGCATAGTACGTAAATAATAAGGATCGTATTGTTAAAATTGAGTCGGCCGTGAAAAACCGAATCGAAAAATATGTCTTCGAAACCTATATAGACCTTATTAATATAAAAGATTTATTATCATTTTCTCTCTAGAGGGAAAATAGTTGAGAAATTCTCCAAGAGGTAATGCCGCAATGTTTGATATTTATGATATTTATTGGTTTAGGCATTATCTTTGTAGCATATGACATGTTTTCTTGGCGGAGACGGGGAACCGATCCTTATACGTCAAATCCATCGACGTTATGTCAGAGCTCGCGATCGCGCGTGTCGCGTCGCACGCGGAAGCTAACGAGCAGCGTACTTACGACAGACAATAGCGTTCGCTAGAAGGGAATTTCGTTTGCAGAAAGCGGGAGAGAGAGACAGAAAAGGACGGAGGAGCGGCGAGGCGGAGGAGCGTTCGGAGACTGCGGCGACGGCGGCGGCTCTCGATCGGCCGAGAGAGGAGGTGGAGAGACTCCGCGACGAAGATGATGTTCGGTAGGATCAGAAGAGAGGAGGTCTTCTCCGGCAATGGCTGATCGCCGTAGCCGCGATGCCCGCGGCGTATGAGCCGCTCTATCGCGAGGACAACGACGTTAACGCTGCCCGCAGCAGCCGGATCCACGCGGGATCTACGCGCTCGTGATCGCGATCGTGACGTGGTGGGCGGACGCGGTGCGTGAACGAGGATGAAGGGACGGTCCCTCGAGCCGCGAAACGAGGAGCCGCTGCACTGTCGCGAGTGAGCCGCGAGCGGTGTCGAGGAGTGCTCAATTGCGGCGAGCTGCGGCGAGTGCAGGAGAACGCGCGTTCGTTAATAAACGCATGCACGTTAACAAAGAGAGAGAAAGAAAGAGCGAGAGAGAGGGAGGCGGCGAGTCAATCGGACACTTCCGTAAACAGTCAGGAGTGAATGAGCACCGCAACGGACATCGCGATCGAGCGAACTGGATCTTCAGTGAAAGAAGTTTGCGTGGTCGATTACAGGACTTAAACCGCGAGTGCGCTTTCGATGACACTTGAGACTACTCGAGGTGATCGTCGAGACCGTTCGAGATAATCCCCTTATTACTGCGGGAAGACGTGGTGAACAGTCGCAGAGCGATTTTCGCGGGAGGGTTGTTGAAAAGCAGAGACTAACTCGAGCCTCTTGAGACTGCGAGCGGTGAGAGAGCGCAAGCGAGGAGCGCGCCGTAAGTGGAAAAGGATCGTTGGGATCAGACCACTCGGCGATCGAGAGAGCGGCTATCACTTTCCTTCCTGTCAAGTTCCTTCCTTTCATCCTCGAGTCCTCGCGATTGAGGATCCACAAACTAATCGACGTTCGCGTCGCGATCCACTTCTTGGCGCTTTCGGTAAGCTCTCGAAAAGGAGCTTCGTCGGTGTTGATCACTTAACAAGATTCGTGCGACATGAGACATGAAGTGCCACGCGCTCATTGCAGCCAGATGCAAATCGGTATCTCGAACCCGATTAACCGCGACTCGTTAGGCCTAATAGTAGTGATCTTGGTGGTACCGTGCGCGACCTTGAGCTCAGTGTACCTGGTGGCGAGACACGCGTTGTAGCACGCGCCCAAATCGTGGAAAGCCCGTCGCTCTCGAAGCAGCCCGATTCGGCACGCTCGGGGGTACATCGGAGGGAGGCAGTGGGGCGACAGGAGAACGAGGAGACGGACGAGGAGGACGAGGAGAAAAAGGAGGAGGAGGTGGAGGAGGAGGCGGGGGTGGAGGAGACGAGGGAGGATAGGCAGCGCCAAGGAGGAGGAAACTTCCTCGGTGCGCGGTCTCGGACGAAGGGGGCGAGAAACGTGCGTTTGTAATTCGGCGTGGCTGCCTTCGAGGATGAGCGACGGCGGTCATGCCGTGTAATTCGAAGGTGTACCACGCCACCGTCGCATCGTGCACGATCGTCGCCGCCGCCGCCGCCGTCGCCGTGGTGGTCGTCCAGACCGTCGTGGTCAAACTGTTGAGACACGGCAGAGTCGCGGCATCGCCGGAAAGATGAGCTCGATCGACTTCGACGAGGTGCTGGTACACGTGGGAGAGAAGGGCCGATACCAGAACATCATGTACTACTTGCTGTGCATACCCGCCACCCTGCCGGCCGCCTTCTTGGCGTTCTCACAAGTAAGCACGTTGTCTGATGTCGCTTCAGAAGTATACCCTTAAGTTTGGTGATCGAGATGAAGATTGGTGTCTTGAGGCACCAAGGGCAGTATAGTAAGATCTTGCATAAAAATCATTTGCTCTTAATTTCTTAATTTATGTAAATTTCAAACATATTTTTATCTTTCAAAAACAAGCACTATGATCAAGTTAACAAGGAATAAAATAAATATACACGGAGAAAATTTTATATTAAAAATTACTATGTATGGCAGTAGCCGTGGACCATTGCTGGAATTATAAAAATTTTTACTATGTTTTCACAAATAAGTTTAATAATTATTAATATAATAACATAGTAAAAAATTTTTATAATTCCAGCAATGGTCCACGGCTACTGCCATACATAGTAATTTTTTATATAAAATTTTCTCCGTGTATAGATATTTTTATTGATAAATTGGAATACGTTCATTATATGATTAACATAAATGTGCAACATTAAATTATGTACGATTTAAGTTTTAATTGGATAAAATATGCGAAAGCAAACAAATCATTTTAAAACATGTATATTTGATATTCAAATCTACAAAACAAAAGTATTAAACATATTAATTCTTGCGTAATTTACTAAAAAGCCGAACCTATAATAATAAAAATCAAATTGTTAAATTAGCAATATTACGATAAAAAGCAGATGCAAAAATAATGTACAGGTCCGAATAACTAATCTTAATTAAGACTCGCGATTTCGAGATAGGTGTTCGTGAGTGCCTCGCCAGAACACTGGTGCAGGGTACCGGAGTTGGAGAACCTGACGGATCTGATGTCGTTGGAGGAGATGAAGGCGCTCTCATTGCCCTACTCGGTCAAGCCCGATGGCAGGAGGGTTTACTCCAAGTGTGAAATGTACGACGTGAATTACACGGAGATAATCGATTCGTGGCTCGAAGGCGCCAATTTGTCCAACACCACCGACAGCCCGTCGTTAACCACGTCTCCGTCGTTTGACTCGCTGTCGAACCGATCGCTGCCGGTCAGTAGCCCCGACTGGCCGGTCGTCAAATGCCGGTACGGATGGAACTACGACACTAGGGACTACGACAGCACCCTCGTGACCGAGGTAAACTCGACTTTCTCTCTTTCACCGAAAAAGACCGCGTGCCGGTCGCCGGCGTGCCGAGACGACTGTTTCCGTCGTAATGAGGCACTTGAGGCACTCACGTTTCGCACTGATTGCGAGTGGGCAATGGTAGTTCTTACGGATTGTTTAGACGGCTTTGATGTAAAGCCCAATCCAAGTCCCAATCACATTTTTAATTGTCTCCAAAGACAAATAATTTTTACGACAAATAATAATTATAGTAATATGTAGAAATATGGGCTATACATTTTTTTCTCTTTCGATCGGGCTGGATCTTTTTGCCTAATAATATTTTTATTGGGTGAATTTATATATGTTTTATAGCTCATTGTCAGCCAACTACGCGCCGATTACTTTTCGGACTTGAAACGCAGTCTTTTCAGCTAGGGTTGGAAATAGTATTATCACGTTGGATTAAATTGATAATCAATAATATTTTAATAATACTAATGATACTAATAAAGATCTTAAAAATCTGTAAAGAACTTATTACGAAAAATATCACCCCAGGATTCGAACCTGGAAACTTCCTCAATTCCGTGACGGGCGTCTTTACCAATTCGATCACTGAAGCATGTGGTATTATTTATCGCAATAACCAGTGAAATGAAAAGAAGACGTCATTTTAAGCCGAATTAAAAAGATGCGTTTCAAGTCCGAAAAGTAATCGGCGCGTAGTTGGCAGAGCTGTGAAATGTATATAAATTCACGCAATAAAAATATTATTAGGCAAAAAGATCCAGCCCAACCGAAAATAGCCCATATTTCTATATTGTGTTGTCCACATATTTGGTCTATATTTATATATTTATTAATAATTATAGTAGTTTTAATATTGGAGATGCACCTCTAACTCTTAAAATATCCAATTTTTTCAATGATTATATATATATATAATTAAAGGCTGGATTGGAATATATTCCGCGCTTTCTGTTTTCCGGTGTCCTACGTGTCCAACCGCCTAATGACATGATGTCTCTATTGTTACCTGTTGTTACGTAATATATAACGCGCCGTAAAAAATTTTACTGCAAATTATTGCAGATAGTGTCATTTCTACTTTACGGGTCGACTGGCCATTTAATATACCTGTGTCCTTCTAGATGTCGTAAAAAATCTGCAAAATAAAACGTAACTATCATTGTCATTAGGACGTTACAGAATACTGACTTTAAATCGTTCGTGAAACTGAAATTATTCCATCCACAATCATTTATTTATATCTAATAAATAATAAATTAGTAAAATTTAATTTATAATAAATAAATCTATCAACAGATTAAATTCATTAGTCATTGATATAGGCTCCTCATTATCTATTTTTGAAACAGAATCAGATTTGTTTGTATAAATTCGCGAAAGAAAAAAAAAGGATTCTTACATGCGAGTGAATAGTTTTAGCACATGGTAAGGTAAAAATATAAATTTTTCTCTTATTAATAAAAAAGATGTCGAAAATACGATAAAATATTTAACGGATACAATCAATTATGAAGAATACTTTATGGTCAATTTTGTCCGGTTCAATTATTGTTTTATATTTTTTAATTAAATGAAGTAACATGGTCCACGAACTAGACAGCCTGGGTACCAGTTACAGATCGATTCTCACAAAAATGCCGAAAGGAGAAGGATTATCTGGATATAAATGCATCTAGTTTCCCTTCTGTCTAGACGTAGCGCGAAACACGCTTTGACGATTTGCTTAATACTCCCACGACGCCTTAATCGTCGCCGGCAAATTTCTTCCTCGCATAGCATCGGATTTCACCCACGTCGCCTTGGCCTTTGGCTTCGTAGTGTCCCGGCGTTTGTGCACCAGCGATGCATCGCGGCGAGTTTTCTACGGTCCCGTTCGCGGAATGAAGTTACGTGTCTTCGTAATGTTCTCGCACGGACGGTCCCGCTTTCCGTGAAGTATTTGTCGGCGATGACGAGTATGATTGGCGCGAACGGATTAAATCGTGCAGCGCGGATTACGCGCGATTAGTTCCGATTAAGCGCGATATCGTGGAACGAAATGGCCAAATGTTGAGACACAAAGTTCCCGCGTCTATCAGACCTCATGTACGATTTCTATTGCCGTCGTGAAGTATTCAAATTGTTATCGACATGTTTTATATTTGCAATAAAAGCGAAGGGAATATAAATGAGACTTCTTCGCAGCAAGCTAAAAGAAAAAAAGGGAGAGAGAATATAATTAAAAATTAATTCTTTGATTAAAGATAAAAGAAATGAAAGAAACTAGAAGGAAGTAATTAATTTTAATTATCGAAGTTATGCACAGAACGGTTTTGCTGAAATATCTAAAAATTTCGCCAGATGCAGATCTGAAAATAATTTTGTTAGATCATCAAAAGTAACTATGTAGAACACTCAAACATGATGATGATGCTGCAAAAAGTTTTGATATTCTAGCAACTATATTGGGCGTTCTACATAATTATTTTGATGACCCAACAAAATTATTTTCAGATCTATATCTGGCCAAATTTTTAAATATTTCAGCAAAACCATTCTTTCCGTGTGGAAACGAATAAGTGTGTGAAACAATTTTCTTAACACAATGTCAGTTCAAGAAGAGCTCGTGAAATTAATATTTTCAGCGTCTATCTATTCTGTATGATTCGTCACATTCTCTGCCAGCGATGAGGGCATTATTTTATTATCGTTACACGAAATTTCCGCCACCGTTCGTAAACATTTCCATTATGGAGATTAAATTTCCGATGTAATACACAAAATGAATTTCATGATAATGTAAAGCACGAAACTTTTCTTGAACTTTTCCCGGATCTAAAAATTATTTTATATATAGAGGTATTAAAAATACGAATGGAGCGCGCGTGGTTTATTTTTTATTTCCGATATTCCTGTCGACACTCTATGCTTGCGACTTTATACTTCAGTTTTATTGCAAAACTTCTTGACAAGGGAATATGAGTTCATGTTAAAGTCATGTTAAGTCTACATCAAGTCAACACCGCATATCGCGTTTCCGAAAGAAGTCATGGCAATTTTCCATATTTGAATATTGAAGAAAACAACTGGGCCGGGTAAACATCGCGATCACGAGGCAGCAGCCGTAAGTGTTCATTAAGACATTATTAAATTGCCACAATTAGACAACGCGGTGAGCTGCTGGCGTAATGGGAATCGCGATGCACGGGGTCGAGGATCTAAGCGTGTTTTTTTCCTTCTTCATTTATTCTTCTATTCGATTCTACCAACTTTGCTATGCTAAGTGGACTGTAATCTCATAGCGGGCATCGTATGAAACAATTAATTGATATACGCCATAAAACCATAAAATAATCTCGCGGATTGTAACAGTTTACGAATTGAAATCTCATGACGACAACGCAGACAGAGCCGTGTTGTCAAAACGCGAAGAGCGACGGTTTTCAAAGAGAAAGTACGTTTACGCGAAATTGCGGATTGTGCGAGATGTTTATTTTGCATATCTAGTCATGGGTGTTAGTCTCTGCGAATATTCGTTTATGACGCTGTATCTGATAAATCAGAATTATTACTATACCTTACGCGTTTCTCAAAATATCTGATAAGCGCGACGTTAAGCCTATCAGTACTTAACGCGGTATCGCGGTTTACGTTCATTGTATATTTGCTCGTTCTGCCCGTCCTGCCCGATGTTTGCACGGCCGGTCGTTTTTATTCAGCGCGATCCACGATTACATGAATTACAGCCATTGCATTTCCGTCCTTTCAATTAATCATCCGCAAAATTTATTTAACTGACGTGAAATACGACAACACAGCCGAATTTAGCTCCCTTTTGCACGGGGATTTAATTTAATGCGATAAACGTGGGAAGTAAATCTCGTTGATTTGTATGCGCGTCACGTTTCGCTACACCATTATCGAGTTAGCGAATTAAATTATTACTGGAATTAATGTACCTCTCGTCGCTTCTGGGCTTTTTTTCGGATTTATTGCATAACGAATTGCTATGTGAATTAATTGCGCTGCGAGCGGCGTAAAAATCTAGGTAAATCTAGGTAATCTTGGACAGAGCGGCTGTGACAATAGGTCGGATCCATCAACGTCGCCGGCACGACGAACGATTCGTCACGCGTTGCCCGAAATTGCGAGAGGTGACGTGGCTCGTTTTGCATTGACGCGACCGATTTCTAAGATTTCGTCCAACGGGCCGATACGCGAGAATTCCAGCAACGAGAATCGTCAACAGGTGAACAAGGTTGATGAGCGACCGAGTGACTGGCCGATAGGTTGCAGCTCTGGTGGCGTCAGCAATTGCCGACCAATTTACCTACCCCCGCATCCGGTCATGTGATATGTCACATCAAACGCCTCGCACAAACTGCCAGCTCTCTTCATGCAGAGGGTATATGTTCCTACGTACTTAGTTGCTGCCGGATTCAACGTGACCAGCTTCCGTTTCTTTTTTTCTTCTCTGTCCCTCTTTCTCTTCTCTGCATCTTCGCGCAAGACGCTCATTTCCGCGTCTTTCGCATTCTTACGTAAATTTATTTTTATCGGTCGTCCCATCGATCGTTCTATTTCCAAAATTTTCATTTTTGAGGACTAAAATAACACGATACACCAATATGCAACGATACTTGTGCGTCCTATTTCTAAAGTATTATTTGTATTGAAATTTTCTGATTATGCAACGCGCGACATGTTATTTCGTTATGAAACGTTCATCACAAAATGACATTATTCTTTTGGAACACTTGGTCCATCTAGAAAAGTATTTTTTTTCGCGGATGCGCGCGTGTACGTCGACGAGGAAGAGACGCTGGCCAGAGAAAAAAGAGAGGGAGAGAGAAAGAGAGGGAGAGAAAGAGAGAGAGGGAGAGTGGCAAAATGTGTGGGCAATCGCGCTTGTATATTTTACTTCCGATCCGATGATTTATTGTGCTTGATTTAGGAGGTTCGCTTTAATGACACCACGTCGCGCGAGACCGTGGAACAGGTCATTGTCTTTTCCGTGTCATGTGACAAGCAGCCTCGCCGAAGACGAATACACCGCATATCTGCCACTTCCTGCCCGGATCTAATCTGTCGCAGGCAAAGATAATTTATATCCATATTTTGTACTTTAAATGTACAATTTATACATCTGTAGTCCGCTCCGAACACCGTACAACGCTCGTATAATTACAATTAAAATATTAGCATTACTTGACGCAACCACACGGAAACAATGGTTTTGTTGAAATATCTAAAAATTTGGCCAAATGCAGATCTGAAAATAATTTTGTTAGACCATCAAAAGTAATTAAGTACACGGAGAAATATTTATATTAAAAATTACTATGTATGGCAGTAGCCGTGGACCATAGCTGGAATTATAAAAATTTTTACTATGTTGTCACAAATGAGTTTAATAATTATTAAAATAATAACATAGTAAAAATTTTTATAATTCCACACGGAAAGAACGGTTTTGCTGAAATATTAAAAAATTTGGCCGGATACAGATCTGAAAAATAATTTTGTTGGATCATCAAAATAATTATGTAGGACACTCCAACATAATGATAATGCTGCAAAAAGTTTTGATATTCTAGCAACTATTTTAGGCGTCCTACATAATTACTTTGATGATCCAACAAAATTATTTTTCAGATCTGTATCTGGCCAAATTTTCAGCAAAACCGTTCTTTCCGTGCAGCAATGATCCACGGCTACTCTCTGCCATACATAGTAATTTTTAATATAAAATTTTCTCCGTGTAGGACGCTCAAAATAATTGCTAGAATATTAAAACGTTTTGCAGCATTATCGTTATGCTTGAGTGTCCTACTTAGTTACTTTTGATGGTCTAACAAAATTATTTTAAGATCTGTATTTGACCTAATTTTTAGATATTTCAGCAAAACTGTTCTTTCCGTGCATCTGTGAGATTCAGGCGAAAAGGTCAGTGGAAGTTCTGCTGCGTTCTCTTATAAATCTTAGAAAGCAGCTTTAGTTGACTTGTCTCGTTGCAACACGCGGCTACACAGAATAAATATATTTCATGTGATTGTTCTTTGCTTGTTCTACCACAAGCTCCTCGGGATCCCGTCATTCTAAATATTACGCGGACCAACGAGCAGCTTAATGAATATATGAATATGCATGGACACGTGAGAGTGCTTGAAAATCTAAAGTCAGCTATGAGTGCTGACTTTAGATTGATATTCAAACTAAACTTCGAGTTTTCCTTTCGTATTAATTGCTTCAAGCACGTGGAGCATCTATCTTAAATCAATAGTGAGAAACTCAAACAATAGCAATTGCAATTAAAAATTATCCTGTGCAACGAATTTGCTTGATTGGCCGCTTTGTAACAAGTGAAAAAGTATATTCTATCGATAACGCGTTCTGATTCATGTTGCGGCAGCAGGCGCAGCGTGACTTTTTTGTGACGAAACGAGCGATGTATAAACGATAAAAGGGGTGACTGAAGCGTTAGCGTACGGCTGCATACGGTAGAAAGTGATAGCGATTAAGAACGGAAAACGGAAGGACAGGATTTGCCTCGATGGCTCTTTGCGTCATGTGTCTGCGTAAATCCGGAGCGTGTAAATACGCGGCTTGCGTACCCGAGCGCGTAGATGAAACCGGTGCAGTCCTAGATGAATATCGCGTGGCGGATAGAAACTTTTTCAGTCGTGTCAAATTTCGATGTTAGTTTAAAAAAGTTGATTACGAGATTGTTCAGTTAGCACCAGTTCATTAATCATTAGTTCCCGTGAAGTTGTACACTTGGGAACAAAATGCCTCGCCATTTGAATTGCACATATATCGGGACATATTCACAGCACGTACTGCTTTCTCAATATTCGTGCGTTATGACGGTTGCACCAAGAAAAAAAATTTGTTGAAAAACTAAAATATTTAGTCCGATACTAAAACATTAATTGGTTTAACTGAACATTAGTTGAATTAACTGATTTTTGATTAAAAAATGAACTATACCTTTTTAATTCAATTAATGTTCAGTTAAACCAACTAATGTTTTAGTTGAACGTATCGGACTAAATGTTTTAGTTTTTCAACACATTTTTTTCTCAATGTGGTTATTCAAAAATGGCAATTACTACTTCTACTATTAATACTACTTTATATTGTATTTGTATATTACTTATTGTAATCATAATTGTATCATATCATAATATTCATTATATATATGATACGATTTATTATATATTATACATATATATTATATATATTATATAATTATATTGTATATATATAAAATAAGTATTAATTATGTGTAATTTTTTCTGTAGTTGTGTCGTATACAATTCCCGGGGTAAAAAATTTTACTACAATACAAAGTAACAATAGTAATAATAATAGTAGTAGAAGTAGTAATTGCCATTTTTCATAACGCACGAAATTTAGACAGAAGCACGAGCTGTGAATATGAATATGCTCCGATCCATGTGCAAGTTCAGATGGCTAGGCATTTCTGTCCCCGTGTGTACAACTAATGCAAAGTTTTAGTTTTAGTTTTCGTTTGCATTTCTTCCTCCTGTTCAAACACTTTACAACTTACATATTTCGATGCATCGCTCCACAAATATTGTCACTGTAATTTAATGCGCTGTAGAATTTAATTTCGATGTCGAACCTGTGTAACGAGCGGCGCAAACAATCGCGGTAAATGAGCGCAGTACTGCGGTCATATCAATATTGATTCCGAAGTGTGTCAGGGTGACAAAATGCACGTGTTATTAGTGTCCTTATGGGCGCGTGCACTGCCCTTGACAATAACTCGATAACATCGTCATCAGCGGGCACACTCCTGTCTTTCCGCGCAATTTATCTTTTGCGCGTTTCGCGCAGACCTCGAAAGTCCGTGAGTGGCAATTTGCTTAAATCAAACTTCGTGTCAAAACTATTAACACTTACCGGTAGACTTTATTTGTCGAGACTAATAGGCACTCGATTGAGATTTCGTTTGTCTGAATACGCTTAACTCAGAACAGCACTCCTTAATGTTGCTTTTTACTTTAATGACATTAATTGCATCTTCTAATTAATGGAAATTCCTAAACTCACAAAATTTCAAATATGAGAAACATCTATAACGATGCACCTCTTGAAAGTCCTGGCAAAGATGCAATCGCATCCTCGTTGCTTATTAGAGAAGGATCTTTAAAAAAATGCAAGCATTTTTCTTCATTAACCCAAATTTCCCCATTCCGCGATGTTGAATATTGAATTGACTCATTTTTACAAAGTAAACTAGAAATTATCATTCAGTTATTTTTTATGAAAAATGATTTCCGAAAAAAATATATATATACCTCTTTAAAGGCCCGGTATTTCATTATCTGGTTAACTTGTGGTTTAGGATTTTGACCAATCGCATTTGACAATTCGGACACTTGTTCAAATGCGATTGGTCAAAATCCTAAACCACAAGTTAACCAGATAATGCAAAACCGGGCCTCATTAGAATATCATTAAAATCCAATTGCATAAAACGTATTTGTCGTCAGCATTTGCATCAAACATATGATCGTGTCGGGTTCGCCGCGCGAGATCGTGCCACAGAAGAACGAAAGAGACGGAGCGAGAGACGGGGGCTTTAAAGGGCGCGAAGGGGGGGGGATCGTGTTCCTCCTGTCAAACGAGGGTGATGGACACCTCTCACTGTGGGAAGCTCACCAATACACCTTGGCGTCCTTCGGACGCGCGCGTACGGATACGCGCACGCATACACGCGCCTCGTCGCGTACGAGCCCGTGCGATTTCCATGCTAAAAGCTCGCGTACACGTACACGCACGTGCCCCCACTCGCGATAAACACGAGCGCGTTTACGTCGGTAGCCTCCTGCGTAAACGCAACGAGATGAAACGCCCCTTCCAACGCGCTGCCGCTGGTCCAGCGGTCCATCCCTCCCTCTCCCGCAGCTTCCCTCCACCGATTCCATTCCTCGTCGCGCGCGTACCCGCGTGCGTGTGTCGCCGATGCCGGACCGACGAGCAAATGACGATCGGCCGAGCGACGCGTGTGTTCACACGTGTTGCGAGCACGCACTCCGGTTCGCCGCTAATGTCGGGGCGCGCAGCTCCGCACGTATGCGTTCTGCGGATGCACAGGGTGTTTTATGACGTTTACCGTTAAATCGTAGCGCATTTCTGTGATAAACTCGAGCTTCTCTTGGCAAATGATTGATTGGATCATGTCCGACCAAATATTTGGTATTTAATATTGAACGGTATAAAAATTGCTTAAAATTATCTGCCACCCCAGATGTCTGCGTGTAATTCTTCAAAATTCAATTTATCAGCCAAATAGGCATACACTTAGGCCCAGTTCCACAATCTCTAGTTAACTTAACCGGCCGGTTATTCCATTGGAATTGACCAATCGCATTTGTTAATTTTGCTCAACGACAAATGCGATTGGTCAATTTTAATGGAATAACCGGCCGGTTAAGTTAACCGGAGATTGTGGAACTAGGCCTTAATAGTCGGTTTACCTTATATTTTCCAAAAAAATTTAATTTTGAGTAATAAATAATTGTACAATTTTAAATTTTTGTAAAGAAAGACAATTTTGCGTTTCTAGTTAATTTTTTTCAGCGAATAACTTAATCCTAAGTCCTGAAGTTTTTACATATCTTGTGGTGAAACTATATTCCAAAGTCTGCTAAATATTTTTTAACATATAAGATATCTGTATATCTGAAGCTTTGTATATCATTAAAACTTGTATATCTGAAGCTTTGTATATCATTAAAACATGCAGCCATATATACTGTTAGATATTAAAGGATCAAATTTAAACCGATTTCTTGGGTTAAATAATTTGATTATTTTGAACTTTTACATAGGTTAAAATAATTATTTTTTAACACAAAATATATGGTTAAAAAGCAACCATAATCTAATTGTTCTAGTTAAATTAACAACATATTAGGTAAGAGCAGTGGCGACCTATAGGAATGGTTATAAATGGCTCAAATTTGGTTCAATTTAACACTACAAATTTAACAGTGTACAGTTCATGTTGAATTCTTATATTTGAAACTGTGTGAGTCTAACTAAGAATTTTCATTAATTTGAACGAGAGTTCACGCATTCTAGGATTACAGCATCTTATATTCTTATACCATGATGCAAACCTTACGAAACGTGTCAAGTTCTCACAAGATCTTGGAATCACATTCATCAGAATCGCGACGACCGCAATTGCATATGTCATACGCGTTATAGACACACACACATATACCCACGTAAAAAAAAACTATAGCGATTTGATCGGAGCAATCACTTTTTCGGGCCAATTATATTTTTTTGGTACTATTCACCCTTTGAAGTCGATATTTGTAATGTCGTCGGTTGTGTGAGAATTTTTCATCGTGTCTATATAGCAATCTTATTCCAGTTTTCGCTCTTGACAGCCATTGACAATTTGATGCATCTAACTGCATTTCTTGATTAGATAAACAAACACAAACAAAAACTTTAAAATATACTATTAATTGGACCCCCATATGCAATAAGGACCCAACCGACATTTTGAAGAAAAATGAGTTAACTGGTTATTCTAAGTCTCAAGTTGATGTTTTTCAGTTATGCAAAAAAAATTAAGCCTAATTTACAAGTTGGGCCATTTTATTGATAATAGTACCAACTGAATATTATAATAAAAGAACTAACTGCTTTTTCTGTGTCTGTTTTTTAATGTACTTCTTTATTTTGAAAAATATATTCTGCTTTTCGTTTAATTTGAGTAAATTATTCAAATGAAATCTCATAAAGACTTGGTTTAAGCCGATTATTTTAATTGTAATAACAAAACTTCAATTACTTATTACTCAAAACTACCTCCTTGTTGGTTGGGTCCTTGTTGCATAGGGGGTCCAATTAAAACATGTACAATTCTTCTGGAACAATTATTATTAATTAACAAGACACATATATTTTACAGAAAACATTTTTCGATTTGATTGTATAATGTAATATTAATTAACAATTAAAATCGAGAACGGCCAAATACGGTCATAGCATTTTTATGGGGAATATTTTATGGGGGATCTTACAGATGCTTGTTAGCATCATTATCATTGTGATATTACTTTTCTGGTTTCAAGAGCTGCGTTTCAAGTCCGAAAGTAACGGCGCGTAGTTTAAAAGAACTAGAAAAATCACGCATGAAATATTAATGAGCATTAAAATCTGCTATGACCGTATTTGGCCGTTCTCGATTTTAATTGTTTGATACACTTCGCGGTCTTGTAATTATATTGGTAATTAATTAAATTTGGATTTTTTTGTTATATTAAAAACTTTGATATCCTCTATAGAGATAACAGAAATGTAAATCTTTACGCGTTGACATCTCCAATATTTTATTATTTTTTATTTCAGTTTCTCTGGTTCATTATTTTTAATCATTGGATTACTTCCGCCGATATATAATTACGCGATAGCGAAGTAGTTTAATGGCGTTCTACATCCACATAGCTAGACCTGGTATGTGACAACAATTGGTGGCCCTCCACGTCGACGACGTTCTTCTACGTGGGCAGCCTCTTCGGCAACGTCGTGTTCGGTTGGATCGCCGACAAATGGGGCAGAAGGACGGCCTTTTTCGCCATCCTGTTTCTCGAAGTGATATTTTCCATCGCCACGAGCTTCAGTCCGAACTACGTGATCTACACGGCGCTGAGGACCGTGAATGGTCTCTTTTTTCCTGCCATTTATCAGATACCTTTCATACTCGGTATGTTGTTACACACCAAACTCGCACAAGCTATTTAATTCTAAGCAAAAATATAATGCAAAACAAAAAACTTCAAGGAAAATTTAATGAGGGAGAAAAGTCTGAAAGATCAGAACGTCTTTTTCAGTCGTCGTTACTGCACACAAACGTGATCATAAGTAGAAACGTCAAGATCGACGTTCGTGCGAAATGCAAAAGACTTCTGCACCGTAAATTTCGTTGCAGCTCTCGAGCTAATGGGACCGAGATACCGGACATTCGCCGGGATGGTAATCTGCATGTTCTTTGCCACGGCGATGTCTCTCCTGGCGTTGCTGGTAAGTACCCCTCCTTTGTAAAATACGAAGGGGCAAAGTGGCGCATACACCAGCTGTTTTAAGGAAAATCACGACGTCACGAATACTTCGAAGTTCGCATTATCACGAGGTCTCGCATTATCCTGCGAGTTACCGCGAGAGGCAGCTCGCGGATCTCGCAATAGATTCAATGCGAGGGTGCAACGCGGATCATTTTGCAAGCGATCCATCAGCGTGTATCATACGGTGCGAGCGTATGCAAATACGAGTGGTCGGTCGCTGCATGTTAATACAATAGAAATACATTCTGCATTCAGATGGCTCCGAAGCGACGCGCGCACCCGGATGGGAACAAATAATCACTCATATTTCAAGTTTTGGCATAAAACTTGAGATAAAAAACACAGCAACTATTTTAACTATCATTTTATCATTTTTTAGTTATACAATACAAAATTATCATTACATGCTTTCGTTCTCTTCCTTCTGTCTTATTAGGGTTACTTGTTAAGACACTGGTATACCCTGTCGTTAGCCACATCGGTGCCTTTCATTCTTCTCTTCAGTTATTACTGGATCATCCCCGAGTCACCGCGGTGGCTTCTCAGTAAGAATAGAATAGACGAGGCGGAAGCGATCGTCCAACAAATGGCAAAAGTCAACGGCAAAACAGTGCCGGCGAACTTTCTCAGAAAGATGGAGGTAACTTCGCTTGATATTTCATCGTCAATTCTTAGTAATTTGTAAAATACGGACAAGATATTATTCTGTAATATGTCTAAGGGCCATATGAAGTCATTAGCGATGTTATTTGCAGATAGAAATATTAAAGAGGCAAGGGATATCGTGTAACGGTAGGAATTCCAATGATAGTAACATCGATGTGGAGGGCAACAGAGCACCGCCGTCATCCGCGACGCCTATGGACCTGATCACAAATCCAAACATCAGGAAGAAATTTTTCATTCTCGCCTTCGATTGGGTGGCGAACGCGGTGGTGTACAACGGGCTCTCCTATAACACAACTAATCTGGGTGTCTCCGATTACCTGGCCTTCTTTATTGGTAAAGGATACGTTATTCTCTCTCCTTCTTCTCTCTGGTCAACTTGGTTAACATATATAAATACAACACGATTTCATATATTCTGAGGATGGAACTGCACTGGGATGAAAAAATCATATTGCATAATCCTGCAGTAACAGACTTTTTTATCTTTATTGTAGGAGGAATCGTGGAGATTCCATCGTACTTTATTACGTGGTATGCAATGGACAGATTAGGCAGGCGATGGGTATTATGCGTGACTATGATGCTGGGTGGACTCGCTTGCGTGTCCTGTATGTTCGTGCCCGAAGGTACTACTTCGTCAATTTATGTCTGATTTAAATATCTTTAATGAACAGAAATAATTTTGCATCTCTGAACAATTTCAGAATTATTTTAGATATTTAAATTGAATTATTTAGTTTCTTTTTGTCGCAATTCTCTCATATATTGCATGTACGCGGATATATAACGCCGGATATAATATCCCTAACACCAACAAGAGAAAATGTATTGTACGATGATGACCATCTACCACGTTGCTCATCTCCACATTATTCGATTATCTTCGCGGGATAAAATTGAATAAAAGTATTAAGCCGAATATCGCACGCCTTTGCGTCATGGCGGCCTCAACGTCATTACCTAATTGAATTCGTCATGATATTGTCACACACGTCCAACGTGTGAGAGGCAATTACTGTTGCCGACGTCACGACGTTTATGAATAAATGTTCGACCTGCTTATAAATTAGTTACCGTCACACTGCACGCATAGCTTCTCTTGTCAGAAACGATGTTCACACAAATTTTAAATTTTCATTAAAAAAGAAGTGATACAAAGGAATTTAAGGAAGGGTAAAATAATATAAGCAACATAATTAAGACTTAGATCCACGGACACATCCTGTATACATGATCGGCCTTTGTCGCAGCAGACGCGGTCTGGGTGACTGTAAGCCTGGCGATGATCGGCAAATTCGGCATTGCTGCATCCTTCGCCGTCTTCTACGTCTTCGTCGGCGAGCTGCTGCCGACCGTACTAAGGTCTCAGGCGATGGGCATAGCTTCTTTCATCGCCGGCATCGGCCTCCTCACCTTCCCCTACATCGTTCATTTGGCGGTCTACTCGAGAGTCTTACCCCTGATCGTGATGGGATCACTGAGCGTCGCCGGCGCTTTCACTTCCGTATTCCTGCCGGAGACGCTCAACATCCATCTGCCGCAGACGATCGAGGAGGGTGAGCTCTTCGGGGCTGATTTCAAGCTGTGGTCCTGCCCGACGATACCAAAGTTAGTAATCTCACTGACGAAAGGTTTGGCACATTGCGGAATGCAAAGCAGAATTTTATTTTCAAGAAAAAGAATTTTTGGAAAACAATTTTTATGTAATCAAATTTATGTTTCATTGCAGGTTTTTCGACTTTATTTTTAAATTGCTCTTAACAAATTCCATTCTTTTTGAAATAATATTAATGATCATTGTCTTCATTTACTTCATATTCTATACTATATACTATCATTTACTTGATGTTGATATTTGATATTGGTTTCAGGAAAGGTTCAAGCAAAACCGAGTCCGTGCCGTTGAGGTACCTGGTGAACGGCGGACCGGGTAATCGCTCGTCTACCTCGAAAGCCGCGTCGCAGGAAGGCGCGACTACGTCAGAGGGCGAGAAGCCAGCTGCCGTGCTGCCCTCGAAAGAAGAAGAGGCGAAGAACTTAAGCGCATCAAAGGCGGAGGAGCTGACGAATATCGAGATCATCGGGCCGAAAACGGCCAGCACGGTGGTGGAAGTGACCGTGTGCCGGAAGTCGCAATGAAACAGGACGGGAAATAATAGACAGTCTTATAATTCTTTACAACGTTGTATTATAATGACCAGTATAGACACGCATTGTATTTATTTTTCCATTTCTATTATAATGTACTTCCTTTGTAAAACCTGCCTGATTTTGTCGACTAGCACGATTCGATCCCCGTCTTTTTTTCTGTGCTGCTGAAGAGTGCTTTCAACTTGCGGTGTGTGCGTGTACATTGCGTGTGATTGATACGCGTGTGAGTCAAGGATTAACGTCCGGGATCTACGAGAACTCTAGGGTGTAACGCTATACTTTTTTATTTGTTCGATTAGACATCGATTTTACATTTTGTCCTTATGTTATTAAGAAAGTCTTGTTGTGATTTCAGCTAGCTTAAATAAAATATCTTAATATCTATTGAGACGGATTATGATGGTCGTCGTAATGAGAAACCTTGCATGATCGATATTTCACGATTATTAAAAACGAGAGCAAGGATATTGACTCCGTCGATTGCAGTATTATTAAAATCGATACCATGACGGAATAACAAGTAGAAAATTATACAGGCGGCCGGACAGTCACCAAGGAGAACTCAACAGTCGCCTGTTTCTGTTTGAATGACATCTTAGGCAAGTCCGCGATATCCTCGTTTCTCATTCCTGAATTTTGAGGACCGATCTCTTCCATTACAATTCATTCATTGAACCCCGTGCAATTACTTTGTTTTAAAATTCTACTATACTTAATACAAAATGCGTGAGATTGTTCACATCCAAGCTGGCCAATGCGGCAATCAAATTGGCGCCAAGGTTAGTATCCCACGAAAAATATAATACATGTTAATGTCTATCTTAATTAGTTGACTTGTTGTAATATCTAATATCATTACATTTAAGTATAATATTATGTTTTAAATAAATATCTTTGAAAAACTTATATAAAGTTTAATAAATTTTTTTAAATAATCAATTAGAAATGACACTTAATTAAATATACAACGCTCCTAGCATGATCATTTTTCTCGATTAATAATTCATATTTCTGCCTTTTCTATTGTGTCAGTATATATCTTTTCTCAGAACTTAATTCTTAATTATTCTTAACCATTCGTAGTTTTGGGAGGTGATTTCAGATGAACACGGCATCGATCCTACGGGCACTTATCACGGGGACTCAGATCTCCAGTTGGAACGGATCAACGTTTATTACAACGAAGCCTCTGGACCGAAATATGTACCGCGTGCAATTTTGGTGGACCTTGAACCCGGCACAATGGACTCTGTGCGTTCGGGGCCCTTTGGACAGCTATTCCGACCGGACAACTTCGTGTTCGGCCAGTCGGGGGCCGGCAACAACTGGGCCAAGGGTCACTACACCGAGGGTGCCGAACTGGTCGATTCAGTGCTTGATGTAGTCAGGAAGGAGGCCGAAAGCTGCGACTGCTTGCAAGGATTTCAGCTCACGCATTCCTTGGGCGGTGGTACCGGATCTGGAATGGGTACTCTGCTCATCACGAAGATACGAGAAGAGTACCCGGATAGGATCATGAGTACCTTCTCCGTGGTACCATCTCCCAAAGTTTCTGATACAGTCGTGGAACCCTATAACGCTACCCTGTCGGTTCATCAACTGGTAGAGAACAGTGATCAAGCTTATTGCATCGACAACGAAGCACTCTACGATATCTGCTTCCGTACTTTGAAGCTAACTACTCCTACATACGGTGACTTGAATCATCTCGTATCGGCTACCATGTCCGGTGTGACAACGTGTCTAAGGTCTATAATACAAAAACGATCGTTATTAAAAATTGAATCAAACTATCAATATAATACTAAAAATACTGACAAATTATTATATAAATTAATATATAATTTATCTTAAATGATTATAGATTTCCAGGTCAATTAAACGCCGATTTGAGAAAACTCGCGGTGAACATGGTACCGTTTCCCCGCCTCCACTTCTTCATGCCAGGTTTCGCGCCCCTCACATCCCGAGGAAGCCAACAGTACCGAGCTCTCACGGTGCCGGAGCTCACGCAACAAATGTTCGACGCGAAGAACATGATGGCGGCTTGTGATCCACGTCACGGTCGTTATCTCACCGTGGCGGCCATCTTCCGCGGCAGGATGTCGATGAAGGAGGTGGACGAGCAGATGCTCAACATCCAGAATAAGAACAGCTCGTACTTCGTCGAGTGGATACCGAACAATGTGAAAACGGCAGTGTGCGATATTCCGCCGCGCGGCCTTAAGATGTCCGCTACTTTCATCGGCAACTCCACGGCTATTCAGGAGTTGTTCAAGAGGATCTCCGAGCAGTTCACGGCGATGTTCAGGAGGAAGGCCTTCCTCCATTGGTACACCGGCGAGGGCATGGACGAATTGGAGTTCAACGAAGCGGAGTCGAACATGAACGACCTGGTGTCGGAATATCAGCAATATCAAGAAGCGACGGCAGAAGACTACGAGGAAGTGGATGAAGAGGAAATGGAAAAGTAGAAGAAAAAAAATCTAACGCAGAGGATCGCGCACGCTTGCAAAATTTTTAGACGATTTTTTTGTATAATTTTTTTGTACTTAATTTTACTATTTTTAATGAATGTTTTACAGCGTTTTGTATGTGTTGTCCGTATACACGAATTTTTAGAAGATGTCTTAAACATTTGTACACTTACTTCGGTGAAGTTTATAAAAGACAATACGTATTGTGGCAAAACTCTGAATTGGTTTTTCGATCTAATATTTGCAGTAGATTCCTCTAAAATTGTAAGCACGTTATATTTTGCTTAAGAAGCTCACACAAGTTACGCTCTTCGCTACGTTGATAATATCATCTCTATCACTTAATGTCATTGTTCGTAGCTCGATATAAATACGCCTCTTAAACAAGACGAGTAAACGCTGACGTTTAGACGCGATTCTCGTTATCGAACTCGTTATCGTCCTTCTGGCCAACTGACATTGATGAAGCCAAGGCCTCGGCAAAAATTGGCGATCGCGCATTATCTCATCGGTGCCCCGAGGGCAAACACTTTATTATTGCGTACAATAAAGGAGAACGCTTGTTACTGCGCGACAATTTCTCACCGCCGCTACTATCTTCAGAGGTGAAATGTCGCTCAAGGTATCTATTAGTAACGTCAAAAGTATAAGATTACATTTTATCCTGGATTTTTTTAAAATATAAAAACCATAAATGACGATAAAGAGATATTATAGCGTAAGGAGATACTTCTTTAATTTTGACAAGACTTATAACTTTTTTCAGAATGTAGATAAGAAAAATGCAGCACGGTAGAAAATATTTCACTAATTGAATTTTGAATAAATTATAAAACTGCGTATCCACCAAAGGAACATAGAGCAACATTTGTGTTTCTGTTGCGTGTTTCCGTAAAATTTCCAGTATGTATGTATGTATGTATATGTTTGTTTCAAAAAAAATTCCTCAATATTCCTTTGGTGGATACGCAGCTTTAAATGCAAAATAACATCGTACAACTTATCCAATGCTTTGCTATTCAACCACGATTATAATTATTAATTCTCATTTTTTATTGCTTTGATTCTTATTATGAAAGAATAAATTGTACGAAATGTTTGTAAAATTTTTTAAGGCAATTTTTAACCTTTGGAAGACGTTAAGCCCTTTGGACGATTGTGGTTGATTGTGAGTCATTCTTGACTCGTACTCTATTAGATAATCAACAAGTCGTTCTATTTTATAGTACATAAAACAATAAGAAAAAAAGCAGTAGTTTTCAAGTATGATTTTCGATATTCTGGCAATATAAATAATCTTCAAAAATTAACGAATATCTATCGGGTCTCGAGTGACCCAGCCACCGCCAACCAAGGATTAATACATGTCTCTGTCAATGGCTTTTCTATATTTTCGTAGATCAATTCCTGTAAACCTATGTCATGTAAACCTATGTAGACGTTTTATGATAAGGGCATACGCGTTTAATACAGTCACCTGCGGAACGCGAAATGGAGAAGACTGGTCTTTGTCGCGTGTCGCTACGTCGATTTTTCGTCGAGTTATAGCGTTTCCAAAATCCGACACGAGCGCATCATTCATACAAAGAACGCCGCGCGTACTCTTTTCATGTTGTGTGTTTTGGCAGGTGCGTTAATATATATGCTACCGAAAAAACAGGTAGCAAAAACAGGCGCAAAACACGCTTTGAAACGTTATACGCCGCCGAGGGGAACACGTGCACGCGCCGTCGAGGTGAAACACGTGCGTGCGTCGCCCGATTCCGCTTCTAGAATCTAGATCGCGAATCACGGGTCGATATAGGCTGCAGTCCACGTGGACATACTATGATGTAGTCCAATGATGTCCTATGATGTCCTATGACAGGCATGGCCAACCTACGACCCGCGGGCCGGATCCGGCCCGCGGAGCAATTTCATCCGGCCCGCGACAATATTTTGAAAAATAAATAATTAAAGAAAAAAAACTGTAAAACTATTTTTATTAAAGCTTAAATTTAACATTAAAAACAGTAACCCCTTGTCTACAATGCGTATTTAAGGCGTTAAGATTTAAAAAATTGACCAATCACAGTCGTATATGAGGAGAATAAACGATTGGTCAATTTCTTAAGTCTTAACGCCTTAAATACGCATTGTAGACAAGGGGTTAGATATTTCTGAGTACGGTTTCTTCTGAGTACGGCCCGCCGAAAGTTTGAAAATTTTGAATGTGGCCCGCGAATCGAAAAAGTTTGGCCATGCCTGTCCTATGTAGTCCACGTGGACTACAAGTGCTTTGAAATATTTTTTGATTGGACAATCAATAGAATTCTTTATCCTGATTGGTCAGTTAAACGCTTAGAAGCATTTGTAGCACCACGTGGACCACAGCGATAATCGCCAATATTTTCGAACAGAAAAATCGCAGCGGGATGATACTGGGGTCGTTTGAAAGCTAAGACTCCGACGCTTCCCATGAGTGCAGCGCCGTTTATCTCGGACGACCAGTTCGCGAGATATCGTCGATTAATTACGAAAATAAAATTGATTTCTACCCGAGATCTCTGTCCTCCAGATAACATAATAGAGATCGTGGATGGATATAATCGCCAATATCTCCGCACAGAAAAATCTTGTAAATTCGTAGGCCACTTCTATTAGCATGATGACGGTTCGTTGCCTCGCGATTCTGTTAAACCATTAAGGAGGTTCTACAAACCTCTCTTTTTCTCCATACTTTGCTCTTGCTTCTTCTCTCTTCTCTGAACTGAGATTGATAAGGGAAAATTTCCTCCGAAGCTACTCCGAATAAATTCAACAACAGTTCAACAATCATACGACGGTTTTTTCTCTGAGGAGCGCATACACTTGGCGCCTTAATTTTTTTACCTTTTTTTAAAAAGGTAATTTTGTAATGATAAAGACTTTTGTAATGATTAACACGGATAAACGTTTAGTGTTATAATATTGAGAGGAATTATGAGAAATAGAATTCAAAAAGACTTTTCTCTATTGCAGTTTGACATTTCATTATTTTGTGGTTATAAATGCGATAAAATGCTTGATTTTTTAACGATTTTTATTACACTCCAGTCCATGCCACATTCGTCTAAACGACATATCAAAATCCTTATAATTATCACTAGTAAAGCTGAATATAACATAGGCGCATCATAGACATAACACAAGATCAATAGAAGAAGCTATTTTACATTCTAAGTAAGAATAATTATTCTTCGCATTAATTTAATATTCGATTTCATTTGCCTTCAAATACTCATCTTCATAAATATTTCGGTATCACACAATTCGTAAAAAAGTAATCTCGATCGCCTATATTACGTCCGTCTCAGCGATTACAAAAGCGCATCCTATATAAAAGTATCAAAAGACGGCTTCTCGCGAACTTCACACGATGCGAGCTCCTACGGTGATGGGACAGAGAGAGAGAAGCTGAAGATAAACCTAGTAGAAGGGAATCGATGCGCTGCTTTCAGTTTTCCTGCTCGCAGGTTTCGAAGTCATCAGCGCACTCCTCCGCCTCGAAGTCCTCCTCCGCCGTGGCTTCCTGGTACTGCTGGTACTCGGATACCAGATCGTTCATGTTGGATTCGGCCTCGGTGAACTCCATTTCATCCATGCCCTCGCCAGTGTACCAATGCAGAAAAGCTTTTCTCCTGAACATCGCCGTGAACTGTTCGGAGATCCTCTTGAACAGCTCCTGTATAGCGGTGGTGTTGCCGATGAAGGTCGACGACATCTTCAGGCCCTTCGGCGGGATGTCGCACACGGCGGTCTTCACGTTGTTCGGTATCCATTCGACGAAGTACGAGCTGTTCTTGTTCTGCACGCTGAGCATCTGCTCGTCCACCTCCTTCATCGACATCCTACCGCGAAAGACGGCAGCCACGGTGAGATATCGGCCGTGGCGTGGATCGCAGGCCGCCATCATGTTCTTCGCGTCGAACATCTGCTGCGTGAGTTCTGGCACGGAGAGCGCGGAATATTGCTGCATGGATCTGGATGTTAGAGGCGCGAAGCCCGGCATGAAGAAATGCAGACGTGGGAAGGGCACCATGTTCACCGCGAGCTTCCGGAGATCGGCGTTCAGCTGGCCGGGAAACCTGAAGAAGTCAATGTGCGTAAATCATCGACCACGTTTGCGAGATAAAAATTTTATTAGCGAGTTTATTCATATTCTTCTAACAAAGATTATTAATTAATATGTTATTTAAAATGAGAAAGGATAATCCTTCATGTATTATGTATTGCTATTTCTTCATTTGTATTATGTATCGATAATTAGAAAAATTCTACAAATTTGCTTATTACTGTCACGAATTTTTATGCACACCTAAGACAAGTGGTTACTCCGGACATAGTGAGCGAAACCAGATGATTGAGATCGCCGTAACTCGGGTTGGAAACCTTCAATGTACGGAAGCAGATGTCGTATAAAGCCTCGTTATCGATACAATAAGTCTCGTCGGTGTTCTCCACCAATTGATGCACCGACAAGGTCGCGTTATAGGGTTCTACGACGGTATCAGACACTTTGGGCGACGGCATCACCGAGTAAGTGTTCATAATCCGATCGGGATATTCCTCGCGGATCTTCGAGATCAGCAAGGTGCCCATGCCGGACCCGGTACCACCTCCCAGCGAATGTGTGAGCTGGAAACCCTGAAGGCAGTCGCAGTTCTCGCACTCCTTTCGCACCACGTCGAGGACAGAGTCGACCAATTCGGCACCCTCGGTATAGTGGCCCTTCGCCCAGTTGTTACCCGCACCGGATTGCCCGAACACGAAGTTATCCGGTCTAAAGAGCTTTCCGTAAGCGCCGGAACGAACGGCGTCCATCGTTCCCGGCTCCAAGTCCAGCAGGATCGCGCGCGGTACATATTTTCCCCCATTCGTGGACGTCGCGACTGTAATGGGAAAAACGAAATGAGGTAATATATGTATATATTTGCTCATTTAGACATTTTGGAAAATGCAAGACATGCCTAAAAATGTTCAAAAGCAAAACGACTTGTATAAAAAAATATTCTATTATATAGAAAAAACAATAAAATCTCTAATTTCTTTATTACTAAATATATTCAATAAAACGCGTAATAACGGATGTATTCAATAATCGCTGTAATATAAGACGCTAAGGTGTTCATATTAGATTAAGACGTTATTGTCATTCTACTGTAAACTCGTGCCGACCATAATGCTCGACGGAAATGCGTACATGGATGGAACCGCGTGTCTGCATCGTTTGCAAATGAGTAGCTATTGTCAGGACAATATGAAGATTTGCGTTCGATGACTTCATTAGCACCATATGTAAAATAATTCTAATTTTACGGTAGATATAAATAATTTTGATTAATAACAATAAAATATGCATATTTTTAATGAATTGCTAATAAAGTATTATAGACATTAACTTTTAATGCTATTATTAAGATGTTTGAAAAGCACACGGAAAGATTGATTTTGTTGAAATGTCTAAAAATTTGAGCAAATACAGATTTGAAAATAATTTTGTTGGACCATCAAAATAATTATGTAGGACGCCCAAAATAGTTGTTAGAATATCAAAACTTTTTGCATTATCATCATGCTTAAGCATCCTACATAATTACTTTTAATGATCTAATAAAATTATTTTCAGATCTGTATCTGGTCAAATTTTTAGATACTTCAGCAAAACCGTTTTTTCCGTGCATAATAATTCTAAAAATATAAATTAAAAACGTAAAAAAGGAGAGATAAAAATGTAAGAACTTGTTTAAAAATATATATTTCTAGTGCGTGCGTTCGAATCTATTTTAACAACAAATTACTCGTGACGACGAGTCGTGCATTTTACTCGTTTGTTAATTGAACTGTTTCTACCATGGAGCACGTGCTGCATGTTGCGTTCTCGGAACAATCTCGTTTTCGCGGCGCGAACGAATGCATGAGAAGTTCTGAAATCGTGTTGCAGTCGCAAATTACAATCTTAAGTCCGACCACATAAGACGGCTATTTTCAGCTTAAAATGCACGTCCCGACGCTCCTCTTCTCCAACATTCCACCGGTGCAGGACACGCCTTTTCTATCTTTCTCGTTATTGCTATTTTCGACGCGAGAACGGAATCCGCCGAAGCAATCTCCATTAGGAAGATTCTATGCGATTTATCTCTTAACATTTACAGAATATACGAAAATTGTGTATCAATTATAAATTTCTTTTCTGCCAACTTAGAAATCAGAAAATCGTTGCTCGTTGGAACTATTTAATAATGTGTTTATTAAATTTAATCTGGATACGCTCATAAAGCAGTAAATTATAACGAAGGATTATAACGAAGTCTAATTAGTTTTAATTGTCTAGTTGAATTTTATTATAATTCTACTTTTTTGTCGTTTTTAATATTTTTATTTTAGGCTGTGCTCATCCTTGTACATCTCGTTCCACGAGAAGTTAGATAATAAGTAATAAGTTCTGATTTCTATTATTATGTATTATATATTATATTTATTAATTTACTATAAATTAATTAATTAACTAAAAATATTTGTTAATAATGATGAAATGTGAGAAAATATTTTTGCGGTACGTAACAAATCCCATACGAAAAAAGCAGATTGAATTTCGAATAAACTACATTTAAAGAGCGAAGAGAAGAAAAGCGCAAGCCGTAACATTTACAACATGCCCTTACCAGACGCTTCATTATAGTATACGGAGATTCGTTCGAGCTGCAGATCGCTGTCACCGTGATAAATGCCCGACTGGTCGATGCCGTGCTCTTCAGAAATAACCTCCCAGAACTGCAACGTGATTCGTTAACATTAACATTTTAGAAGCCAACTGTTTAAACAGTCTCATTTCTGAGCATATCTAGTAACCGGGAAAAGTAGTTCAATACAAAAATAATAGGCACCTTCTTAACGTTTTCTAAATATAAGCTCGTTGTAGGTTGTAGGTTTATTGTTTATTTTACCGCACTTTTCCTACGAGCCACTCGACGTGTCGAAGGGCGACTTCCCTCCGAAGCCGCAGCGTGCACCCCGTACTCCAACCGCGAGGACAAGGATAACACGCGCGACATCCAAAAATAGAGACGTACGGAATTAAACTGCGGCCTGTGCCCCCTGGCTCATGTCCACCCTCCCGTTAAACATTTCTCCTCTCTCCATTTGTCTTGTCTTTACTATTTTCTCCTCCTATTAATAGCAAGCCGGTGTGCCGGTCGCCATGGCCGCCGCGCCCGCCTCGGCGAAATGGGCCTGTCTGATTATTCCAAATGCATCCCCGCTGCATTTACGTGCATCACGTACGCGACGCTCATTATCACACAGGTATGAATAAGAATTAGTTGCTATTTCTCACGCGGAAACAGCAACGTTCGATTCGAAACAGAATTCTTCGAGATCGAGAATTTATTTTATGAACTGGTATGTTTTACTATATAGAAATATATATTGCCACACATCACACACGGAAAGAACAGTTTTGCTGAAATATCTAAAAATTTGGCCAGATACAGATCTGAAAATAATTTTGTTAGACCATCAAAAGTAACTACGTGGGATGCTCAAACATTATGATAATGCTACAAAAAGTTTTGATATTCAAGCAACTATTTTAGGCGTCCTACATAATTATTTTGATGGTCCAACAAAATTATTTTCAGATTTGTGTCTGGCCAAATTTTTAGATATTTCAACAAAACTATTCTTTCCGTGATATAAAGAAAAGTTAAATTTAATAGACTTTTAAGAAAATTGTATATTGATGCTTCGGATTACGCGGATAAATTAGATGAAACGCAAAACTGTGGTATTATTACGCTTGACCGATTCACCGATCGTTCTTTAGCGAGATTATCTTGGAGTTTCAACCGATGTTTTGATTACTCGAGAAACATCGTTGTAGATTACGACTATCTGTAATCCTACAGGAACTTCGGTTTTGCTTCTTGCGAAAAGATCGTTAAATTCTTTCGAGCGGAAAACAATGTCGTAAAACCGACGGTGGATTTACAATGAAGTGAAGGGACAATCCTTTCCAAGAAAGATAATCGTTCGAGTACTTTCTAGGTCGACAGAAATTACATATCCGATAATTACGAAAATCGAATTATTACGATTGACAGATCGATTCTCTTGAATGAAAGATCGTACTTTCGCATCTTGCATCTCTTTTGTCAATCATTTATTTTCAGATTTTCAGATTGATAGAAAATCTACACAATAAATACATAGATAAAGATTAAGGGTTATGTGTATAAAAACGTTTATTAATAAGTTTTTTAATTAATTAATAGATAAACATGTCTTCTGCATATCTCTTATTTTAATGTTATATTATTATTTGATATTACTATTTATTGATATTTTGAAATTAAATTTATTTGGTCTTTATCATGCTATTAACAAAAAATGTTCTGACTCACATTGGGTGCTCCGTATTCTGGTTCACAATCTGGCGTGCGTCATTACTCGATGAGCAATACGGCACGAAATATCCAGAAAAATCTTAACTCGTAACAAAGTTACACAGAGATCTGATAAGAAATTATTTGCCGAAGGTAAACCTCGATAAAACAGAAAGTTTACTTTTGTTAAATGAAATTAAATGTACACATTCCAGAATACTTTTTATTTTATGTGCTTTGTATTTCGATTAATAATTTAAAAACTGCTTGTAGAATATTATATTATTAATATAATATTTATTAATTAAAGTAAAAATTACAACATTAATGCGAAAACGTGTGGATCTAGAATGTTCTCAAAATAATTAATAGTGCGGAGACAATATTATAAAAAAATGCAGGACATTATTAGAATTCTAAAATATTTGCGAAAGATGCAATTCCTTGATATAAACTCTGCATTAACAAATGTAATTGAATATATCGCGAGCGATCAGATTGCCACGCCTATGAACACGATCAATGAGATTAGCGAATCTGAAGTGCTTCGCGATAATACTAGCTTCGCATAATGTGTCGAATAACACACCTTATTCAGAATTAACCAGCACTAAAATCGATTAATTTTGAATAATATTCAATTTCAGCTACACATCAGCCAACGGTTTCACGATAATTATCTGATTTATATTTCCAGAAGCTATTTTGTGGTCGTATTATAAATAGTTTTCTATTTTATCAAGACGCAGAATGATTTATTTAATTCCTCATATAATTAATTAAATTCATTTTTATATAACTTTTTACATAAAAATATAATATATTAATTATTTATAATTAATCATTTATAATTAATTAAATATGTATTATTATAATTATATTAATTATTATAATTAATTTAACGAGAAATAGATTTGGAGACGTGCACTTCCGGGTCCACTCATTTTCACGCCAATGGACAGTGGACGCGATTACTGCAGAATTTTAAGTGTTTTCCAAGTATACGCGGCCGTTGTTTCCTGTCGTCGGTGCCGGCGCGATTAAAACTTGGATCACTTCACGCACTTCGATCGCGCGAAATAGATGGGGGCCCCAATGTCGAGACGAGCGCGACTCTTTAAATTCCATTCGTTGCGCGCCGCCTTATCTTCAATTCGATTACAGCCGCGGTCGAACGATAGGAAGATTGCTTTTTTCATGGAGCACAATGTAACGCTCATGTTCTCGGCGATTATGGGTCCACCCAGTTTATTGATTCCGTCCAGAAAGATGAAGAACAGGAAGAATTTATAGAAATAGCTCTAAATAATGTTTCCGCTTTTGCTAATAATTTCAGATTATTATAAAAATTGTAATTATCGCATTCTTTGTCATTAAAACAATACAGAGTGTTTAATACAAAAAAGGATTTAGTTCAAACAGGGTAAATCCCTTGAAGATTGAAGCGACGTGTGAATTGATGGATAGTTTCCGGTTTTTCCCTCATTTGAATATAAAAGAATGACAAGAGGGTCTGAAGAGCGCGGTTTTTCTGGAAACCATAAGAGTGCTTCGAGCGAACTCCGATCAATACCCCAAAGACGATGAGTCATGATACTTGACTTGTTCGCGCTTTAATTGACAGTCGTCTGTCGTCTCGGTGCGACATAAATCAGATTTACAGTTAATTTCCGGACACCGCGTATCTTTGAACAAATAATTTATTCTTGTCCCATCGACGCTTCTGTGTGCTTCCACACACCCTGTTGAATATACGCCCGAATAAATCACTTTTATTCATGCTTCTAGGTTTTTATACTGAAGCTATTAGCTGTTCGCACCTTCTTACGCTGAAATTAACCGCAGAATTAAAAATTCGTTTGCAGATTTAGAATTATATTTTGTCAATTTATTTCATATAAAATTCCAATATTAAAACATTCAATATTATCGATTATCAATTTCTTAACACTTTATTTCGACAATCTATTTCTTATCTCTAAAACTTTCTTTTATCTCGAAGCTGAAAAAATATTAAAAATATTAAAATAAGATTATGATGTTGCAGAATTTGTGATTAAAATACATCCTGCCATGATATGTACAGGAATAACGTTGGATATTTAAAATACAAGGGGGCCATTAATAAATAAATAAAATAAAATAAAATCGGCACATGATGATCTCTTAAATTGTCGCTAAGTGGAAATTAACTTCAAATTTACACGGTTTGTCCCATTAAAATACATCCAAGGATTCCAGTACATTTTATGGAAATTCTTTTTGTACACTTGAAGATGTACAGAGCGCAAAAAGAAGACATCTTCCTAGGCCCGGTTTTTCATTATCTGGTTAACTTGTGGTTTAGGAATTTGACCAATCGCATTTGAACAAGTGGCCGAATTGTCAAATGCGATTGGTCAAAATCCTAAACCACAAGTTAACCAGATAATAAAAAACCGGGCCTTAGAGTTATCGTATCGACTTACCTTCGCGCCGATCTGGTTGCCGCATTGTCCAGCCTGCAGATGCACGATCTCCCTCATCCTGCTTTCCTTTCGGTGCGAAAAAACGGTACACGACGAGAGGGAACAGCTGATCTCTCCTTCTGATTCTGCCGGGGCTCCTCTGTCCTGCCGTGGGTCGATCTGTGGGCCGGGGATCCCGTGCGTGCGCGCTCGACGCGTCGGAACGGAGTGCGGTGCGTGTGCGGCTGTGTGCAACCGAGCCGAGGAGTGCAGCCGGCCGTCGCGAGTCGAGCCTGAGAATGAACGACGAGCGGTATTCGTGACGAGGGAAACGCGCTCGTGTCGGCGCCCTGAGCTCCACTCTCCCGAGGCGAAGCTACACTCGACGGCGACGGTATTAAGCCTCGGGAGAGGAGCGGGGAGGAATCCGTCGTCGCGACGGAGAAAGAAGGAAAGGAGAGAGAGAAAAATGGAAAGAGAGAGAGAGAAAGAGGGCGAAAGAACGTCGGACGAGCGTCGGGTGATAAGCGGCTCGGAAAGTAACGGGAAGGAAAAACGAAGGGAGGAGGGGGGTAGTTCTTGCATCGGGGGTTACATCCCCCGAAAAGGGGCGCGTGCGAACCCCGGCGTGCGCGCAAATCTGCATCCCTCGAGTGCGCTTCCAGTCGGTTTGTCTCCTGTCGCCGAATGCGCCGCGCGAGGCTTCTGATCATCAAAGCGAACGGGTCATTTTCTTCTATCGGCAACGTTTTTCAGCGTTTTCGGACTGCGAAATTAGACCTTCGCAAATAATAACGCGATATTAATTGCCGCGGCAAATTAATTCCCGGAAGCTGCGAGGTAATTGTGGCTCGCGTGCGAAGTATCGTTCAATGCGTCGCGACCGTACGATTATTCTTTATATCGAATTACCTTGAGGCTCATTCACCGGAACCGTAACAGGAGATAGGACTCTTTTTTTTTTTGGAAAGTACTTCCTCCTGGTTTGAATGCAGGCGAAGGTATCACGTTTAACGGAAGCGTTTCGGTCATATGAATTCTGGGGCAGCACACATGCGTGCTGCTGATGTCTATAATTACAAGCGGCGCATGCAAACGCCAGGATGTAATAAATGAAATATAAGATTAATGTACGTTTAATTATATTAATTTTATAGTTTAATCGCTTTGCTGGACCTTCAGATAATTACACTGATAATGCATTATGTACAGCTAGCTAAATTAATATCACAGAGTTAATATATATTAACTTTTCAATCATTTAATAACAATCATTTAACAGCTTTAATCATGTAAAAACATATTTTTTACACACGTCGCAGCAAAATTTCGTACCATTTTCTATACACTGAGAAAAAGAATTTGTTGAAAAACTAAAATATTTAGTCCGATACGTTCAACTAAAACATTAGTTGGTTTAACTGAACATTAGTTGAATTGAAAAGATATAGTCCATTTTTTAATCAAGAATTAGTTAATTCAACTAATGTTCAGTTAAACCAACTAACGTTTTAGTTGAAAGTATCAGAATAAATATTTTAGTTGTTCAACAAATGTTTTTTCTCAGTGTAATGATTTACGGAAACTGTTTAAATGGAGAAATCTGTAAATAATATGTGACATACTTCCACTAACATCAGGCATTCGTGCTTAAGCCACAATGGCTGGTCGTCTCAAGTTACAACGCACAATTGGCTGTAACGCACGGAATGCATCCGTACGGTCGCGAGTTCTTAGAGCAGGATGTCGCTCTTAAAAAGAGATTCCAAAGGTACACGGACGGAGCAAGACGCTCTTTATCTCGTGAGTCACTCTTAAAGCGGCGCTCTCCGCTTTCCACCATCCTCGTCGAAGGCGATGATAATCGAGATGGTCGTCGCGTTCCATCTCCAGCTGCGCGTCGCGCTTCTTCACGGTCTCTCCCGACGTCTTAGGACGTCTCCGTCTATTATTATAACGTCTGTCCTCAGCTCCTGTTAACATCGGCACGACGTGCGCGGTCACTCGCACGATATTCGGGAAGAAAGAGCGAAGCAAACGGCGGTTTCCATCAAACGGAGCAACGAAACACTTGCGATCGACCCTCCGTCAACGTATGATTTAATAAAACTGCAATTTCGCATCCACAGTATCCACACTGAGAAAAAAAATTTGTTAAAAAATTA
>NJRQ01000182.1:70839-95522 GCA_003063805.1 Aphaenogaster ashmeadi | reverse complement strand
TTTATACTTATCACGGAAAAAACAGTTTTGCTGAAACATCTAAAAATTTGGCCAGTCTCAATTTTGAAATACTATTTTCTACATATCTTGGAATAATCTTATTTCTTACAAAGATTCTATGTTGCGGTCTTAAATTTGAAATACTTTTTTCTACATATCTTGGAACAATCTTATTTCTTACAAAGGTTCTATATTGCGGTCTTAATTTTGAAATACTATTTTCTACATATCTTGAAACAATCTTATTTCTTACAAAGGTTCTATGTTGCGGTCTTAATTTTGAAATACTATTTTTTACATATCTTGGAACAATCTTATTTCTTACAAAGGTTCTAATTTTGTTACACCATCAGAAGTAACTACGTAGGACGTTCAAATATGCTGCAAAAAGTTTTGATGTTCCAGCAACTATTTTGGGCGTCCTACGTAATTATTTTGATGACCCAACAAAATTATTTTCAGATCTGTATTTGGCCAAATTTTTAGATATTTCAGCAAAACCATTCTTTCCGTGTATATAAAAGTTTAGGCATCGGGAATTAAACCTGAAGTCCCTTGGTCCCGGAAACTTCAAAGTTTAAGCATCGGAGATTAATCCTGAAGTCCCTTGATCCCGGAAACTTCAAAGTTTAGGCATCGGGGATTAAACCTGAAGTCTTCTTGGATAGAACAATTTTGGAAAGAAGATTTCTATGAAATTGAATTAACTTTTAGGAAGGGAACTGTGCGAGAGTCAGGGTATTTGGCGCAGTGGACAGGAAATGATGCTTATCTCTTATTTCTTAATGAGCTAGGCACGTACGATGCGTACTTTGTTATTGCGTGCGGCGCCTGGCGATGAATCGAATTCGCAAGACGAGACGGTCGACATATAGCGAGACACGCGATGAGTCATGTCGACCTCTATTAAGGTCGATGTCTGCGTTTTATCAAAGGCGAACGGCCAAAATCTAATCTGATAATTTTTTTCCGTGTAAATGTTGGACGACTTACATTTATATGGAAAGAACAGTATTGCTGAAATATCTAAAAATTCAACTAGATACAGATCTGAAATTAATTATGTTGGACCATCAAAAGAATTATGTAGGACACTCAAGTTGGCTGCTAGAATGTCAAAAATTTTTGCGGCATTATCATCATGCTTGAGCGTCCAGCATAATTATTTTAATGGTTCAACATAATTATTTTCAAATCTGTATCTAGCTAAATTTTTAGATACCTCAGCAAATCGTTCTTTCCGTGTAGTATTATAATAGTAGTATAATTAATACTATAACAGCCGCACGACTATTATAATTAGGATTCTGGTAATTGCGTTATAAAGGAAATAATAATATAACTATGACTCGTATTACTAACAATAAGTATTATTTATATATATCTATTTTATTATACAATTATTTTTAAGTATAATACATATACTTAAAAGAATAATAACATTATTATTTTAAGTATGATTTTATAAGAGAGAGTATATATACTTTTAATAATAATCTTATAATAATAATAACTTTTATAATAATAATAAGAATAATAATAATATTATTTGAAGTATGATTTTAAGTATATTATACTTAAAATTTAATATACTTAAAATCATACTTAAAGAATAATAATTATACTTAAAATTTTATATACTTAAAATTATACTTAAAATAATATTATTATTCTTATTATTATTCTTTAATAATTTTAAGTTTTGCTCCGCACGTTGCAGAGCGTGAGCGAGAAATCACGAAGCAATCATAAGATGAACTGATCGTAAAATGGCAGGATTAATCTGGGGGAACCGAAGATCGTGGGAGAGTGTCACGCGGGCCACGGAGGCGGTGGCCAATTGTGCGAAATTAGGGGAACGAGATAAGGCATTAATCTCGGTAGGGTCGAAGGAGGCGCGACCGGAAGCGCAGGGTCGCTACGCGGTCGCGGTTATTTCCAACTCGAGCGCCGGCTCGAGTTTCTCGCATGCCGACCCGGCCATCCCGCACGAAAATGCAACAATATATTCCGACCGCCGTGCGTTCGGTCCGTGGAGCACGTATCGATCTCAGAGCGAGGCCGAAACGCGCTGATTCCGTCGGTTTAACTGTATCTCCGTTAATCCGTTAGCTCGCTAGCCAGAGCGATGCGCTCGACATTCCTTCGTTACCGCAGCGCGGATGCAAATCGTTTCGCGTTCTCCAAAGCAAAGCTGTGTATGGAGTTCTTCGCGGTCGCTAAAAGTGGCGCAATTACTATCTCACGTGAGAATTTACTGGACTCTGTGAGAGATGTAAGACACACGCTTTTAATACGGATCAATTTTAGAAGTAGTCATAATTAAATATCGTTATCGTTCCTCAACGATGGTCATTGTGCAGAGAGCAAAAATGAGAGACGGTAAATAAAATTATCAAATCTCAAGATTAACATATGGTATATAGTAAAAAGGTTTTGTAAAATTAATCTGTAACTTCTGTCGGTAACATGCGGTCGATACTTTCTATTTTTACTACTATTGGTAATTATGTAAATAGGCGAAGACCGAACTCCGACGCGCAAACCGACTTTACCGACGAATTCACAATAATTTACATACGATTTACGAAACATCGATACATCTCTACATCCCAAGAAGAACAGAAAAGTCAAAATAATGTTAATTTGACATCATATTGACCAAATTTATGTCATTTTTTGGTCATGATTGAAATCTCGATCTAAAAATCAAAAAGACATAATAAAAAAGGAATCCATATAAAGTCATTTTTAAACCATCTGCAGAGATCAAAATTTCAATCATGACCAAAAAATGACATAATTTGGTCAGTATGATGTCAAATTGACATTATTTTGACTTTTCTGTTCTGTTCTCCTTGGGATACTACTACATCAATATCGTAAGCACATATACGCGAAAAAGGTAGAGTAGAGAACGTTTTTTTTTTCTAAGCTTTCAATCTTATTGTTAGTTCCAAAGACTCAATGTTATTTGTTTACGTACCAGTGAAGGAAAGCCTTTCTCCTGAACATGGCAGTGAACTGTTCAGAGATCATCTTTTGCGATACTCGTACATTTATGTCATATACATCTATATGCATATATTTGTGCAAACAATAATAAACATTTAAGTGGAAACAAGTAAACTAAATTTGAAAATGATAAGAAAAGAAACTAGATACTTATAAAGAAAGATAAGAATAAAATCATATATTTGGTATAAATAGAATAGGATAGCGAAAGCTAAAGCCCTCGTTTTTTTTAATTTTTCTTACAATTAGTTTAAAAAAGGAAGTAACTACGACCAAACTCATTTAATCGGCAATTAATTCAACTAGCAAAATTACAGCAACATTTCTAACTATATAATTAGAATATATAAATCAATTATATAATTCGTCGTCCCTAATTTCTAGGGTGCGTTCCACTTCAACGCTTGCAACGCTCGCGAGTCATGTCATCCTTGTTGTTTATCAAATGATACATAAGGATAAACGATGCTCGCGAGCTTTGTGAGCGTTAAGTGGAACGCACCCCTAGTCTTTCTTTCCGCGTAATAAAAAATAATATTCTATTTGTCAACAAGATAGTATTTTTATTATTTGACTAATCGCAAATTAGAAATTTGTGTGTCATCCAAAGAGAGATTATATATTTTTAACGTTACAAATGCAGATATCGATAGTTGGAAGACAAAAGAAAACGCCACACTACCGTTTAGCTTAATTATGGAAAATGTACATTTGAAAAATCAATGAATATCAAATTTATGGGTATTACGTACCTCGTTTCAGTCAATCCAAATTTCAAGTTCTTGTAATAATTGCAATGCTCGTATGTCAAAAATTTATTTTTTAGTATAATCGTAATATTTACTTCATAAATAATTTTAAATTTTAGCTTTTATATATCAGATAACTGAATGTCTAATCAATACTCTCATCGTATATTTCATGAAATTTTATTCACATCTATTTTATCATGGTATAAAACTGCGTATGACAACAGACGAATATAAATATATACGAAGTCTCCGAAAATACAAAACTCAATAGCACTAGTCTAGAGGTCTGTGTAATAATCAGGGAGTAGTGCGAGTGACGACAGATTCATATGATAATAATTTATTCAAATATGGTAGCGGCCGCTCTCGGCGGTTGTACAGTGGATGATGGTAGGAGCGCGCGAGAATTAGTAACTGAAAGTAATGAATCTTGCAAAGATACATTCAAAAATAAGTAATCATTCTTTGAATTATCGCACCAAGTGCGATATTGATAGGAGCAACGAAAAGCGCGCGCGCTCCGCGAAAGTTCGAAACAGAAGTCCGTAAAAAAAGATACAAAAGAGAGATAACGAGTTAAGAAGCATGGGTGAAGGGTGTGTAGCGTTATCGCTCGGTCGAGAGAGAAAGAGAGAGAATAGGGAGAGGGCGAGAGTGTCGCTTCCGCCGCGGGATATATTTTTTTTCTCTTAGTTCTCGTCGACCTCGGCTTCTTGCTCCTCGTCGAATTCTGCGTCCTCGTCCGCGGTAGCCTCCTGGTACTGTTGATACTCGGACACCAAGTCATTCATGTTCGACTCGGCTTCGGTAAATTCCATCTCGTCCATACCCTCGCCGGTATACCAGTGAAGGAAAGCCTTTCTCCTAAACATGGCAGTGAACTGTTCAGAGATGCGCTTGAACAGTTCCTGAATGGCGGTGGAGTTGCCAATGAACGTGGCGGACATCTTGAGACCGCGCGGCGGAATATCGCACACGGCGGTCTTCACGTTGTTCGGTATCCACTCGACGAAGTACGAGCTGTTCTTGTTCTGAATGTTGAGCATCTGCTCGTCGACCTCCTTCATCGACATTCTACCGCGGAAGATGGCAGCGACTGTGAGGTACCTGCCGTGCCTGGGATCGCACGCTGCCATCATATTCTTGGCATCGAACATCTGTTGAGTGAGTTCCGGTACGGAGAGAGCTCTGTATTGTTGACTGCCGCGAGATGTGAGAGGCGCGAAGCCGGGCATAAAGAAGTGAAGTCGGGGGAAGGGCACCATGTTTACGGCAAGTTTTCTAAGATCGGCGTTCAATTGACCGGGGAACCTCAGACAGGTCGTGACACCGGACATCGTGAGGGAGACAAGATGGTTTAGATCGCCGTACGTTGGCGTCGACAGTTTCAGGGTGCGGAAGCAGATATCGTATAGGGCCTCGTTATCGATACAGTACGTCTCATCGGTGTTCTCGACGAGCTGATGTACGGAGAGGGTGGCGTTATACGGCTCGACGACTGTGTCGGACACCTTGGGCGACGGCACAACAGAATACGTATTCATGATTCTGTCAGGATATTCCTCGCGAATCTTAGAGATGAGAAGGGTACCCATGCCAGAACCGGTACCACCGCCCAAAGAGTGAGTCAGCTGGAATCCCTGCAAGCAGTCGCAGCTTTCGGCTTCTTTCCTCACAACATCGAGGACCGAGTCCACCAGCTCGGCGCCCTCAGTGTAATGGCCCTTCGCCCAGTTATTGCCAGCACCGCTCTGACCAAACACGAAGTTGTCCGGTCTGAAGATCTGGCCGAATGGTCCCGAGCGCACAGAGTCCATGGTGCCGGGTTCCAGATCGACGAGGATGGCACGCGGCACGTATTTGCCGCCGGACGCTTCATTGTAGTAGACGTTGATTCTCTCCAGCTGAAGATCGGAGTCACCGTGGTAGGTGCCAGTCGGGTCAATGCCATGCTCGTCGCTTATGATTTCCCAAAACTGCAATACAAAAAAGTACCCCGTAAGAATCTTTTCGTCAGAAAAAGAAGCTTTACATGATCATTACAGGCTAGTAGGAAGCAACTTATCGCGATACGTTCGATAGAGGAAATACGAGTGCGTCGCGTATTCCTTCGTCTAGCAAGTGTTATCCGTGCCGGAACGAATCAGCGCTGCCACAAAAATTAGATACGCGTTCCGAACCACGCATCATCCGCGCGTGTGCGCGCGCGTAGGAAGGAAGTTTCGCGCACCGGCTTTCTCCCCGCAATTATCCTCGCATCCGTTTTCCAGCCTTCCATTGTATCGAGCGCGAACGGAGCTGCCGTTCAACGACCTCGCGCGCGCGCGCGGCGAATAGCTCGCGTGTAATTAATCGTAATATCCCAAGGCCCGCGCATCGAATTACGTCTCTCTTTTTTTCCCTTTCGTATTTTTCAAAGCGAGCCCGCCTCCCGGCGGTGCAACCGAATCGCCCGAGCGATAATCGTGACTAATTAGTCCCGTATTATCGTAAGCGCGGTTACGCTTCTGTCCCGGAGGCGGCCGGTCGATCGGCCCGTCGAAGCGCATCGCGATGCAACGAGTACAACGATGCTTCAGCAATGGACCGTCGCCACGTAATCTCCCGGAAGCGTTCGTTTCATCGCGGTAATCATAATCGGCGCTTCAAACTGAAATGTCAATCGCTTGTAAACGTCTTTCAATTTAGCGTTGCGAAGATAGCGTAATTTTCAAATTGAATACTTATGTACCTGTCAAGAGCGTCCGCAGGATTTTTCCAGGGCATGATTAAAAATGTTGAATTAGAATACTTATAATTTGAAATTTATACACCTAATTCTATGGATTAGGGTAGAGATCAGCAAAGGTTAGCACAACTTGCCCTTTATTCAAAGGGAGAGCAAATGCTTAATTTTTTGCTAATTCCAGGGGAGACAAATACCACCCTTGCCTCCCTCCTACCCTGTGGACGCCCTTGTATCTCTGCAATCTTGAGCAATCCGTGAATAGCGGATCGCAAAAACAATTTGCCGACAGAAATGATGTTTTGGTGTGAATATATATTAATTAATATTAACGAAGAAAATTAATTTCTGATCGACCTGAATGCAAAGAAGATGGTTTGAGGGATCCCCCAATTAGCAATGCAAAATATGTCTGGGCGTGTCTGACGCAACAATCCTTATTTGCAAACAAAAGGGGAAGTTAATTGCGAAATCGTCGGCGCACCGCGTGCGGTCCACGGTGCATCTCTACTCCATCTCGAGAACGCGGTTCAAAGACCCCGCGGTATATTTCTGGAAATCGACGTACGAGAGGTACGCGTGTATTCCCGACTACAAAGGCACGCAAATAGGTAAAATGAATAGACTAACATAATTATATAGTTTTGATAGCTCAATTGTCTTAGCGTCGGGATATCGCACAACTTTATGTCGAAGCGTGGCAAAGTACCAAATTATACGTTACTTGGCAAATTTCTCGTCTCTTAACATTTCACAATCGAGACGTTTCATTGCGGAAGTCCTCTGTCTCCAATTTGTCCGCGTCTAATTATAAATTCGCAAAACGGAAACCGACTCCATTCGCCGTCTGCAGCTTTAGCTAATTATGCACTTTGTTAACTATTTATTTCATCGTAAGATAAGAGCTACGTTAAAGGAAATTCTGCTGATCATTATCGCGTTTAAAAAGCTGTTTTGGTTTAGTTTTCATTTTATATTTCTTTAATAAGTTGTCAATTAAGGATACACAGTCTCGATAGCTGCAGACAGATATGGTCGAAGGTAAATAAGAGCATTGGAGATAGTCTCATCGCTGACAGTTTTATCGCGACTTCGATCGAGCTAAACCGTATGTCTGATAGCGAGAAGCTGTCATTGAATAATCTCGAAGTCCATATACAACCTGCGTGAAAGTCACCGGTAAAAACGCCAGGTCCGCCTACCGTTCGGTACGTACGTCCCACATGGAGACGATGGGTGTATTAAGCGGTGACCATATATGATCATCGTCGTTCGAAAGCTAAGATCACCCAACCCTATCTGTCCCCACCCTACCACCACCTCCTCGTCGTCCAGCCCGGTCGCAATGTATATGTTGTTACAGTCATATATGAGTCACCAATGTCACCGCTATATATAGAGATGATTGTAAAACGACAGTGCGATTAGCATGAGCGACGATCGCTCGATTTATGCACCACGCGGCGATCTATCTGTTTGTCCACGTTTTTAATTCTTCCCATTTTCCTCGAGTCGAACCTCGCACCTAGACCTCCGCGATCTTCACATCGCCGACAGCCGGCGACAGACACGGACCATCGTTGCTAGACCGGAAGTAGCGCGAAAGGTCGTACCGTTATTCTAAATGCATACACGCCGCGCGCGCGCGATGCTGCACCACGCGTTGCGTAACCACCGAGCGGATACGCGATGCAATTGGTCCACGAGCGGCCCCGAGGGTCCCACTGACTTTAATGGATTGCTGTTTATGGTAGATGAAACAGAGACGTAAAAGGGAAGGTTAATTCGCCAAGGGTTGTCTAGATTTAATAAAAATGCGAAATATATATATCGCATTTTTATTATATATACATTTATATATAACGTATAAATTATATATAATATGTATTATTGTATAATAATTTTTTATTATTTTATATATATATATATATGTTTGTATATATGTATGTATATAGATTAACTAGACAATCATAATTAAAAAATGCTAAAAATAGAAAACAAGAATTCTTTAGAAAATACTAATTATACTATTCTTCCAGGAAGTTTAGATCGGAGGAATGTTATCTTTCTTCTTTGAAGAAGTAGGGAGTCCTGAGTAATGAGGACTAAGCATCGTTTGAGCTCGTACATTATGCCACAAACTGCCGATAAACGCTTTAAAATGCGATAAGATAATAATGAATGAGCTAATAATAAATGAAAAATGTTAGGACTACCACTTCCCGTTACGAAATGCACAATTCTACGAGAGCAGTTGGTTGTAACGGCACGAAGTATACACATCGGAATATATTACAGCTATAGTGAATGGTAAAAACTTTGAAGTAAACGGACAGAACAAATTCTATCAAGGATCTTATTTCATTTAGTTTATGCGAATGCTCATGCTCGCAAGTAGAAATAAAATAGCTGTAATTATTAATTACGTATCTCGTTTGAAAATGTAGAATATATGTTCTTGTAATTAAGGTAATATAAAGATTATAAAATCCCGTAAGTCGAGAACGTAAACTGACTAGATTAACTGCAAGACGGATTTTGCTCATAAATTCATCTTGATAACCAGCCAGCTCTCTCTCCCCCCTCCCCTCTCAATACTAATAATAAAAGATACACATATTTCAAGATAGCAACATAAAATTACATTTTATTTCTATCAATATAAAGTATTCTGAGCACCAATACCATTAATAGGTCGCTTGTCGTACAGCGATAATGTCAATTGGCGATAACACATGATTAATGACTTCAATTATATTCATCCCACCGTAAAAACTATTTCAAGACTAAAATGTGAAAAAAAATTGAAATCGTAAAATAACAATCGTCATCGAGTCGCGACAGTAGGCGAAACCCAGCCTTGCGACCCGACGCGATCGATACACCTGGCTATATCCAGAGAAAGAGAGAGAGCCGCTTGTCGGCAACGAGCGAAACGGTTCGAAACGGGCCGAGGTGATGCGAAGGAAAATGGCGAGAGGATATCGGCTTCCTTTATTTGGGAGCGCGTTGCCGTGCTACGCGAGACTCGGTGTCCTTGGACTCGAAGGCGTCGTTGAATGGGCACACTCGTATAATCGTTATACAACGAGTAGTAGAAAGTAGGCCTATTAATTTTGATCGAAGTTTGATAACTTCGAAGCTTCGAAGGACTTCGAAGGAACGAAGTTTCGAAGGATCGAAGCATCGAAGGATTTCGAAGGAACGAAGTTTCGAAAGATCGAAGCTTCGAAGGTTCGAAGTTTCTAAAAATGTGTTCAATCGTAAACCTTCGAACCTTCGAAACTTCGTCCCTTCGAAGATTCCTTTGTTCCTTCGAAGTCCTTCGAAGCTTCGAAAAAGTAACAGTCCTAGTAGAAAGTAGCCTACACCACAATTTTTACCGTAATTTTGCCTTAATTTTCTTTCCAATATTTCTAATACTTTTTCGGGAAGCACAAGCTCGTTCTCGAAACATCTTATATTTTTTAATAAAGGATCATATTATCCTTTCCTGGCATATGGAAAATATTAAACGATATACTTTACGAACTGAATTCTTTTTCATTAGAAAACTTAAAGTAATAAGATGTTAAATATTTCATCAGCGCGTAATATACGACACAATAAATTTTACTTTTAATTTCTGAAAGAATTTCCGAAATTAAAAGACACATGTTTCGGAGAAAACGACTTTCTTAAATTGTATTTATTTCTTATCGGTTTACGCATCTTTAGCGATAACTCAGTTATCAAAATTTTATCACAGATTTTAGATTACTTGAAAATTAATAAAGTGCATCAGAGAGTTAATCGCAATATCACTTACGTTCTCTAGTTAAGAAAACGTTTTCCGTCTGATCGATACGTTCTCATTATTACTAGTCTATTTAAAAAAAAGAAGATAAAAAAACAGCCTTTGATGTGTTACACTACCGTGACGTCGGATCGATTGAGATAGACAGCTCGAGAAACGGGCATTGACTTGGTGCAGCAGCCTTAAAAATTACGGAAGCGTGACGACGAACGTTGATCAGCTTCTCCTCGATCTTTACCCGCTCTCATGTAATCTTTATCGTCGGTTATTCAGATAAGATTAACATTATTACAAAAGATCGACCTACATCATAAACACGATTGTGTGGTCTTACATAATCTACGTCAACGTATAAAAATTTGAATATTATTTTTCAAAACAAATTTTCATAAAAATTTGAATATTATTCTCCAAGCTAAAATTATTTCCGTTCATGGCATTACATTAAGGGCCTCCGCACAATAAAAAAATACAAGGAATAAGGAACAGATATTAGCGATTAGGAATAAGAGGAAGGAAGAAGGAAGTATCTTTCTTCTTCCTTCCTCTTATTTCTAATCGCTAATATCTGTTCCTTGTTCCTTATATTTTTTTATTGTGCGGAGGCCTTAAAGATTTGTCGTTAATTTTTATTCGAGTAAAAAGGAAGAAACTCGCGTTATCAGTAACCGCCGAATCTCGTGTTTTTATGAACCCGTTTTCCAAATGATTTAATTTATAAAAAAATAATATACCGGTGAGATCGAGAGATAAGTCGGCGAGAGAGAAACGCGGCGGCAAAAAGGGAATGGAGCGCGTGCACGTAGAAACGGAGACGCCGATTCGCACGATTAATCGAGGAATCGAGCGTCCGAGCGTGTCGACTCGCGATAACGCAACGCCACGCGTCCGTCGGCTGTCCGTTAACGGCGTCGGCATAAAAATTTTAAAATACACCCGCCATGCGACAGACGCTGGCATGGCCGTTAAACGCGATCGTGACGCCGCGCGGCTGACGGACGCGGCGCAGGAATTCCATCTGCCTTAAGGAGCGTCCACACGGAGCGAGCGCGAAATCGTGCTACGTGCTCCGATTCGCAAGATTCTCGCGGATCTCGGTGCGACTGGACGAAAGACATAAAAACTTCGTAAAGATTGATCATAGACTGCGATCTACTTGCATAAAGCGTATAATTTACTAATCAGAACAAAGAATTCTACCGATTGACCAATCAAAGAATACTTGAAAGCATTTGTAGCATCAAGTGGATCGCGGCCATAATCGCATTTCCGACGTGAGACGAAAACGGTGGGCGGTATTCATAGTCCGTTTCTTATTTCAAGACTGTCTTGAGTAATATCTTAAAGTGCTAATGCGACACTGTGATTGATTTATGACATTTTAAATCTGTACTTAAGACGATCTTAAATATAAGAACCGACTATTGGTCTGTTCTTTTTCGCTGCACTTCTGAACTAGTGCAATAAGTTAGAATGAGATGAATATATTTTCTTTCGTTTTAACTTATTGCGCTAGTTTAGAAGTGCAGCGAAAAAGAATAGACCGATCGAATATCGCGAGTATTCGTTCGGTGTGTGTCCACCTTTAGCACACGCCAGACTAAACGGGAAGGAGGCGAAGAGAGAGGGATGAAGAAAGATGGACGTACGAGAAGGGAAGATACCAGAACCGGTTTTATTCGCGGTAAAATCGAACCCTAAAATCGATTGGAACGTCTAGAGCGTAGAAGACGTATCATCTCTCGTCGGAAACAAGTCTCTCGCAAATATTTTACAAGCAACGTCGCGAAGCAACGTTTACAGCCCGGGATTATTACGAGGCGGAAAAGCGGAGAATGTCAGCGGGACGAAAAAGAGCGAGGTGAAAGAGATGCGCGCGCAGCCGGTCGATGCCGCCGCGTATATATATATATATAAACGATGCTCTTTCTCTCTCCCTCTCGTCTCCGAGAGAGATATGCCACACCCAGCCTCGATTTCGGTCGTGTGACAGACAAAATTCGACGATGTTCGCGAACAATTCGTTCTCGAACCTTGTTCTCATGTTCCCTGCCTCGTCGCTCGACGGCTTACGCCGTGAAGAAAATATACCCGGGACGAGACGCCGAGAGAAGATGGCCGACGCGCGACAACGAAGACGACGCGTTCGCACGGGAACGTGGTTGTACGCAGTTGTACGTCGAGAGAGAAAAGGACCGACAGAAGGGGGGAGGGGAAAAAACCGTTAGACTATGCCGGCCGGCCGGCGAGCTCCTGTCGCCATGACAGGTCTTCGACCGCCGCGCGGGCGAGGCTGCCGTTTCTTCGCATACCAGCGTGCTCCCCGAGCGACGGGCGAGGCATGAAGAAAACCTCGAGGCGCGTCCTCGTTCCCGCCGATCCTTCTCTTCTCGGGCGCGATATCGAACGGCGAAGAAAAATGGCGCAGCGACGGCGATGACGACCGTCCGAGCCCGGCGAGCGAGATGGAGAGAACGCCCTCGCGACCATCGCGTCACTCGTCGTCGACGGAACGACCTCGCGAGACTCCAGACGAACGCCGAACTCGTAGAAAACGAAAGAACATCGACGGTCTCGCGGTAGGATTCTCGGTGGATAGCTCGAACCGGCAATTAGCTCGCGAACAAAGGACACGCGAACGCGACGGTCTCGATTCGAGAGTTCTCGAATTTCGCTAAGTGCCTACCTTTGCTCCAATTTGGTTACCGCACTGGCCGGCCTGGATGTGGACGATTTCCCTCATGTTGCTCGCGCGGAGTTTGTTGGCTGTGACCTCTCGAAAGAGTGACCCTTGGCTACCTTAATGCAGCGGCGACTGACGGCGATTACTATCGAACTGACTCGAGTACAGACTAACGCGTCGCGAGAGCTCAGAGACGAGTATGCGGCGGTGCGGTGTCCGTTACAGATTTTCAAGCCTCTACGGAGGCAGCGGGGCGGACGGTGCGGGGGGAATGCGCGCGTAGGGCGCACGCGATTGGTCAAGCCGCCTCTGCCTCGGCGTCGCGATACGCGGACGGCGACGCGCGCAGCGTTGCCAACTTCGCGCCGCTGCCGCGTCGACTCTTTGCGCGGCTGATCCTCCGTATGCCGCCGAGAACCGCACAGCTTCGATTCCCCGAATTTCAAGAGGAATCACTATAGTGCTATTGCTGCCAGGTTCGATCTAATGCCGTCCGGAGCCTCGAGCGAGAATTCTAATGCAATTTCTCGATCGATAAGACGCGTGTTTGTTGAATACTCCAATGTTAATATGGTCTATTGGCGAACGTATCTCACGATTTCTGTCGAATAATTGAACGTGATGATACTTGAAAACTATTTCTATTTTATTTTTTTTCTATTATTATTTAGTAATAGACGTTTGGTTGTTAATGCATCGTATAAGTTATTCTTTGCGAATAAATAAGAAAATTATTTTTATCTTTTTAATGATAGAAAGATGGAAATAGAAAGAATATTCGATCGAAATTCTCTGTGACAACACAGTAGAACCCTTTGTTCACCATGTTTTACTTTTTTAATTCATACACCTCAGCGAATTTTTAAATATTCGATCACTCTGCAAAATCTCAAATTACTTGTGTGCAATTTCCGCTTAATCTCATCAAATTGACTTTTCGCACAATACGACATCTAAACGATTGTTTTATTCTGTTAGTAAACGGAAAAAAATCTGAATAAATCATAGATCGATTTTTTAGAAGAAAATTTACGGCGATAAGAAGGTGCGAGAATTCATCGTAATAAAAATTACACGAAAAAAGTACAGTTTTATTCCTAATTCAAAAAATTCGTAGCGTCGAAATATAAAATTTGTCATTTTACATTTATAAAATTTACGATAGTTCAACCTATTTTTAAATATCAAACGTGAATACGTAATCTACGTAATCCCGGTTTACGAAATTTCCAAAACCGCGATGACGTGATTCGCGCACAGCCCCACAATATTAACGTAATAATCCGTTTCGACCGTTAATTTCAAAATTTCGGCGTCCCGGGTAATCGCCCGAAATATTCTGGAGGGGCACGGCCCTGGCTGGGAGTCTGGTGGATGCGGGTGAAGTTAGGTCTACGTCGTGGGGCAAGGCCTTTCGATATAAAGAAGGGCACGTTCGATCGGTTACATTTAAAGCGAGCGTCATCGTTAACGGAATACGTCGGTACGAGATGATCTCGTTCCGACGCGCGCGAGAGAAATGCCTGCTCGATACGCGTGTATTTTCGTTGCCCCGTCAGCCGATTTCCGGGCGTGCATCTCGCGCGAGATATACCGGCGCCTGCTGCAGCTTATCGATTCGCAGGCGTGGCTGGCGGTGGCGAACCACGCGATTGCAGATGCGAATTGACGCGAACGTTCCCGACAGGCCTCCGGACACCTAATTGCCGGTAACGCCAATCTTCTCCGAGACAAGCAACACTCGTTAGGCGCTAATTCGATTAAATCGAACCGTAGCTCAATTAACCCAATAAGCAAAATGTTAGCAGTCTGCCAGCAGTTTTGCTAGTATATTCGAATAGAGTAGTAATATATATATGCGGCAGATTGGCGTCGAGTGTGTCCGCATTAAGCTCGGATTCTACCGACATAATCTAAATACATGAAAATGGAATATAATCATTTAATGGAATATATCATTTAACACTAGAACTATCGACTATTAACCTTTACGCTGCCGGCATTTTTTCATTAAAATAGTGTTCTTTTTTCCCAAAAATTTATCTATATAAAGAACATACACATTGCGCAGAATTTCGAGATTTGTTCAGAGCCACAAAAGTGACTTTCCCGGAACTCTCTAAAGGTTAATGTGTACCTATTTCTACTATTTAAATATTTTTTTTCTTTGAAGAAAGAGATAAAAAGGGAAAATAAATTAATTAATTTAATCGTTAGCATATTGCAACAAAAGTCACGAAAAATCTCGGAAAATGCACACTGAGGAAAAAATTTGTTGAAAAGTAAAATATTTAGTCCGATATGTTCAACTAAAACATTAGTTAGTTTAACTAAACATTAATTGAATTAAAAAGGTGTAGTTCATTTTTTAATCAAGAATTAGTTAATTCAACTACCCATACAGCACAGAAATTGCAGCAACATTGTATTTAGTAACATTGCAGTAACATAACAATATTGCCGAAATGTTGCTGCAATGTTTTGTGCTGTATGGGTAATGTTCAATTAAACCAACTAATGCATTAGTTGAACGTATCGGACTAAATATTTTAGTTTTTCAACAAATTTTTTTCTCAGTGTGCACTATTATAAATTTGATAAAAAATTGCACAAATCAGTCATTTTGATTGTTTTGGTAGTTTTAGTGTTAAAGATTCTGTTCAGCTTCTGCAGTCAATCTGCTATTAAATTTTATTGACAGATTTTGTCATACTTCTACTAACATTCTGCTGACAAAATTTACAGCAGATACTTCGGGCGAAAATCTGTTTTTACAGATTTGTTTATCTGTGACCTTAAAATCTTTAAATTCTCTCAAAAGACTACATATATGATTAAAACATAAACTTAAAATTAATTATGTTATATGAGAAGCATTCTAATTGTAGGAAGGTATTTAAAATTTTTTAAAATGACTTTGCCTCGATGTTTCACGAATTACGAAAAACGTACGTAAAAATGCACGTAAATATATAATTAGTTACGCGATTAATTTTTTATCGTACTTGTGAGATATTTGCGTCTTTCGAATAGCGTTATATCTTCTGTTTTCCTTTCGGCCGTATCGGCGGCACAAGAAGTTTACAGTTAAAAGCGTTTCTCGAAGAGTCCTCGCGAGATGCGGGTTCTTTGCAAAGCAGTACCGTATTCGTCCACGATTACGCGTTCGTGTGACATTACGTTGCCTTAACGGCGGTCTTCCGTCTCGCTCCCACATAAGATGCGTTGGCGCGCCATATGTGACGCCTCCTCGAGAACGCGTTAGGTACGAATCCTGTTAAGAAGTTTTACATGGGACGAGACATTTATATCCGTATGGGCCGTAAATAGCGCGAGTACGTATCCGTTCGCGAATAGCGGTGTTAGAAAAGAGCTATTAACCATGAACAGTTCTGAATTCTGTGACCCATATTACTCGATAAATACGAATATGAAAGCGTTGTTAGATTGAAATTCGCGAAATTTCCCTATGCTGTTTTGCTTCTTTTTATTAAACAACACATAAAGTCTTAATTAGCAATTTTAATTTTTAATATACCGCTTGTAGCTTTTTTGTTTTAATTTATTACATTTTATATATTTTACACATGGATTTACATGATAACCTTGGCGTCGTAAAAGATTTTGGTGCGCCATTTAACTCCTACACATAAGGATTTACGTGCATTTAGATGGACAATAATGGTTCATACATTAAAAACGATGAGTCAACCGTATACACGACGTTCTTCCTAATCATCCTAGAACATGCACGCTGTGGATAGAAAATAGACGAACACGGTACAGGCAATGCGTAGAAACAAAATAGGAATATGCATAAAAATTACTTTGAAATTTTTGAGACCATACGTTCATATGAATTTTTCAAATTATCTTTTTTAAAAAGTAAAAACTACCTATTTATATATAGCGAAATTTTGTTGAGCACGTAAGACCACAAAAGATGGAACGTTAAAATCGCGAACTATCGCGTGCCTTTCAGGCAGACAGAAGCAAGCCATTTGGGAAACAAGATCGAATGCCCCTTCAGGTTTCAATGGATAGAACACCTGTAAAGTAGCACAGTGTAGTAAGTGGATTAACTTTAGTGTGGCCCACTCCACCCTTACCCAGTAGTCGCCTTAAACCCATTCTGACTACCTCGTCCTGTCGTAGGAGAAAGTCGATAAGTGACTCACGTATACGCCCGCGGCAACCTGACAGACTTAATTAATGAACAAGTAGTGTATTCTGTGTATACAACTACCACGCTGCCCGTCCCAAGCTTCCGTTGGCGTAATATAATTAATCGTATCATCATTCTGCTCGTACAGTAATACCTCGCGCGTGAGCCGACTCCATAAAATGTAACTACTAATACTATATTTCTCTACTATATTTATGAATATATCTAATTTTTTTACACAACACTATTATCATATTTATAAATATATTTATAAACATATTTTTACGTGACTATTTCAAATATTTCCGTGACTATATCACGGAAGGAATGATTTTGCTGAAATATTAAAAAGTTTGGCCAGATACAGATCTGAAAATAATTTTATTGGATCGTCAAAATAATTATGTAGAACGTCCAAAATAGTTGCTAAAATAACAAAACTTTTTGCAGCATTATTATCACATTTGAGTGTCCTACATATGTAGTTACTTTTGATGGTCTAACAAAATTATTTTCAGATCTGTATCTGGCCAAATTTTTAGATATTTCAGCAAAACCGTTCTTTCCGTGTATATCAAATTTATGATTCTATTAAAATATGACTTCTATAAATAACAAATAAAGATAATACTCTATGTACGGTCCAAATTTGGAAAAGAAACCTCTTTTCGTTTAAGAGCTATTAAAAAAAACGATAATTTTATAAAATTTTTAACATCTTGTATTTCTGAAACGAGGCCTTTGAGGCCATACGTTCATATGAACTTTTCCTCATAAAATGACCTCAAAAATTAACTCCTGAAATATTAGACAGTATTTAAGAAACATCCTGTATAACAAGAAAATATATTAGATGTAATCGACACAATTGGCCAAAATTTATTTGAAAAATTCACAACGTTTCGACCATTGGTTCTGGTCCTCTTCAGGTGTTAATAAATTATAATAAATAGATTAAGACGAATATTCTATGAATGTGGCGTAGTGCCTAATAAAGCCAAAAATCTAGAATATTGTTCGAGTCAAGTCAAAAGAAGATATCCCACACAGCACAAAACTTAACAGAAATGTTTCAGAAATGTTTCAAAGTTTCAGAAACATTTCTGAAACATTTCTGAAACTTTGAAACGTTTCTGAAACATTTTTGTGCTGTGTGGGATATCAGTAGTCACAGAAAATAAAATAGTCAAAAACTAAAAACTTTCGAAACTTAAAATTAGTGATGGATTCAAGACAAGACAAGACAAGAATCGGACATACTTGTCTTGTCTTGATTTTTTAAAATCAAGAATTATTATGTCTTGATCTTGACAATTAATATCTTGTCTTGATTCTTGATTCTTACAAGATTCTTGCAAGATTTTTGATACTTTTATAATATCTATAAATATTCATTTACAACATCCCAATTTTATTATTTTCGAAAATTCTTTTAAAAATTATCGAAAAAAATATATTTTTGCGAAAAAAATGTTCACTAAATACACAGAAAAGAAAAGATAAAAAATTTTACAAAGTGTTATCAAAACATAAAATTGTATTACTGGTAAGAGTAGAGATATGAATATCAAATATTAAGAGACCTTAAGGTATTGTCTTGCATTAAATATTATCATAATTTTACACAAACATTTATATTTAAACATTTAAGTTTTATTATATATAAAATTTAAGGTTTAAGTATTAGGCTTTATTAAGATTTAATTATTACAATTTCTTTTTCTTTCAGATTTTGGTATTATTTGGTATTATGTAAAGTAAATTATTATATATTCCTTTACAATATTATTATTATTATTATCAAATAAAGATTTCCTATATTCAAAATAAGAAAAGACTTCGGTTTTCAATAAAACTAAAAAGTTTATTGTTTTTTTTACCAATTTCAATTTTGCATTTAATTATTTAAAATTGAGAATGGACGGGGAATCTCAGCATGATTATAGTATAGTGTTAAATAACCGATATACATATATATAATTACATATGTATAATTATATATATATATATGTATAATATAATTGTAATTTCAGTTGTCAAGAATCAAGAATCTTGATTAATTTTTCTTGTCTTGTCTTGATCTTGAAGTATAAATCTTGTCTTGTCTCGATTTTATCAAGCACAAGAAATTTGTGTTCTTGTCTTGAAAAATCAAGACAAGACAAGACAAGATCTTGAAACTTTTGTCTTGTCGTCCATCACTACTTAAAATATGTTCAGTAATTAAAGAACGTGTTAAGAAGCACGTCTGTAACACTCAACGGTTGTCAAAAGAATCCTGTATAACTATAAAATAAAACTTTAGCGGAAAGGAACGCTATTATTTTACTTATCTCATAAACAGTATTCAGTTTAAAGACGATGTCATGGAAATCTGTGGCGCCTATTCGCAAACATCAAATTATGGGTGCTTTCCAGCAACGTACACAGGCGACGCTGTGTAACACAGTGAATCATTTCATCCTTGTTGTTTGCCAATGTTAAACAAGGATGAAATGATTCACTGTGTTACACAGTGTCTTTGCTGGAAAGCACCCTATGTATGAACCGCGGGCAAAATTAAAGGCCTCATACATCTCGCAATGTCAACAAGTCTTATTGCAACGACAACGTGTGTCGTGTAATGCATCGAGCTTCTTCGTGCTGTCAACCTACTACACCGAGGAATAGATGTTGCATCACGGCCAACGGGTCAAGCGCCCTTTGCATCCGACGTTTGATATTACTTTGTCGCCGCGGGCGCTCGCGCGATCGAGAGCGAGCGAGAGAAGGTGTGATCGGCGATGACGACGGCGACGGGGTGTAGCCGGTCCTGCCTTGCTCGTTACCTTGTATGGATCAACCTCGCGCGCCGTCGTCGTCCCGGAGAGGAGAGAATAAAAAAAAAAGAAGGAAAGGTCGCACACGCACGATCGCGCGCTCGGCCCGCGCACGCGTGCGACGACGTGGTTTCGCGTGATAACGCGGTTTCGCCGGCATCGATCACGGCGGTTTTTATCGTAATTATTGTATGGTCGGCACGATTTCCGGCGCTGCACGCCGAGATCGCCGACATCTGTCTTCTTCCCGGTCGCGCGCGCAACGCGGTCGCATCCGACATGCAACTATCTTCGATGCTTCCGCGGAAATGCTTTCCGTACAGTACGATGCTCTAATCGATCGTCAATTAACGGTTTCGGCGAATGCGAGGATACGATTGCAGGAACAGAATGTTTTTTACAGATTGTGTGATAAAAAATAGCTGAGAAATAGCCATGCGCTCAGCAGGCTGCTACACACGGAGAAAATTTTATATTAAAAATTACTATGTATGGCAGTAGCCGTGGACCATTGCTGGAATTATAAAAATTTTTACTATGTTATTATATTAATAATTATTAAACTCTTTTGTGAAAACATAGTAAAAATGTTTATAATTCCAGCATGGTCCACGGCTACTGCCATACATAGTAATTTTTAATATAAAATTTTCTCCGTGCACTGAAAAAGAAATCTTTTTCAGTTAAATAAATACATTTCTTTGAAATAAAGTTTTTTGACTGAAATAAATATTTATCTGACTTAGAAAAACGTTTTATTATATAAAATAAATTATTATTTAAATAAAGGTAAGTATCATTATATTTTTAAGATTAAAAATAAAAAATATTTATTTAAAATAAATTATTTATTATAATGAAGATCTGTTTTTTTTAAAATAAGCAGCCAAAAACAAAGAAATTGTTTATTATTTTAAATAATTATAATTTATACTTCAAACTCCAACTCTATATTTTGTTTACATCATTTTTTTAAATTTACATAATATTTACTGTTTGATTCAAATAAATAGTTTCTTTGCAAATATTCTCAAATAAATTATTTTATTTAACCAATTAAAATTTTTTTAAATTTAATACATTTTTCCAGTGTACAAATAGCAGGATAATTAAGTTGTTAGTCTAAATTATTTACAATGCTTTGTAAAATCTATTATTTATAATTTGTATCGTTTAGGCGATGTGCGAAAAGATTGCTTGCGATGCGTCAGAGGCTTGACGTAAGTCGAAAAGCCTTTCGTCAATCTTGCCGTGAGAGATTGCATAATATCCGACAGAAGAACAATCCACGTGGATACGCTCGGCTTAATGCCCCATGTCCATTGTCCTTCGTTGGCTTTGCTATTAAGCAGCGAGTTCGCGAGCGTAAACGCCGGGTGACATCACGTCCACTTTAAAACCTGATTCGAGCACGTTCCCGTGCGCCGGGAGGAAAAGTAACGCTGGCATCATTACACGGCTGTGTCGTGGTAATTAACGATCGATCTGTATCAAGCGAATATCTAAAGCCACTTCCATCGCCACGTTATGCGCCGGAAGCGATTCTCTCGCGATGAAGAGCATCGTTATGTCGTGGGAAGTACGTGACATCATCGCACGTTTAGAGCTAGCTTTGATTCTCAAATCAGAATTGAAGAAATCTGATTTTCAAATTAGAATAAATATAATCGAACTTCGCTTAATAGAAATATTGATAAGAACAGTGTTAGCTTACACGGCGAATGTCGCCGCTTCATCTTTTTTCTTATTACGTAGATAAAATTTATCTAATTGACATTTACATCATATTATCAGACATATTAAAATTTACGTATTGTTTGTCAAGAGTAATCGACTGACAATGAACTTGGGTTTAAAAGATGGGTAGGCTTATCATATTTCCTATCATATAAATCAGACATGTCTGGAAATATGATAGAGCAGTCGTGGTCGCCATGGTCTACATGGTGACTGTCTTGGCAAAGATACTCTCCGTGGTTTGCCATTGCCTTCCGAGAGGTGGTGATCAATTAAAAATTTGATATGTTCTGGGTGGATTTAAACCTAGATCTTTGGCACAGAAAGCAGATGCGCAACTGTTACGCCACGATCATCACTAACAGTTTGTTTATCTCTAGTTACTTTGGGAAAATTTACTAATATCATATATGCGGAGTAATAATTTCGGGAATTGAACCTGAACTTTTTGCTTGACAAGCGACAGCTCTAACACTGAACTATCCCATCTCCTGGGATAATTTATTCCGCAATATGCCGACAGTTAACATAATTTATTGTCAATTTTTTGAAACTGCGCTACAAATGTTCACCGGTCTTTTATGTAAATATTGAACTGTTTTTAATGTTTTAATGTATGTTGAACGGCTGACGAGGACCCAGTAAGGTCGAAACGTCGTTCCATTATTTTATCTATTAACTAAAAAAATATTTATTAAAATTATTTATTAAAAATAGCATCCAGGAAAATTTTGCTCGTTTATTGGCCTTGTCGTTTTAATGTTATATACATACGAGCTATTTCTATAGATTAATTTTATTTCTTTCTAGAATTTATTATTAAATCCTAAATTTTAGATAGTTTAGGGGTTATTTTGAATGGATAGGATGTATGTCTATGTGTGGAAAGTGGAGTTGTGAACGTCTCTCTCAAAAATACCATCCATGACACGTTGTGCTGTGTCGGATGGCGACTCCACTATGTGTGCCGGATCGACGTTGACGATGATAGCGTCTACCAATAACTCTAATATTTTTAACGTCTATATTTTCTTCTTTATAATAAATTTAGAACTGATAAGTTTAGAACTAAGAACTTTATAAGCCAAAGAGAATTATAAATAAGGTATTAGTTAGAGAAAAGTTAAAGCTACTTCAGTACTATATTTTAATATTTAACGCTTTTAACGAAGATAGGATTTCTATTCCATCCAATCTAGATTTGCTGAAGATAATGATTACGTAATGCGCTGTTTTATTTCATGTAAGATATTAAATTGAGATCGCAGAACACATATACAGGATGACAGTTATTTGCATAAATATACCTTGTAATGGCTCTTTTATGTCAATCTCACGGCATCAAGTTTTTATTTATTACACGTGTAAAAAAGCTGTAACTTACTGTTTTTTATCGTTATTATATCGCGTTTATTACATGGTAGATTTATTACATTGGTAGATGCATCGAATAATCTGACATAAAACTACGAAACAATAATTAATTAACGAAATAAAGTTTCTCTAACAGTTCTTATCAATGCGAGTAGTAATTGAACCCATTAATCAATGCGAGCCCATTCGAATCGTATGTTCATTTAGATAGACATTGTTAAATACGTTGTTAAAGACAAGTTCTTAGTTTTAATCGAACTCGATCCGATCACAATTGTGCGAATTTAGGTATCCAAGGCCCAAGTTGTTAACCGCCTTAACCCGAGCCTCAGTCCTCCTATGGCTAACCTTCAGCCTCTAATATCAGAACTAGTCGATCGCATATGTATCGCATATGTGTCGCGAATGCCGAATTCGCACCTGGTAACAGACGAACCGGCGACATGCTGTACGCATGTCACAACAGAGCGGGGTGAGTATGAGTCATGGTTATCGACCTTGATAGGCGGTGGGTGCGTTCCCACCCTAACGCGGCTTTGCGGAATTTCCGTGAACAAGGAGCCGCGCGCGAAGCGCACCTCGCGATGAAGCGATTGCGACAAGGGAGTTGTTGCACGAAGCTACCCCCTGAGTCAGAAACAGCGATCGTTGAGTCACCGTCAAAACGATCGATATTGTCTATATATACGTGCACGCGCCAGGGCGAGTCGCGTGCGGTTTCCATTTCTGCAGATGATACTGAAGCAACTAGCCAATTGCAGTTCGTGACGACTATCTCTAGCAAGTAGAACGTTGGTCTTGTCGTATTTTCTTTACTGTATATGTCAGGAACAATAGAAATATTGAGCTAAGAATAAATTGTGGTGAGAAATGGCGAGAGCATTTTTGAAAAGTTCTATAATTGCGATAATTTAGGAGAGTAAATTAACACAACTGGATATTAAAAGTATGAAAGTTTTAGATATGAAATGAATGTTGATGTTTGTGGGTCTCTTCGACGAGTTGTTTTAATAGAACTGTAGCGAATATAAGTATACACGGAAAAAACGATAATGTTGCCACAACCACAATAATTATAGTAATATTTGGTACAGCCACGTCCTGTGGTTGTGACAACCACATTGATGTGAAGGCAACTATATGCATTTGGTACAGCAAACATAGTGAATGTTGAGACAAACATATATAGGTGCACTACACAAAACAATGTGAATATGACAACCACAGGACGTGGCTGTACAAATATTACTATTATTGTGGTTGTGGCAACCTTATCGTTTTTTCGGTGTAGCGAATATATAGCGTGTAGCGAATATAGGTAATTTTGTAATAATATAGTAAGCCAAATAATGAGAGAAGAAGGAGTATCGAGAGGTGGAGGCAAGAGGTCGAGATGTCGCGGACAGAGAATTTGGCAGTCAGTTGAGTTTTGAACGCTGACATATTTCGTCATATAACTTCGTCGAGACACCAAGACGAATTAAGATTATAGATCCTCGATGAAGACTAGAGGAGCTCAGCTGATAATAAAACGGAGTATCGACATTGGTATCACTCATTGGAGCAAGGAAGTGGAGTAGAGCGGTGTAGCTCATTCAACCTCTGGACAATTATTAT
>NJRQ01000181.1:389646-402255 GCA_003063805.1 Aphaenogaster ashmeadi | reverse complement strand
TAAATATTATAAATATTTCAATCAAGAGATTTTAAAACTTGAATACAATAAATAAGCTATTAGAACCCACCGAATAAATAATTTTTTTGTGTTAAGTAACACTTTTTTGTATCAAGATAGGTTTTTTCTCAGTGTAGTAATTCGTAATTATTTTATTCCATATACAGAGTGTCTGAGACCACCCATACACATCCTTTTAAAATGAAAGAAAGTGGTTTTTATAAAAAATTTTGATAAGTAAATCGGGTACGGTCTATCGAATGATGATATTTTCATTTTTTAATACTGACTGGAAATGAGCTATCTGGATCGGAAGTCAAATTTTTTTAATGGAACATGGCACTTTTTATTGCAGATTCGGATTACACGCAAAAAAATAAGAAACTTTTGTCTCAAACATTTTTTCTGAAAATGTCTTCATTGATCTTGAAATGATCTTGAAAGTGACGAAAAAATAAATTTTAACTGCGTTTCTGGGTGAGTGAATGTTTGTTCAAACAAAGTATTTAAAATGGGCACTGTTCTCTGCGATACAAGTATCTACTCTGCTTTGGAAGGAATTGGTTGCTCGAAGAATCTTATCGGCATGTAATGATTACAAAAAGTACCATGTTCTATTTAAAAAATTCGACTTTCGATCCAGATAGCTCATTTCCGGTCAATACAGAAAGAAAAATATCACTATTCGATAGAGCGTATCCGGTTTACTTATCAAAATTTTTGAGATTTTTGATTAAAAAAAACCTCTTTCCTTCATTTTAAAAGGGATGTACGGGTGGTCTCAGACACCCTGTATATATTTACGTTTTATAATTTACTTTATAATGTTTATTTTTTTACGGTTATCAATATATCGTTATTTCGGCATGCACACTTCGGGGTACATAGCCACGGAATCCCCCTCGGCGAATACAGTATCTTTTCATATGAAGCTTAAGATATCTTTCATCGTCGCTTCCATGATGGCTGGCCGTTGATTTTGCTCGCATTTATTATTCGGGCTTAAAGGATCGGTCGGGCCGATCAGCGCGCGTAGAAAGCTATCGTGGTATTCCGTTTGAGTGCCGGTGATCGATTACCTTCTGTCCCGGCTCTTCGGAGTATGCTAAGAGAGACGGTAAGGGCTCGTGTGCGTGCACGCGCGTATCCGCACGCCGATGGGATGGGCGGAGTGGCGAGTGAGAAGCGTGGGTCTAACACCATTAGCGATCGCTCTTCGCCGCAACAGCTTGCAACAGATGATCCCGGGGTGCTCTTCTAGATTAGCAAACAAGGAGCCGGCACCGCTGCCACTTATCTCCCTGTAAGTGCACCATCTATTCGTTCGTCGGTTTACCGTGACTCGCTCGATTTTCGCTCCGCGGGGCTAAATTAAACGCGCTCGGGAGAAAAGAAGGCAACGCGCAATCCCTCGTTCTTGCGCGAGTAGTTAAGGAACCGGCACCGACCATTTTCTTTCCGTCACCCTTCCCATCCGCCCCCTTTTTTTCTCGCACCGCTTTCGCCGCGGCCGTCTTCCATCCCGGATTTCTACGTCGCTCCAAGAACTGCTCTGAGAACGGAATATGAAGCAGGACGTTCCTGCTTTAGAATAATGCGGCCCTCTGTTCTTTACTAGTCACCTGCATTCCTGCGGCATATCTTGACATAATGATGCGCAGTATGTGCGTCATTCAAGTAATGACCTAGGCTCACTACTTTACAGACGTCTCTTGACGCACGAGGCGCGTAAACTGTTCTTTAAAATGTTTTATAACGCTCGCTAGTTTTATAGATGTATAAAAGAGTCTCTATGGGACAGTCATATATTACATTTCTATATCGTCGATATATTTTCATACGTTTAATATAAAAAACGATACAGAAATAAAAATAAGTTTACGTAATTATTAAAAATATATATAAATTTTTTCCGCGATTATGAATACTTACACATTCACCTTTGTATAAATAATCACATATTCTTCTTTTTATTTTTCATATTTCTTTATTCTCATTTTTTAATGTGTAAATCATTGGAGATAGAGACGTTTTCGTATTTCAAAAATATTTGAATTTTTTTTAACGAATTATATGCAAAGAGAAAGAGAGAAAAAGAGAGAGAAGGGAGGGGAGGGAAGAGGCAAACAAAAATGTCAGGAATTGGATTTCGCAATTTGAAAAATTGATATATCATCTTCTCTTAATAGAAATATTTAATTAAATGTCTAATTATTAATCCATTATTTTTAATACGAATTATAAAAATATTTAAAAGAAGCAGAACCAAAAAATGTAAATAAGTTTGTTTTTTAATTAATCGTTTAACAAGAAGTATATAATTTATAGTTAAATAATCGTTAATTTTATCAGCATATTTTCTAACAGAGTAGCAAAAAAAAGACTGAAGAATATAATAGAATTAGAAATTTGGCACATACACACATACGGACATTTTTAAAAATTGCGATTTTTCGACGTTTTAGAACATTCTGAACACATTGGCAGCGGCAAAAAAAAATATTTTTTTACGAAAACAAAGCTTCCTCTATGAGGAAGCAATAAACAAAAATCAATTATAATTTCTCTTTTCAAGAACATAATGCATAATTACATATGTTTTAACATACTTTGCATGGTTGATGTATTTCCAGCACAAAATATTCAAATGTTTTTGAAAATGCTAAAAATCCATCAGAAATTTAATAGAAATCAAGCACGATAAGATAAGATAAGCAAGTTACAAGTAACGAAAATACGATAAGCAGGTGACAAGCAGTACCGTTTAAAGAGCGTACAGTACCGTGCCCGAAGTAATTAAGAAACGATCAAATTACTGAGAGACACGTTATAATGTCATGCGCGTGCTGACTCTTAGTGGATTGAATTAACGGAATTGGAGCATTCAAATGCATCCACACTTCAGTAATTCTGACATATAATATTCGTCAGATGTAACATGCTGCATAATTGTCCTTCTCATATCAGCGTACAATACCTGCGATTTACAAGCACGATGTGAATCGAATAATGTATTATATGATGTTATACATAGACTCTCACGTTATACATGCTGCAACGCGCGGATGGAAGTCAGAGATTTTGTTCCTATATGCGGATATTTTTTAATTATACATATATTTCGTTAGCAACATATTCTTCCAGTTTGCGACGCACGTGAATAACGCGTGTCGATAAATTTCATTTCACGTATATTAATTCGACATATCCATCTCGAGAAGATGCATCGACATGCCATTCTAGGGTGTGTCAGCATACACTCCCATGGAATTAGAGCGTCAACCTCTTATGACATTGCGCGATATCGACTGCATCGTACATCACCCCCTACGCTATCTCGAAGGAATCGTGTTTAAAAATGCATGCGACGCAATAAGGACGAAACAACAAGCGGGAAGAAAAGACGGGAGTATTTCGCTCGACTACCTAAATAAAACAGGCTAAGAATGTATGCAGCTTCCTACACTCGAAGAGAGCAGGATAGAGAGTAATCTCGTCCATGTGCTATTTATGAAACTTTATATACGCGATATGCGCTATCCCCTTTTGTGGGCGTAATTAGGTCATATCCTCTCTCAAAGAGACAAGAGTGAAGTATGTGGATGATATTGTATCAGGAACATTCTTCAAAATATATATTTTCTATCAGCTTTTAAAGTCAAGATTACAAGATATTATAACGTTATTATGTGTGTTATTTTTAATACTTCAAACCTCTGGCTTTATGTTTAATTAATAAAGGAGATTATACGAGACATTAATCGATTATATGAGACATCAATTGTTCTCATATTTTCAAAAAATATTTTGATAAAAAATGCCGACCGAAAAAAAAAATTCGTTTTTTGCATCAATATTGAAGATTAATAAACAGAAATGAAAAATGCAAAATTTAATAAATATAAAAAATAAATTAGAGAGTTTTTGAAATCAAAGTCTCAAATTTTTCGAATAATTTTCGTTTTTTTTCTTTTTATGGTAGTGAGATTCTTATAATGAAACGTCAGCTTCATCTATTTCAAGCACTAAAGCCGCCAGACTGAAAATTTCGCATTGGATTTTGGCTGATTTTACGATAGCTTCGTGCTCCAATATCACTTTTCTATAAACCCATATTTGAAACTATCTAAAAATATTCCTTATCGATTGTCACATTTCGCATACTATATATTCCTTCTTTTATAAAACATTCGCGGTTACAATTCGCCCGTGCATTTATTATGCCATGACAGATATTATGTAAGAAATGTTTATAAATAAATTTTCTAAATAATTGCTCGTTTGTACGTGTCATAATCATCGCTGCAAAACGCTATAATTTTATGACAAATGAAGTAATAATTTACTATAAATGCTCTTGTTATACTGTTTGATTAATTAGAAATTGGTACAGTTTGTATAAAAAATTAATAGATTGCTAGTGCTTTATTGTCTCTTTGCAAATAAACGGTAATATGCTAACCGCTTATCAAACTGTTCGCATTCAAATTTTGCTTACGACGCAGCCGGGCCTATTCATTACAATCATTACCCACCGCCTTGATCGACAAGTGCAGCGTCACAGTACGTTTCCATCTTCCTTTTGCGCACCCTGCCTCATACGCGAACGCTCCAATTTCTGAAGTTAATAGCGCGCGATCCAATGTAGGAAACAATATTTCCGACTCGCCGCCTCTCCTCGGCACTTGGCCTGATTATCCTTAACGGTGGAACGTCTGCTAACTTTTGCCCGAGAAGTTATTAATCGACATCTCGCCGGGATATTTCGCCTCTATTAGAAAGCGCTCGTTATAACCGCTTTTTATTCGTCGCTACTCTATTCATGCGGCCCGGCATGGCTCCTCGGACTTAATGGACGTAATTCGGTGGAAAGAACAATTCTTTCAGCCCCATCGCCTCTCCCTGCCGGTCGTCACTGTCGCCGTCGTCGCCGCGACGGTTACGCTCTGCCGCCGATCGCGGTGGAAGAGCTTTAAGCCCGGCCGACTTAATCCGAAATGCAGCGAAGTTTCTTCGCGAGTTCTAAAGCGGCGGGCAATTGGCCGTGCCACGCGGATAGAATAGAACTCGGAGGCAATTTCATGACAGCGTCTTGGGATGATTGGATCACCGTGTCGAGCTCGATAACCCCTTCCGGCCCATATGTGTGTGCGGTTTCACCTCCTCCTTGCATCGCCTTTCGCCCTCCCTGAGTCTCTCTCTCTCCCTCCCTTATCAATATATAACCTCATTATGGCGGCGTGTATATGGATTCCAATTATCTAGGTCCCGTTGCGGCAAATAACCTTTTTATTAAATTCTGCTATATATATATATATATAGCCGGTGTATACCACCAACGAGAGGGTTAATATGATCCAACGAGCCGCCACGCGGGGTAAGGAGCGAAAAGATCTGTACAAGTGCTATGTAAAAATCGAACTAAATGTTGTATCTTGAAGATATTTCCTTGGAGAAAAGGAAAGAAAGGAAAAGCGAAGTGATTTTTGAACGATGACGAGCGCGAATTTTCGCACTGGCCACGAAGGCAAAGAGGTGTCACATGCAAACCTTTCTGTGACACCGTGACTCGCTGTTTGGTTTATAGAAAGCTGTATATATATATATATGAACGGCACCGACCCGTTTCTGTCAAACCTGTTTCACAATGTCAATCGCAAACGAATACTATTCATTCTGCTTTAATGTAGACCCACGGAATATTGAATTTCTCTTTCTCTACTTAGGGCATGAATATTAACAAAATATTTAATTAAATTGGCAACAGATGGCACGGCAAATGGTATAATGCTATCAATTCTTTATATTATTTGGAAAAAGGATCAATAATTCTCTGTTTAAATATACAGAAATTAAATACCATATGTTTCTTAATGGGTAACGTAATATTACACTCCGGCATGTTTGTGTTAGTATTAAGTTTCACGAAGCAATATATGTATTCCTAATGAATTTGGAATTTATTATCTTTTAGCGAAAATTTACGAATTACTAATTATTTTCCACGACATGAGATGTCACATAAATACTTGTAATATTTTTAAGATTTTAATTTATTCTTTTTCTATAATTATATATACCTTTATAAAAACAGCTTGTTATAAAAATATTAAATAGGTATTTTTACTTTTTACGTCATCGTTATATTTAACTAAATCTACTCTTATATTGTTTAACAACAACTTCTCTTTTAACTTTCTCTTTTAAGAGAATATTAAAAAAGGGTAAATTAATGAATTAAATATTATAACCGGATTATAAAAAATTTCACTTATTATTGTGTCGGATTATAAAAGTCAATGATGATTCATTCGCACCATTCAAAATCTCTGCATCAATTTTTTTTCTAAACTGATTTATTGTCTAATGGATGATATTTCGCCTTTCCCTCCGACCTGAGATTATAAATATTCGGAATATTAACTGACGTAGCTGCAACGATATATTTCAAGAGTGTATTCTACTCTGTGCTTCTTCATCTTCATTTACTAAATAAAGGCATCATGAAAATATAACTTTTACAATTTAACTTTAAATACGATAATAATTCGGGTATTAACGAGAAGAGAGAAAGACGAGTGCAAGATATATAAATCGTTGAGAGAAAATAAGAATATTCGCGCTTACCGTAGAACGTGAAAGGCTATGACAATAAGCCGTAATTTCTGATGAATTTCTGTAATGCAATTTGTCTTTCGTATTAGTGGCGTCATTAAAGTTTCAAAATTTTCTGACGCTTCGTTTTCGCATTTAATGTACGAGGAAATCGTCTCGCAAAGTTACGAGGCGAAGATTAAAGAGTTCGTGCAACGAGCCTCACCCGCAACAAAACCGACCCCTTTCGTCATTGTTCGCCGCTTTACGAGCGTGTTAATCTCACCCTACCGTCGGCTTTACTACTCTCATTCGCCGTTACGTGCGTAACGTGCTCTTGATTGTTATTCACGGAAGGACACGCAGTCTGAAACCGAATTTATCTATTACCTCCTCGTTGTCGCTGCCGTAACAGGTTTCGCGACAGACTTTACACGTGCATACTAAATCCGAAATTATGGCTATGTCACCGTGCTGTCTGTCCTCTTGAACGCGTTAACACATTAATTTATAATTGGAATGCTTATTTTCAAGAAGCCTACGTGACCTATTACATTAATTTTATAGAAGATAAAATATATCAGGAAAACTATTATTATATATACATTTCAGAAATAATATTAATTATTAATATTGTTTTTCTTAACAATTTCATTTTAAATCTTGCTATATTCTAACGATAAAAGATTATTATTTTAAAGCCATATCAAAAAACGTTACTTTAACAAGATTAATAATGCATTACAGATTTCTGCATAAATGATTTTAATATAGATTATCTTGTTTTCAGGATAAAATGGGTGTATGAAATATACATTTTCAGAATTTTTTCTACAAAATAATTCTCGCATTATTTGAGATTTCTGTAAATATGGAAAATGCGAAATTTCTGATAGCAAATTGATCATTTCTTCCAGACAATTGAATTTGTAGTACCGGAAAATAAAGCCGAGCAACGTAATGAAAACGATATCAATTGCGCCATTTCTGGAAGCAGTCGCGTAGAAAATGTGTTTTCGTCGCACGAAAAAAAGGGAAAAAGCTGAAAGCGGAAAGGTTAGGTGTCGGCATCAAGTTCGGAGCGACGGGGGACAAAATTAGCACCGCGATTTGGGTACACGCGATCGGGATAATTCGGTTTTGTCGATTGCAATTCGAGCCCCCGACGTGGCAACAATTCGTTATCCGATTTCATGAACGTTTCTACCATTCCGTTACGTAACCGCACACCCGTCATCGATTTGTGCTCGCGTTGAAAGCCACGTGATGACGATCATTATGCTTCACATATTACATCACTTTGTACTTTCGCAGTGGGTACATGTTTATGGTATCGTTACTCATAGATCGATACTATTGATAAAACATTTTAGATTCTGCAAATGTTAGTATGACTTTCACGAGTTCAAACTTTGTAAATTGATTGTGTAAATTGAATTACCAATTGTTTTGCAAAACGTGTTTTATGATGCAAATAACTAGGTACGCGATATTATTGATCTTCGTTTATTTATCGATTTACTTTAATTTTTCACGTGGTTTACAAAGTGTTTTCAGAGTATAGTAATTTATCTCAATTAGAAACTCTTGCGATGTTGGATAAACCTAGCGTAAACAAACTTCTTTTTACTCGCGCTTAGAAAATATCACAATTTCTCTCTGGCCGAGTATCGTATCGTTTATTAAATATCATAACGCTCGTGTTCTCTCTTGACGCATAGGTCAAAACAGCAACGCTGGACAAATCCCGAGTCAATTTTTTGAATGCAGTAAAAGCTATTCTGTTTTGCACCGGATGAATACGAAGGCTTGAGGATTTTTGTAAACATTTTCGATTGTTCTGAACAACATAGCGTATCATTTTTTCCAGATTTTTATTCTCCGGTAAAATAAAAATCCAAACTTTATCAAAACAATTTCCCTTTCAAACTTTTTATGCATCATCGCATCTCCGATAAAAAAAAGGGAGATTGAAAAAGAGAGGAAATACGTATACGATAATCATTATAAAAATTCATTAATGTATAATGTATCAATTTATAATTGTTAGATTGGTTATCGCGAATAAACAAGATTGTTTGCTTCATTATTTATTAATAAATTATTATTGTAATTATTGTTTATGTATATGAATACATGTATTACCAAAGAAACTAATAATGAAAGATTTGCAAAGATATAAGTATTCCTTCTTTTTTTATCGTCTAATCTGTTGAATAAATTATGCGGCAGAGGGTATATCATAAACATGCAAACATCGGTGCTCATTAACATAACTTGATATAATAAACATGTAAGCAGACACTGTGTGCATTGATTGAACTATGCACATCACGATTTTCGTGGCATCGAGCCATTACTACGGTACAATATTTTTTTTATTTTAGTAATTGCGAAGCGCTACGTTGACCATATCGGCGGCAGTCGGCACTGTATAAATGATTCAACATAAATTTCATGGTGGCATACTACGTGAATTTTATAGTCAACATAAAACGGAGAAATAGTTTATAGACCTCAAAATAACACGCGGCCGCGATGTCAATCGCGGCACCGCGATAACAAACTTCGAGCAAGCGAAAATCAGAATAATATAAAATAGAAAGATTCAATATATACAAACGCGCTTTAATTTTGGCAATAGAACATAAACTAATTAATATTAAAAGAACAATGTTGATGATAATAATATTAACAAATGTATCGATCGAGCACTCATTAAACGTGTATGATATTGTTCTTATATCGGTGCAATTCAGTCTCATAAAATCGTGCAGGATTTATATATCTTTTCAACGAACGCAGCAACTTCGCCGAGCTTATTTTTATGATCGTCGACGAGTTCATAAAGCGCATAACCAATGCTAGGTTGAGTACACAGCGCTGTACTAGCTGGAACCGAATACCGCTTTCATGACCAGAACTATTCCGAGTATCCGCGTTCACCAACATATATTTTTGCTTGCGTGGTATACTTTCCATAATAAAATTATGAACGGCAGAAATCGAGAGCAAAAAACTTAGAGAGAGAGAGAGAGAGAGAGAGAGAGAGAGAGAGAGAGAGAGAGCAGCGGGGGAGGGAGATTCGGATACAGAGTGCTTTTGCACTGAAATAACAAATAAAAGAATGTATATATTTTTCAGAGGAGGAAACATGGCAACACATTCGTAATTTTACTAAACTAGCAGATACCAGAAAATACAATATTAATTTCGATCAAATATATATTCGGATATGAACTTTATTGTAATAATCAAATATAAACTTACTTATTTTACGAATTGTTTTTTTAAAGTTTATTCATAATTTTGAATTGTTCGGTTTCAGAAACTATCAGTTTTTTGTAGACCGTAAAAAATAATATTTATATGGTTTACTCGATAAATGTGAAAAACACAGTGGAACAGAAGTAGCAATTATTTCCTACTCACTAATAATTAACTTATAAAGAAAAGAGAAGAGAAAGATAAGAAAAAACTGAAAATTTCTGTATGTAATATAATATATTTATAACAAAATGTAATGAGTATCTTGTGCATTCTTTTCGAATCTAAAAGGTGACGTGAAATTATTTTAATAATTTTGGTTGAGAAGTTAATTTCATTGAGGCATAATAAAATGTTTTTAATGCTATACTGTGATACGCCATACATGTACGTTTCTGAAGTGATTTGTAATTCTTCTAGAGAAGTGTATAAAGTGTATATAAATGTCTATAAGAACGATTTCAGTGGAAGAAATCGCGTGGTTCCTCGACAGTGTATACTTTCATTTCTTGCAAAACGTTATATCCCATACGCATGTCTTTCGTCTTCTATCTTTTCGCCTTTCATCGGAACGTGCGGCGCATCATTAAATTCCTCAATGAAATAATTGAGTCAACTGATGCCATTATCTGACTACAACGCTAAATAGTATAATTGACTTAAATATGCCGTTTCGCTATGGACCGTCGGAGGTGAGAAGAAGAACGACAGGGAAAAGGAAGCATGGTGGGAACCCGCGAGAAGACGAGGGGACGTTACTTTTTCACTTTACTTTCATAACTGAAACCGTTGAATATTAATGCCCGCGGGCCGAGGTACTCAGAAGCTTCTTAGCGAAAGGAGCGACCATCTCCGTGAAATGGAAATGAGGAAATTATAAGAGTAACTGGGTAAATTGCGAATAAAGGCTATTATTGACACGCGCTCGGGGGCTTGTAAAGGGAACGCGACGGTGATAAAGACGCGATTCATCATATTCCCTGATGGCACACGCTACCGTGTGTATGGATACCCATAAGGCCATTATAATTTTCTCGCTCCATGAATTTAACTTCAAACGGAATTCGTGGCATCCACTCCGCACAATAGATTCATTGTAATAAAAATACGGTCCGGGCCGCAAGCCTGGCTCGAATAATTGCAATATAGTTAAGCAATCTCATTTTTAGCTCTTTATCACTGTTATATAAATAATTTTTTATTTAAAAAATAATATATAATCTGTTAAAATATATTTATCTATCCTAATTAACTATTTTAACTGCAAGCTATTTTCTAAAAGAACCGAATTTCACTTTTGTTTCAAGAAATATGATTTCTTGATCCGATCCTGCCACAACGAAACACGAGTAACGTTTAACGGCCACGTTTTACGGCTGTGACATGTAAAACGGAGGGAAATAAATCCACTGGAATAACAATTGTAACGTGCGTGTAGACGTGACGTAATAAATCGCGCCATGAAAGCCAAGGAGTTTTCATCAAATGGAAATGCTCTGATTTTATCATGCGCATTGAATATGAATCTTATAAATATCATTTAGCGAATATACATTCTACATGAAATAAATAGCAATCCACACAATATTGGAATTATTATAATGACATGATTTGTGCTCAAATAATTTAGATTTAAATTGTAGAAAAAATTATACATATTATCACAATACAGTCTTGAAATTCTACATTTTATTAATATTTTGGGAGAAAAAGGGAAAGAAACATTATTTTCAAAACACAGCATTTCCACGAATTGCAAGTAGGCAGAAAATAGATATTAATCCCTTGATACAATAATCCCGATAATCAGAGATTGTCTAAATTGAATCGTCTAGCGGTGGTATGCTAAGTAGGATTATGTACTATAAGATAAGATGCAAAGTTTAACTAAAGTCAGATATTAGCGTAAGAAGCTTAAAGAAGTTTTAGAATTTGGATAAAAAAGTAATACCTTTATTTTATTGCGATTAGTGCAGCTTTAATATTTAATCAACAATATATACGTAGAATGATTTAATACTTGATCTATATTATATACAGAATAATTAGAGTGCGCAGTTACGAGAAAATTTTGAAAATACGTGGAAAAGTTTTCTACGAATAAAGAAAATATTATGTATGTTTGATTTTTTTGATATATTGAAATATGGAATGTTGTATAAAACTCTGTTGCTTCCTTAAAGTATTATGTTTAATAATCGTAAACTAAAGAATTTCATTAAATATATTTTTTTAAATTTAAAGTTCTTAGAATAACAAATGAAGGGTCACGGGAAAAAACGATCAAAGTCCATTTTTGGTCGAAAATGAGATCACTACGCTACCATGTAGCTTATTGCAGAAAGAATCGAAGCATGCATCGTTATGGGAAAAAGTGATCAACATCACCGAAAAAATAGCGGTGAATTATTCGAGGTGGTGCGAAATAACGATAATAATAAAACGATAATTAAAAACGATAATAAAAATAACGATAATTAACGATAATTAATAACAATAATAACGATAATAACGATAATTTATTTTTTAATACCTTTGGACCTCTAAGAATGGACAGGAAATTTGTTATTTGCATTTTTTAAAAATTTGGTTATTTGGACTTTGATCGTTTTTCCTCACAGCCCTTCAAATTATAATTTCTCTTTCACTGTACTATATGACTAATAGACAGAAAATTTAATTTTTCTAACCGCCAGTAATGAATTAACGTATAAGAAATTATAAATCGACTTCAACTGGCAAGAGATG
>NJRQ01000181.1:362383-389546 GCA_003063805.1 Aphaenogaster ashmeadi | reverse complement strand
GGAGGGGGGATAATCATATATAGATGCTTTAGCATCTTAATATTAATATTCGTTACTCGTAGAGGACCACAATCCGTATGGTTGATACGTAGTGACGAATATAAGTAACATCTCTTGCCAGTTGAAGTCGATTTATAATTTCTTATACATATATGACTAATAGTTGAAATTCCCATCTCTCTTCTAATTCAAATGCATTTCTCTAAGTTGTTGCGCAGGATGTTGAACAATACTATGATGTTGCACAACGCAATTGTGTGTAATTGTAAGTTGTAAACTGTGTCATCAATATAACTTGCAATACATCATCGTAAATTTAGTTCTAGTCGCTTGCGGCATGCTTCTAAATACCCTATATGTCAATTAATAAACGAGATTGAGCGAAATTATGCGTTCATACAATGTTTTGTATTCAAAATGCATTTCCCTACATACCCTCGACGTTTCCCAACTGCACTTTATATATCTAATTTATTTATTGCGCTTGATTTCCCTTGATAAATTGTGACGCGTTACTGTGAAAGACCTTCGTTAAATTTTTTTGCGACTAAATTTTTTTTAGGTTTTCGATGAAAATCTATCAGATTTCTTAGAGTACAGTTTGAAAAAAAAATCATATCATAGCAATCAGACTAACGCGACGGAATAAGTTATGCAAATTTTAAATGGATTATGATCAAACGACTAATTCAATCACAATTCGTAGTTGGTCGCGATAGGAATCTCTGCTTAATCGAAGCGAGATGATGAATTCAATAGCGTCAGCTCTGGTGAACGAACGTCAGCCGGTTTTATCCGCAGACTCTCCTGTCTCGTTTAACTGGCTTTGCGCGAGATATCGCGGGAGGAAGACGAAATTTTTTTTCACGTCGAGTTTTCTTTTGAAGTCATCACGTCTGATATGCGCGCCAGAGTTAGATAGATAGAGGTTACAGGCAGAGGAGTTGGACCGCAGAATGGCGCGACGTCAGGAAGGAAGGGGTAGCCGCAAAATCGTCGTAGCACCGTCGTTTGCGCGGCAACTTTCCAGCTTCAGATAGATGAGCGGGGAAGTTTGAAAAAGCGCTCGTCGTCGTTCTCGCCTACCTAAGACCCCAGAGCTTTTATTACTCGTGCAAAGTCCGCCTCAAGCTTCGCCATCGGTACCGCGGTGCCGCCGCCGCATCGTGTGGTTCCGGCTTAATGTGCGGCCTGGATTTATCTGCCAGTAATCAATCGTGTGGCAGGAGGAACGAGCGGATTACAAGGGCGCAATATTTATCACATCCGAACGGTTCATTTGCATGATTTATGTCCCGCCGAATTCCGGAAGTGTCGGATTATTTATGCCGAATTCGCGACCGCATGCCACGCGCCCTTTAATCTTGAATTCCGCGACGGTGGAATTTCTTAGTTATAGCAAGACTTTCTTTCTTTCGCCAACGACCTGCAATCTGAGCGCTTTTTCACTGATTGGAACTAGAACTAACAGTAAGATGGCAAGACTTTTCTCGACGTGTCTGACCATTTAAATATTGGGAGTAAGAATGCGCATTTACAAAATAAAGTTGCATTTATAGAACATAAAATCATATATGTAATATAATTACACATCTATAATTGTTACATTAAGATTGTCATTTATAACTTTAAGATATTCTGAGAATTTTTACCTATAACATTAATGAAATGAATATTTTGTAGTATTTTATTTAAATAATCCATCGTCTTCGAGTTTCATTCCTAAAAGCGTCTTCATTCTCTATTAATGTGCTTGAATTGTTCAATGTGTCAGATTTATTTTTGGCTTGAGATTTGTTTATTTCGTAACCGGTGACATTATTATAGAACAAGATAGAAAATTTTTTTTCAAGAACTCATTTAAATTATTAAATTTTAAATTAATTCTTAATTTACTAAATTCATTAATATATTGTGTATAACATTATTTTAATTATATAATTAACTTGATATATATGTAGTTATATTAATTAATTTATCAAAACCGTGCATTTGTTATTAATAATAAGCTTATGCTATTTGCGTTTTGACGAAAAAAGCTATATGTGAAGATATAAAATTTTTACTTTAAGTTCGAGTATATTTTAAGTGCATTTACTGAATAAACTGGTTTTCATCTTTTACCTTACAATTAGTCAAAGAAAAAAGCAAATATTATTTGTTAAGAACATTAGAATTAGATAGAGAATAAGATTCTAATAAGAATAAAATGCCTGTCTAGTTATTTTATGAGAATATTTTAAACTATATATTGAAACAAAATATAATAATTCTTGCGATTTTTTAATGATGCAAATACTTATTCAAAATTTATTCCGCGACACCTCCCATTTATCATAATTTAGATTCCCAAATTTATTTTAATTTATTTTGCTGACATTAAATTTTCAGAGTACGCAAATGGGACTTTTCTAATCAGGATCTTAAAATTTAAGCGAAAATACTGTAACCCTTTAAGAAGGTTTTACGCGAGACCACTGGTTAACCCCCAAATGGTGCCGTGACTCGCGTGAATCGCAGGTCCAATAATGAGGATATATTACACCCTTCTTCCCTCCATCATCCTCAACCTTACCAAAGGGGAAGAGTTTACGATCGTGCGTTTTTCTCTCGGGCATGATTGCGTCTCGATAAGTCGCTCTCATAAAGTTTCGAAATTCTTACTAAAAAAAGTAACTCAATATAGCATATTTTAATAATTTATATAATAATGATAAAAATCAAAATCGAAATTCAAAAATATAATCCATACTAACGTTGTCTCACTTTTCTTCTGCAATTTTTATATAGTTTTTAATAAATATTACAAAATATTATTATCTGTAAATGTAATAAGTACAGACATAAAGTTTATGTCGACACGTTCAAAAGGAGGTCGCACAATATTGCCGCACGAGCAAGACAATTCTGTTCGAACGACTTTAGAATTTGATAACAGGCATACACGAAGCTGCTGGAACTCTTGAATGCGCAGTTATTCTGCTGTCGAACTCTTATATCGAAACGACGAGTTTGTTGTTTTTTCTTTGTAAACTTTTCAATTTTTAGTAAAAGAAAGTAGCAACCGTGGGATTATACACTAGCAAAAGTTTGAATTACCCTCAAATTGTTACGTTCATGATTATAGCATAAGTGTATCATGAAGACATTCGATCGCGATATGCATATCTTAATAAGAACTTTCTGTGCAACGCTCTAGATATTTTAAAGAAAATTGGAACGTTTTATAACATTTTACAATTTCAATGAAATCTAAAATTTAGAATTTACGTTAAAATTGAATAGTTCCAAAGATATTGCAGACGCGATGATTATATTATTTGTTTTATTAATATCAAAGATTATATAAACTAGAGTTAAAAAAGATTTTGTGAGTTTTATATAATATATAAATTTTTTTAATTTTTGACAAATGTATAAATTTAAATTATTTTATAGATTGGTTAGTAATATTTCTTTCTTTGGTAAAAGAACATGGATTTAATAATAATTACATTAGAGAGGATGATGTAATTACATTAGTTTTTCTTTCTTTAGCATTGATATAATTACATTAGGCGAAACCATTCTCGCTTAAAAAAAACTTTCAAAATTAAAAATGTAGCCGCGCATACCGTAGTTATTAAAAATAATTTAAAGTCTTTTTTGCATAGTAATATCCTCATAGAGGCAGTTCTGCAAAGTTCTGCAAAATTGGATCGCTTCAATGCAGGATAAAATAAAACGCTATGTCATTTCGAGCTTTATTATGATGTCCCTTTTGCGCGGCACGATGAAATTTCCAAGAGCCTCTGGCTTTATTTTAATAATTACCACATTCGATACCGCCAACCTAAATCACAAACGTGGCTTTTACGTTATGCTGGAATATAACCCGGCGGTTGCAACCCGAATCCAACTGGAAGCAGCGCAGTGCGTGTTGCATGTAACGCCGTGCAGGAATTAATAATGTAACCGCCGCTGCACCATGTTTCAAGCACGACGCGGAAAATTAGCCTGGCCTGCTGCTAGCTTTAAAAGATTTTTCACTCTTGGATGTAAGTACGCTTCAACGGAACGTAGCGCACCACAATTTATCCATCTTCCGCCTATGCACGAAATATTAACTCTGCAAAGCTCTTTCTACGTGCACGCAATATCTCGCACTTAACATAGCTATGTAATAATGATTATTACAAATCACGCATTTATTTCACAATTACGAGAGAAATGAAGCATACTGTGCACTAAGCAATTTAATATTCGCTTCGCGCTACTTTTTCTCGTAATAAGTGATAAACGTTTCTTTTACAAACGCTAAAGACGCACTTCTCTTTTTACGATATGTATAGATATATAGATATCTCAATGGATATTTCAAGCATGCATATTCATTTCTTTTTCTCTTTTAAATCCGAAGATATTCTCTTTTAAATCCGAACAGTTCTTTTATTCCAATTCCTTATACGATCTTGTTAGCGAGCGATAGAACCATTCACAAGAAAATCGGTTTAAACGCAACTCCCTGATCGCAACTACGCGTTCGAAAATGATCATCTATCAGTGGACCCTCATTAACCGTCTCCCCAACGATAAAGCGCTGCACGAGATAGCTTATCTCTGATGTCGTTTGTCCTCGCTCTCCACGCTGGCTGACCCATCGAGGTCGTCTATTGGGGGCTCTTTTCTACCGAGTTTTCCTCGACCACTCCTTCGTCCTGTTCCTTTTCCGTCTTCCTTCATACACCCGACCGGTCACGCTTCCTTCGGTCACGTATCTTTTCTTCCCCTCACGGGTCAGGTCCTTTCTCGAGGAAGCGGCGACTTCGAGAGGAGACGTACAGCGAGCCACTCGCCGATAGGGAAGACAGTGGTAACAAGAATACGAGAGGGTCAAAACATTCGTCGTGGGGTTTTCGTGGAGTCGTTATAACCATAACGACACCTTTCACTATACAACATCGGACTCGAGGACTCCGCATCCTCCTCCCGACCCTTCCCTCTCTTTCCGCCGGTAATCTTTTTTTATCTTTTTGCCGTGGCTCAAATCGGCTTTCACGCCCCACGCGAGTAATCCCGCGAACCGATCGATAACGATCGGCGTACGCGCGTTATTGCAAACGGTTATCAGTAAGATACGCCGGAAACGAGAATCGCTCTACAATCCGCTTCGCGAAACGAATCAAACCAATAATTTTCAGACGCGATCGGCGTGTTGTCGGCTCGCGCGCAGATTGTGCACGTAATGCGCGCACAGAGTGAAGGGATGAAAGATACATCGCGAGTTACACAATCTGATTTGAGAAAGGGAAATAACCGAGCTAGGCGAATATATATAACCGCGCCATGTGCCGGAATACGGTGCGTTCGTTAAGCCACGTACGTGACTTCGTTGCGTCGGCGTTTTTCGCGGAGGAAAAAGGTGGTGCGGTGCGACGAGAGATAGAGGGACGCTCTCTCATTCTCTCTCTCTCTCTCTCTCTCGCTCTCTCTCTCTCTCTCTCTCTCCTCCTCTCTCATTCCAGTAAAATGCCCGAAGCGTGCAAAATATTATATATCTGTCGTCGCTGATTGGACGGCGCGGTGCGGTCTGTAACGCGGGATACGTGCGCGGATCAAAGAATGCGCGCTACGAATGTGCTGCTGTTTAAACGCGACCAGGTCTCGTTATAAATATGTATGCATATGCGGGACCGCGGGAACATCCGCACGAGACAAGGAAATATCGACGTCCGATTATAATCCACTCTCGGTGGCGTGAGATTCGGTTACCGCGACGAGAGCAGACGCTCGTGACGAGACCAGGCCACTCGCTCGTACACGAGTGCCACGATGAATAATACATACGATATGGACGGGCGATGACGTGTTCACTTTTGGGATAGCTCTAATAATAAAGACTATCACTGCGACCCTTGATAGCGGTGGCGTTACATGTTTTGTTACTACCGACACTTCCAGTACCTAATTATAAATCTCAACGCCTTGCTCCAATAACTACTCGCAGTTTAATTTGGTTTGATTTAAATATTTGGATTGTATTAGAATGTGAGAAAAGTATATAAATAATATACAGAAAGTATCACTCTCGATTCTTTCTATTTTAACACACATAACTATCACGATAAATGATTTGTATAAATTAAATCATTATAAATTTAATCCGCATTTCCATAATAAGAATTTGATATAAAGAATTTAAAATCCTCTTCAATTTTATCGAACATTGAACTTAATCGAAGAGGTATCTGTTTTCTTCATAATTTATACTTTAACTCTAAATTTGTTATATGAGCAACGTTATATTAGCTGATTTAATGGTTTCCAAGCTTTTGCAATAAACTAATAAATCAATTTCCTGCTGGATTATCGTGATAAAGTACGGTTTTCGACCCTACCAATATATATCGATTATGGTCACGTGCTCGGAGATGCAAGACTTTTGGTACATCTCCGGGGAAATATCTATTATTATTCCAAGTGTTTCTTGATTGGTTCACATTAGGTAAAGTGATCGCCTTCGCGATGCCTATCACGCGCACGCGAGACAGGTGATATTAAAGTAGTTCATCGTGTTTGTCAACTTAATGTCGCTGCGACGTAAAATAGACTGATCGATGGGTTCAGCGATGCTGAGTAATATTACTTTACGTAATAATGTTTATAAGCCGCGTAACAGACACAGGTAACAGATATAACGTTAATTATTGATCTTGTTAAGTTTTGTGTCCCTTTGGCAATCGTGTCAAAAAAATCTGTCGGACAGATGTACGAGATAAAAAAATTTTTAATTTCGCATACACGATGATGGATGGAATTTTGCTCTAGTGCAAAACATGACATCTTCGGCTTTCATTTGTAGTCTATGTTCTGCATCAAATGCATCAAAAATATATGCGTGTTCGAATGGTTTTTTATTATAAATAATAAATTGACACTGTACCAATATTGTAGTAAACTCTCTTTGCTATAATCCTATTACGCGCGTTGCAGATTATAAAAGTAAGTATTTAATAAACAGATAGTTTACATTTTGTGTTCTATTTCAACATAGTAATAAACTTTGTCACTTAATATTATTATACCTATATTTTTTTACTTATTCTCATACTTGATAGTTTCTCATTTTCGCATATACTGCCAAGTAAAAAATTACAGCAGTTTAATCTCTTACATCTGCGATATGTAAATCTAAAACGCAAAAACGTATTCCAAAATTTCATTTTCTTTGCTCAAATTCCTCGGAAAATTCATAGTTAAATGGAAGCAACGTATGCGAATGTTAAATTAAAAGAAATAGTATGACACGAAAACTCACTCAACACGACAATGCAAAAGGAATCTCGCTCTCGCAATTGGAGAATCCATGCCTCGTTTACATAGCGTGCGTTGTATGTTTGCATAGCGATTCAGAGAGATGCACATCGGGCACGATATACGCAGTGAGCTGTTGAGAGCGTTCACGCCGAGGAGGGTCGAATATGTGAAAAATACACTGTTTATCCGCAACAAGGAATCGTGCGAAATATAACGGCTGATTCCAGCGTACTGCACGCGGTCGAGCGCGAGGATATCTGGATTTCTTTTTTCAAGAACTAAAGACACACCTACACACACAATGCGAAAAGCGGAGAAGTGATACAACTGAATGGAGTATCTCTCTAATAAAATTTATTTAGCTTGGTCCGCAGCGAAAAGAGCATTCCACGGCGGACCGACATAGTCTACCTTTTTTGCTATTTTAGTCGCACGAGCAAATGGCTTAGACGAGATAATTTTATTGCATTTTATTTTATTTTTGTAATCGAAGCGGATTTTAATGTTGAAAGCGAGATGCACTAACTGGCGCAGCATTCAACTAATCGAAAGCAGAAATTCGCGCAAGGGTGTCGCGGAGAAACGAAATTGCGCGCGCCATTCGTTTGCAGGCGTGAACATTACTCAATTTTCAACGAACAGCGTTCAGTTTGCCATAGATTTGATTTAAATGGCAGGCAGGCAGACAAGCGTAATTTTGGTAAAAGTCCATGCGTCGACGTCAAATGAAATGCGAATAAAACGACAAGCCGGAGAGAATAAGAGAAAAAAAAGAAAGAATAGTATAACATTTTATCAGATAAAATAACATATCAAATATACTAATTGTTAATGCATCACGTGATTAAGTAAGAAGAATAAGAACCTTTAACGTTTCCTCCGCTGTTTTGAATACCGCCGTGTTATACCTTCTACATTCTATTATCAAACAACCAAGTGAATTTGAATGTTACTTAGATTTGCCAACAACTGTCACGAAATGAGGAAATTCGATTGTCGTATAACTCCGGTTCATGTTGAGAATCGCTTTGTCTTCAGAATACATTTATCAGCTTCATCACGACGAAAGTAATGGATTCATATTAGGGCGCATTTTCTTTCACGTAATCCTTCACGCGCGTCATATTATTCGGATCAGTTATTAAACTTCCTTTCCCATTTTATCTTTGCTGGCAATGGATGAAATGGATAAGGTCAGTGAAAGTAGAAACACAGACGATGGAAACATTACTCAATTTAGACACAGATCAGATTAATTTTATATCATTCCACGAATCTGTTGATAAATATGATCAAACGGAATTCAATTTGCTCTTGAAGTTAATGAAGTAAATTTATAAAAGAAATACGTTAGAATTGTAGACATCATGTTGTTATGTGAATCCAATCGAATTTAGTTTTACATAAACTGAGTTTTAAACTAGTTTTACATTAATTGATAAACTATTTATTTTTTCGAAAGAATTTAGTGGTTTTTTTTGTACGAAAGATAAGTTTAGTATGAGAAAAAAAGAATTGTCTGAGCTATATTTTATTTAGCAAACTGACAAAGCAGTGCATGTTTGGAATCATAATATATTCAATTTAAAATATAACCCATAATATCTTTCGCATATCTGTAGAAGAAAATTAGTTTAAATTCGTTCACGTTTCTTCCTCGATCAATCTTTTCATTTATATGATGTGTCATAATTAAACATCTCAATTATAACATTATAATTGGATTGTTTCTCCCGTTTCTCTCCGTGGTTTAAAATTGGATAATTCGCTATTTTTAAGATAAATCTAGCAGAAAAACAGTGGAATGCGCTTTAGAATATAATTTAATAATTCGAAGTTATTCGACAGATAATTCGGGCTATTTATCGACAACTTAAAACTTAAGTGGTTTTGAATAGAATCGTTTTTTGTCGGATTAAATTGCGAACGTTTTCGAACTGCATATTTTATTCTGAAGATATATGTTATGTATGTGAATTTTTTTTACATTTTGAACACATTGTGATTCCACACAATATGCCCTGATTTATGCAATCAATTTGCTAAATAAAAGAAAACTCAGTTCATTCTTCTTCTCTTTTTCTAATATTAAACTTATTTCTTGTACAAAGAGCACTCTCTAAACCGAATCAGTGCAAAGTATGCCAGATCAGATTTAGAGAGCAGCTAAATTTTTCCGAAAAAAGCACATTTACGTATCAAGCAGAGAGTTATTCTCGTACACTATACATATACTGTGTGCTATGATAATTTACTTGTCTGCCTTTATAAAAAACTCTTCCCAGGTAGCAAAAGTAGGAAGCGCAACCAGTAGATGAATAATATTTTTAAATTTTTCGTGCACGATAAAGTATACAAAGACTCTACCTGTTTCTCTACTTCGTGTGTATACGACAAAGTTTCTTTAATTCTTCTACGATAAGTGTATCAATAATTTCCCTCTCAAAGTACACTACACGCGTCCTACAGTATACGATTTTTAGAGTTTCATTTTTCATAGAGTTTTTATTTCGATTAGGGATATATAAATCCGATAGCCGTATGTATATAATTTCTAACACTTGTAGAAAACAATACAGGTTGGCTACATTTTTACTAATATAAGGTAACTAAGGCAATCGAGAAACAGTATTTGGACCCAATTTAGATACTGTAGGAGCAAGCAAGCTTTCTCATCAAAGATCTTTTTTACTTTGTTACTGTTGATTACTACTTGCTAGCACTGAGGAACGTAGGGAGACCGATTGTAGCTTTCTCAGTTGCTGGAATGTAGAATGCTTGTTGCATTCTTCTCTGTTACCTGGGTCTTACTACTTGTCCGCGGCCATCGTCTCTTAAATGTATTTATAAATCTGCAATAAGATAAGATACGTCGTCTTATGCGTTCTGTATTTCCTCTTTCGTGTCGCGGGACGATAACGGATTACCGATTGTACGTACACTAATTCGAACCAACCTCGGTGGAAATTCAAGGGGAAAACTTTCAGATCCTCCCTGTTGGGGATACAATGACGCAATCAAACCTCTCTTTGTCTACCACGCATGTAACCAATCCGTCCATTCAGATTTCTTTCCTCGCGCCTGTTGCCGTTTGCTAGGGCATCTTAAGGGTGCGATTGCCTGTACGCGGCGTGTACCTGCTTCCGATGCAAATACGAAATGTTTCCAGTGGAGGGTGGCTCAAAGCGGTACGATAACGTGAATCGCGTGACTGCGCCGGCGGCCGTTTCCTTGCGACACACCGGCGGAGGAGAGATCGCGACGACTCTCGAAGAAGAAAGCCGAGTCAACAGCCCGGGGGAAGACTTTCCTCTTGCCTTAGCCGGTAACCGCTAGCCGTGACTTGTCAACCGACGCGTTTATCCCCCAATATTTATGTTGTCGGCGTGACCACCGGAGCGATTATTACAGCGATGCACGCAATTTTGTAAAGGAAGTAAGCTAAAGAATGCACGGTCTCATGATGAGCACGGGAGCATTCGTATGCACACGGACGATATTTGCATGGATAACTAAGTATATATGCGCGCATTTACGCGCAGATGCCCCTGATATTTCTATTCCGCGGATAGAAGCGGCAAGCGAACGGCATTTCTTTTTTCTCTCCTACACAATTAAGTTCTCCCACAGTTATCATGGTCTATCAGAAACGATTAAGGCGCGGCACGACTTAAGCGCGCACTTATACCCGAACCCTTTCCCTTCCTGCCAACGGAAACATCGATCTGCATTTATTAGAGCGCAATTTGCATCGACGCCGAAGATTCGTGCGGTTTTGTCGAATCACCGAAGCGCATGCTCTTTTTGTAAATCTCGGACGACCTGCGACGAAAGTGAATTCGTGTCTTTACATCTGACGCAGATATTTTCCTTTTATCAAATAATATTATTTTATCTCAACATCTTAATTACATTAATTAAATTTGTGTAAGATGATATGTGCACAAAAATAGCATTCATTAATAATATAAATGACTAAACTCGGCTGAGATTATTAATCGGTCATAATCAGTAAATTATTAATAAAACGTTATTGTATGCATTGATTTCATTCTTATTAAATTTCTGGTATTATTCTATAATTCTATATTTAAATGAAAAGCCCGTTTTAATATTACAAATCACAATCGACCTACGTAATTGCATTAGTCGATGCAATCAGGATTGCGTTTTGAATCTGTAAAACGAGTGAATTTAAATTTACGTCAATAAATTTAAGTTTACCCAATGCAATACTACGGTTTATCGTACACTCCTTTTTAATATTTCAAGAAATAATATAAAAAAATCGAAGACCTTTCCTGCGGACGCTATACAATATTCAGATTAAGAAGACTCGATCCTGTAAGCTAACTTAAGTCGTCTCTGTGAAACACAACGTTGTAAGCACGAGATGGATATTTTCATATCTTGGGAAACGAGAGAAAAACGATCACACGACATCTTTTTTACGTAATTCAAAAAGGAGGCTTTTAACGATTTTTTAGTATATATTTCAAGTATTCTAAATAATTTTGATTAAATGCTGATGTAAATATCTTTTTCTTCCAGTGTTATACTCACAACTTAATAATTTAAAAATATTTAAATAAAGTGTAATGCTCTTAACCCTTTGAAGCATACACTTTTCCTTCCCATTTATCCCATCACTGTTTATTTATAACATCCACTATGTGAAAAATAAAATTTTAACGAGATTTTTTACATAATATTTGATGTCCTAGTAACCGAAAAATTTATTTACAATCGTCATAATACATTAGAAAGTATGTAAAAAAGATAAAAAACGAATATAAAAAGGTGGCATTGTACAATGCCATCGTGCAGCAAAGGGTTAATCAACTGATAATTTATATTCAGAACATTACATGTCTCTCATAACATTATTTGTATCGTACTATGGCTATATTATCTGTACAAACAAAAGACATACTGAAAAATATGTTCTAATGAAAAAGACTTTAAAAAGCATTTTTCAGTATTTATCTTTTCCGTACATATTCGGCATTTTTCTCTATTTTCTAATCTTTCTATCTATTGCATTTTAATGTGTGGACTAGACATATAACCAATTTATGTGAGATGATTTTTTTTATATATGGCAATGCGGGAAAATTTCATAGCGCGGATATCTAATATAATAATTTCATCTCGCCTTCACGAAACTGTCCTAACTTAACTCGAGGCTAGTTCTGGCCGCAACAAGAGTAACGACGTCGCCGTTAACAAAGGGCAGCTTCTTTTCGCGCGTGCGGCCAGTCGAGGGAGAAGATTCAACAGATCGATTCGCAGACCGCAGGCTGTTAGAACTTTAACTAGAGCGTGTATAAACTCCGCTCACGCAGTCGTCAAGCTACACAGCGAGCAACCACAATGAATAAAAGATGGTACTGTTAAGCTCAATCGAGTAGCTCTTCGTGAGACGTCTGACCTCTCTTTATCCCCCTAGAAGGCGATTCCTTATACTAGAGAAATATCAATTTTAATTTTCCGTCTATTATAATTTTCGTGGAATCTATGAAACATTATACATTTGGTAGAAGATTTGAATGTTAATTGAATTTTCATGTATTAACGTTATTTGATTTATTCATATAGTAATTTCTTGTAAATGAGAGTTCCGGTTATATATGGACCTTGTAATATAATTATCTTTTTTTAGATAAATGCCAGTTATAGATTTTATAATATAATTATTCTTGTTTATGCTTTTCGGTTTATCAAGTTTTAAAAAAATGTAATAAGTTTATTTGTTAAAAAACCTTATTAAAAACTTTTTAATACTTCTTTTTTATGACAAGAAACACGAACGCAAATTCATATCTCAACAGACCTATACACTTTATATAACTTTATATTAAAGTGCGAAAACGTATAATATCTCTATTATCTAGATTTATAGCTCTTACACACAAATACATACACACAATTATACAAATATATCTTTATATATTTATTAAATTATGTATAAAACGTCGACTGTTTCAATATATATAACAATGTGTAATATCAAATATTAAACATAAATAAAAACTTATAATTATTATTTTGCCAATATTTTAATAAAAGTATTTTTAATATATATTGGAAATTATATGTAGTTATGTATATGTGTATATATATATATACATATATGTACATATTTTTTTCAGTATGAAATATTTTAAAATATTCCACTGACCTATAATTGATATGCAAAATTAATTTTGTGATAATTGACATAAAAAAATTTTATTCCGCGACCAAATATTTTTTGAACGTCAGCGATTTCATTTTATCTTAAGTGATTTAAAATTAAATAATCAATAAATTAGCAATAAATGTGATGTGTTCCTATTAGATAAATTAGAATATGCTATGTACAATATTTTCTATCCTTTTTTTATTTATGCTATATATTGAAATTATATATGTTGTATATATTCACGGAAAAAATGATTTTGCTGAAATCTTTTGGACAGATGCACATCTGAAAATAATTTTATTAGACCATCAAAAATAATTATGGAGAACGCTCAAGCAGGATTATAATACTACAAAAAATTTTGATCCAGTAACTATTTTGAGAAACGTCCTACATAATTATTTTGATGGTCTGTATCTGACAAAATTTTTGATATTTCAGCAAAGTTACTTTTTCGTTTAAAAATTTATATAATACGTACATATTAGAAAAAATTCTGAATAATATTTTTCCTTTTTTGCATAAATGTATGTGATATTTAATTCTGTGGAACAAAATAAAATAACCACACGTAGACATTCAAACGATGCTTAGCTAAAAATGAAGTACAGAGTAAGAACATTTTTATTCAATTTTCAAAAGACAATTTTTGCAAACAATTCTATCATTATTTACCACTTTTTACTGAGTACACTATATTTGTGAAATATTTCCTATCTTTTTTCTATTTATATTTATAAGTTTATTCTATAAATTTCAGACGAATGATGTATCTTGTAATTAGTATTGTATAATAAAATATCTCAATATTATATCCGTTACTAAAATGATGCATTATAATGAGTTTCATTCTGCAAGCTCTGTTTTTATTGCACACACCTGTATTTATGTATTCTTATACATAATAAATGAATCAATGAATAGTTAAACATGTTCCAGAATTGAGTGCCACGTCACCCAGATATGGGTGACGCATAAGTTTCCGCAGGGGCCCCATCATCCATACATGGGTGACGGTTTTATTTACTCAAGTATCTAGGAACGATTTCGTTAGGTATTTATAAATATACTAGCTTTATAACCCGCGCTTCGCGCGGAAGTATTCTCCGCTGACTCGCCATTATTGACTCTTTTTTTGTTCCTCTACTTTTTTTACTGCGCTCTGCGCAGTATGCATTTTTGCAGTAATCACTGCGTCTACTGTTGAAAGGAATTTCGACATTCACTTTCCTTTGCGCAGTTTTCATTTTGACAGTAATCACTGCGCACCTTGCAGAATGCTTTTTAACAGTATTCTCTGCGCACTGCGCAGTATGCATTTTCACAGTAAATACTACGCCTTGCACAGAATACATTTTTATTCTATTCACTGCGCATAGCCCAGAATGCATTAAGTAAGTAATCTCTGCGTTTCGCGCAGATTTTATTTTGACAATAATCACTGCGCACCTCGCAGTACGCTTTTTAATTGTATTCACTGCGCATTGCGCAGAATGCATTTTCATATTACTCACTGCGCATTGCGCAGAATGCTTTTTCACATTATTCACTGCGCATATCTCACATTTCATTTTGACACTATTCATTGCGCACTGTGCTGAATCCTTTTTTAAAGTTATCTCTCCGCACCGCGCACTATGCATTTTAACAGTAATCACTACGTAATCACTGCGCTGAATGCATTTTGACAGTACTTACTGCGTTCTCCGCAAAATGCATTTTCCCTTTTCTCACTGCGCTATGCGTACAATTAATTCCTTTATCCTGTTTTTTACTGCGCTCTGCGCAGAATGTATTTTCTCATTAATCACTGCGCCTTACGTAGAATAGAGTATAAATAAATTACTCTTCATTATAAAGAATTTATTATTTAATATTTAATTTAAAAATGTATTTAATATAATGTAATTAATATAAATATTAAAATAATATGTTTAAATTTATTTAATTTATTACATTAAGATTTAATATCTATCGTTATTTATTTATTTAAAAAGGAGAAAGAGATAATTTATTTAGTTTAAAAGGAGAAAGAGAAAGAAAGAGAGAGAGAAAACGAACCCCAAAGTAGCCTTCCAAAAAAAAAAGAAATTTTGGCACCTCTCGCAAGAAAATCGATCCATTAATAAAAGAGGAGTTCGCGAACAGACAGACAGACAGAGGTTAGCTCCTTATATATAGTATAGATTAAATGAAAACAATAAAACCTCATTTTTGTAGTGCACTGAATATATATTTAAAACAAAATTATTAAAAATTATATTAATTTTGAATGATATTCTGAGTAGCAATCTATGTATAGTTGTGGTTTTGCCGGGCATGTAGGGCAATATGTCACGGTTTTTTTTTTACATTTTTCTTTGCCTGTAATCGATCCAAGGAACGCCTGCGTTTCTCGTAAGAAGAAATGCACGTTCGCCTAAAATTTATTATATTAATAATAAATAATAATAATATATTAATAATTAATAAGATTAATGACAGTCGCGAATTTGTTGATTTTTAGGTCCCGGAGGGATCAGCTCGAAATGGCACTCAAAGTGTTAAATATTAAAACAAATCTTTTTTAGCCCATCCACACATTTTAAAGGCACAATGGATCTGCGAAATGATATATATTAGCACAGATATATTTATTTATAACAATTTCATGCTTTTAATTTGATACATATATACATTTACATATATCTTATGTATATCTAATATAGTTTTCACAGATTCATTATCTCGAATTAAAATAAAATATGATTTATTACTCATGGACACGATGCGCAGCAACGGAGTTGTAGTGTACGTTGATCTGTAATATATAAATATATTCAAATTACAGCAACATCCATCCAAGTTATTAAAATTTCATAAAATAATTGTCGCTTTTATAAAATAATTAGAAACAATTAACTCCGCATAACAATAATAAATAAAATAATAAATAATAAATACCCCACGCCTGCTCTCCTCCATCGCCTGATACCTTCTCGGGTCGCTTCATCTTCTCTTAGTCCCTCCTTGTTCCTTTCGTGGCACTCACACAACACCCGCGAAAATATGATTAATTACGATCACGTGTACAATAATCACACTAAAATATGGTACATTGCACGGCACTCCCGGTGTTAACCGCATGCAACGCGCGCTTTATTACGTCGCGATGAAAGAATAACGCGAATAAAATACAAACGTACGAAGCTACAATCTATTCGATATTCGATACCCATAAGTTAGCAAATTAGTAAATTAGTGCCACGAACGCAAACAGATTTTTATTTTACATATGTCATTTTCAATTGCATGAAATGCGATTCAATAAGTAGTCATCGAAAGCTTACGATCTATTTGTAGCAGTTAATCGCGCCAACTGCTAATTGCTTCATATTTATAGGAAATTATCGCATTTGTCGTCTCCTATTACTTCCCGCGAACGTGTTTCGGAAGATGACATGGGACGATATGTACCTACCCGCTCAAAGTTCACCGCTGAAATGATAACGCTACCCAACCTTGTGTAAACACGCTGTGCTGTACGTTACAAAAACAAAATACCAAAACTGCAGGCCAACATCGCCAACCAATATAATAATAAATATTTCGTAGTTGCTACAAAATATTTATACATAGTGTAGAATAAATACGTACCAAATTTTCTGTTCTTCCAAATTAAATAGTGGCTTACTGTTACCTAAGTCATTCTACCCAATGTATCTTGTACTACTTCTGCACTTTAAATCCGGGAAATCCGACGGATGATGCGAAACATATTCAAATCTGAGCGTCGCTAAAGCAATAATTATCGTCCTTAGATATTATAAAATTATGGATTATATATATAAAATTCTCATTTCCTGTTGCTTCGGATTTTTATCTGAAACGAGTAAGTTGCAAGAAATAACTGTTTCGATAAATAGCCATGATACATTTGTAAATAATTAAAGCCCAAGGTAATAATTGCTTAATGTTTGTAAGGAATAATACGTTCTTTCCTAATGTCACGGTTGCGTCTCAAGAGATAAAGCGAGAATACACGGAGCAGTTTGAGCTTCTGCCTGCTCGAGTCTCGAGATTGAATGATAGTACCACATAACGCTATATGTTATAAAAACAAAATACCAATGCTGCGCGCCAACCGATACATTGCCGCTAAAAAATACTTAATAAAATATATTTAATACTTTACTAGATGTATGTCGAATATTTCATTTCTTGCATTTCAGATTAGTTCTGATAAATGCTTTCATGGCATTTTGACATCTAACGTTTATTTAATAAATAAAATTGAAGTATTATTTCAATAGGAATAAGCATTTATTAATTTATTGCTTTATATTTTCTCTCAACAAATTTGTACGTCCGGCAAAAAATAAAATTGTATGATTTTAATAAAATCAAGAACTATGTTGTAGTTTCAAATCAAGTAAATGAAATTAAATCGCTGCAAAAAATGCGACAATTCATTTTTATAATTCATTAAAATCATACAATTTTATTCCTCTCAAGAAGAAAGAATTTTTCGAAGAAAATAATAATATACAATTTCCATTTTTTAATCTGTTCGTACAAACCTCCGCAGAGGTCTGACAAGGAAAGGCTCCCAGGTGTCCCTCTTCGATTTTAATGAAACTTAGTGGGTTTGTAGAGGGGGTCAAAATATTCGATACGTATTTTTTTTATCGGCAACCAAACACGTTAAGGGGTGAAATCAGCCCTTGAAGATCGGCCAAATTTTCGTTTTTTGGCTATAACTTCTAAACGAAGCATGATAGCTTAATTTCATAAATGTACAAAATGTATAGAATTTTGATAGCTATCTATTGGTATAAATATTAATTTTTTGCATAAAAAAATGAAAATTTGGCCGATTTCAAGGGCTGATTTCACCTCTTAAACGTGTTTGGTTGCCGATAAAAAAAATACGTATCGAATATTTTGATCCCCTCTACAATTAACCCATCAAGTTTCATTAAAATCGGAGAGAGATACCTGGGAGCCTTTCCTTGTGAGCTAAAAGAGAAGCGCATTTGTAGGGAAGAGAGAGTTAGCATTGAGAAACTCATAGTCTTTTAATTTAGTGCGACGAGTGGCACAATAACCCGTTTGAAAATATATAAATATGCAAATGAGATATCAATAATTATAATAACATATGAATTCAGTCGTATAAAAAATGTGGCAGCAAATCAATACAAACCAAGTACATGAACACGTATGTACAATCACATATAAATGACATATAAAAAATATAAACAAGACATGGTTAAAAAATAGAAAGTGAGAATTCGCCCTTGAACGTAATTCAATAAGCTAATGCAATGTGACATAAATTCACGATTTGCTAAAAGTAATAGTCATTATAATTCATAAATTGTAGTCCAGTATGGACTACATTTTTTGGCAGAGGGGGTGACATGAGAAGAAACTCAAGTATCTGCCCGAGAACGTTGGTTTATGGTACCAGTTAAACTCGAATAAACCATCAACAATCTTAATGTTAACATCAAGAAAATTCAAATTCTTGTTCAAGCCAAATTCGTGAGTGAATTGTAATCTTTTATGAAATGAATTAAAAATATTCAAAACGGTCTGAATTAAAGAAATAGGAACTGTCATAAAAATATCATCTACATATCTGAAATACACAGGCACAAAAATGGGTAGTCGTTCCAAAGCTCTTATTTCTAAGTCTTGTAGAACGAGGTCAGCAATAACAGGTGACAATGGGGAACCCATGGGTGTTCCAAAAGTCTGTTTGTAATAAACATGTCGGAACGTTTTCGGTCTTCCAATTATTGGAACCACTTCTGCTACTTCTTCCCATTGTAACCGTTATATTACGAAATGTTAGAAAACGTTCCGGCAGGCCTACAGTTTGCATTTTCACCCTTCCATCCTTCCCTACAACTCCTACTCTTTGCCCGTTTGGACCAACATCTTAACGTCTCTTACGAAAGACGGAGCCCAGTTTTACCTACCGGGAATCCTCTTTTCGGCAGGGAGCGCAGTGTCGGAAATAATAATATCCATGTTTACCTGATCTAGTGGACTCGAACCTGGTACTACAGATTACGAGTCTGGCGCTCTACCACTAGACCACACTGCCGCTCGCATGTTTTATATGGACACACTGAAGATGGCCCAAAACTGTAGGCCGAAACGTTTGTTAATTTTATAAACTTATTAATATTGTATTTAATTGTGAATTATTTTTTCGCTCTATCAACGGCGCTAGCTCTCATTTGCCTTGTTTTATACTTTTTAATATTTGAGATTGTACATCTTGAGAGCTTTAACCTTATTTATTTATTTATTTAATAAATCTTTTCAAGGGAAGTTTAATTAAATTTAAAAGAAGGATTAAATAATTTGTATGTAACATTAAAAATTTCCTATTGTTAATCAATTTGCCAATATCAATTGATTGCTAATGTTTATAATTTCTATATTTTAGAAACCGAGAAATAAAGCCGGTTGGCTGTAAAAATAAATAACAGATAACAAATCGATAAACACGATTCTTCGAAAAATAACTCAAAAACTATTGTAATCTTAGCATTTAAAATTTTCTATTCTAATTAATGATCTAAATACGCTAAAGGTATTGTAGTTGTAAGATAAATGAATAACCTCCCCGCTATAAAATAAACTAGATTATTATATTCGCGTCATATAGAATTTCATTGTCTATTCGTGAATCTTCTATACTTTTTGTTAATTAACCAATAAAAATAGTACTACATGTCTTTCTCTCTCCATCCCCTCCCCCCCTCTCTCTCTCTCTCTCTCTCTCTCTCTGTAAAGTACAGGTATTAGTAAAGCGATCAATAACGTTTATTTTTAACACCGAGGTAAAACGAGTCTTTATACAATTGAAAAAGTCTCGTTATAGCTCGAAAGCTTTAAAAAGCTGTCGCTTTTTCTCAGGATCAAGCTAGGTAATTCGACAAAGTGCGGGTTGTTTGTAAATCCGTTTATCGATAAATCGAATTTTCACGCCTCACGAGTTCGACGTTACTGCGATCGTGGCGTGTCCTGCGTGAAGCAGCGAAAAGGACGTCGAGTCTGCCGACCGCCGTGTGATTTGGGGCGAGAGAAAGATATCGCCGGTCTGTGATTTTCTGAAATTGTGTTCGCGCGAACGAACGACGAGCCGAGGTACCGTCGGTCGATTGAAAACCTTCATAATCCGTTTATGCGCGTACTACAAAAGCCGTCGTCAGCAAGATCTATATTTATCGTGTCTCTTAAATCAATCATACGCTGATGCTGCTTTTGACGCTTCGCAAACAGCTCTTAATTTATGAATGGTCGTTTACGAAATCTCACATTCGAAACACGGAAAGCCGAAATTGGGTCGAACGTTCGTGTTCAGAAAGATTAGAAAGATAATAAAAGCCGCGCGCATATCACGCTGTCAAAATATTTGGCGTACACATAAAAGATGTATTGCATTCAAGTCATCTCCCAAGCTGCTAACGATCGCGCTGAAATATCACATAAAAATGATATCAACGCAATCGGCGAACGTGTTTCATCTCTCGCTCATAGATCTGTCTACAACTAGAAAAAAGGAACGAGTTAGAAAACAGCATCGGCACGGGTGGACTGGAGGAGAGTCAAGTCAATAAAATCAAACGTAGCTAATTCGTTTAATGGCCGTGACCCAAACCTCCCTATTTATTTAGAGGGGTATCGATCGAGCAGGCCAGGAGTTTGGCCGCAGGAAGGTTAACTGACGATCCGCAGTCACGTCCGCACAAACACGATTGGTGCGCCGATTTAATCTGCGAGGGATCCTCGAAAGGAATCTGCCGGTACCGTTATTCCCCGATGGCTGAATTTTTGCGGCGTGATATTACAAAGAATTACGCGTGAAATTGTGTTTTATGATACCGTCTTATGAATCTTGGCATCGGTATTGCGTAGACCGGATAATAGATCGTTAAACTATCATGCTTGCATATGAAAATCAGTATGCGTGACGTTTTCGGCACGCCAGACACGTCACGACGCACGTGATTAATTGCTCAATACTCTGCGCTGCGTTTAACAACCCGTAATTCATCATAATTATATCGCCGATGTGAACCACAGTAAAAACTTGCGTTTCCGTTTTACATAAGATTTGTATCTCTTTTTTACTGTATTTTTACTTCTATCAAGATCGCGCGTTAACGCGTAGTAATTAATCGCATATACAAGCGTATGATGTATATTCTTTGCCATCTGGAGATATTCAAAGATGATCTTGGCGCACATCGTGCGCGTAAAGCGTGCTTATCCCAATTCGCGCATGTTTGTGTCCTCAAACGCATTTCATTACGCGCGATCTTCGGAGTAACTTTACGCGCACACTTCCCGTCTCCGGTAATGGAATAAAGTTTGTCGCTCTTGCTAAAAGAAAGATTGGAAAGTTTCGAAAATTCACGTCATTGAAGGTACTTTGCGTAATGTAAACTTCCGAGATTGCCTGCACTAAACGAATGTGACTTGGAAAATGCGTCATACATAGTCCTGCGTGGATGTCGTAATTGTTAGCTATGAGAGCCAAATTACTATACTTTATCAAAGTTTCAAGATCAAAGAAACTGGTCGCAATTTAGCAAAAGCTGTCGTTTTTCTTGTTTTTATCTATATCTGTTTCCGTTTCTATCTGTTTACATCTACTTTGTGATATAAACTTATTTTACTACCTCTCATAATTTTGTCACGTGACATGAGCCAATTTTAGACTCTTGCTGATTCTATAAGTGCTTTAAATTTTATATATTCTTTTGACATGGTTCTTTACGTAAATTTTACATTAAATGCTGTTCACTATCTTTATATTGTCATGCTGCATGCAAACACTACGTGTGCATTCACTTTACGGAGACAAATATGAACCGCTAAAATTTGAATAATATATCCATGCTTTTGTAAACGTTTTATTTCGATTGAATAACGTATAGCGGACACATACACATATAGCTACTATCGATTCCCCCGTCCATCTCTCGAGTATTGTGAGAAAAATCCCGTAGTCGGCTACTGTCCGTTCTCTCGAAGCTAACACCGTAGAAGCGCATTATCGTCAAGGGTTCACCTAGTGTAAACTCCTGGGGTTGCATGTGCAAATTGAGCGCAAGTTGTTTAACACGATCGTAGGACCTCGTCGGAACGGTACAGTGAGTCTCCAGTCCGCGTCGCACGTACACAAACTCCTCTCGTAAGACTGCTACAATAGTCACGTTCGCGGAAATACAATCGTTGAGCCGATCTAATCTTGTGGATTCTTGTTGCAATCTCGCGCATCTACAATGGCAAAGATCGAACTGAGTCTTGTATCTTTATCTTCTCTTTAGTATCAAAATTGTCGCAGTAGCTTTTATATAGTTTTTTTAAGATCAATAAACGCGTGTTTGATCCTAAAGATCTGTCTTCTTATATATAAATGTCAATAAAATAAAATTTTTCTTTACCTTCTTATTCAATATATCAAGTTTCAAATGCTTACAAGATAACGGCTTCCGCTAATACATTTTATATTTATATAATTTAATATCTATATTTCTGAAAAATATGAAAAGATATACGAACAAATGTTTCTATTATAACGAAACGTTAGCGATTCTACATTCAATGTTTGAAAAGCGATCGAATGTTATATATCGATTACACTTTCAGCGAATAGGTAACAACGAGTCGTCTGGATAGAAACTCCATTAGAGATCGTGCCGAAGTACAGAACGCGTGCCCAGGATCTAATGTATTTTAATGGAATTCTTCGGCCGGTCATTTCTCTTACGGGCTGGCGCGCACGCCATGGCGGCAGCTTCTTTTGCCCGTGGATGAGCATTAGCGGAAAAGTTACCTAAAGTACCGCGACCCTGCCGCAGCTGCGGATGGTTCGCACGCGGTTTTTACCGCGACGCGGGGGTTAACGCTCTTACTTAGCTTAACGTTCGTTAAGGGAGCAGCTGCCGCTCTTGAACTGCTGGAAAATGTCGCCGGTTTCTCTTTTTCGTGTGTCCGATGGTAGGAGGATGGGGGCAAGGCGGTACTTCGTTTCTCTCGTATCCGCGTTTCACTCCGCGCTTGTGGACGCGCGAGTGTTTCATTCTGTGCAACAGCATTTCGTATATATCCAGGTACGCTTATAGTACGTATTTCCGACTATACCGCAACGATGAACGACGGTTCGCCTCGTTAGCGGCGGCCTGAATTTAATCCGTCATTTTAGTCGTACCAGTCTGCATTATTTAATCGACTTGTCTCTAATTAACGCATCGCGCCTGTTTAATTTCACTACAGCATCATAAACGCGCATCGTTTCGTTTTGGTTTTGATATTAGTTGATAAAGGGAATAGCGTAATAGATGCATACTGGCGATATATTGCGGCATCGAAGTAAAAGCGATTGAGTATCGCTTCTAGTAAAATTGAGTTGGGCACTTTAAAAAAAAAAGCGTCGCCCTCAACTAGCAAATGTAATGCTTTAATTCCATTATCCAGTCCATTAGACATGTAGTAACATAATAACATATATGTATAAACATATACATATACATATATACACATATATACATATATATATATATTTATATATAACATATGGTATATAGCAAATTAATCTGCGTTATAATTTTACAAACCACATGTATATGAATTATAATAGATTATTGCATGTGTTACCTTTAATGACTGAATTTAATCAATAACCTCTAGAGTAAACGGCGTTGTCTCATTAAAATAATGTCCATTAAACATGAATATAAAATTAATACAACAAGCATTGCTATAAAGCAGGAGTTGAAAACCCACCGATCGACGAGTTTATCATGACAGTATGATTGATTAATTTAATTCTTTATATTAATAGAGAGCATACAGAATGTACTTGATATTATGAATTATTTGTGAAATATAAATAATTATGAGGATTATGAGATTAGTATATTAATCTTTCCATAAAAAATTTAGTTTCATTAAATTTATGTCTTTCAAGATTACCTATTGACTTTTCATTGAAATTTAATTTATTTATTACATTATTACATGATGCAATTTATCGAGTTCTAGTGTTTTAAAGGAAAGCTGAGAATGTCTACATTTTTTAACAGTTTGCAAATTTAATATGCAGATTTAAAAATATCCAGAATATCATTGTGTTGATAGCATTTCCATTTAATGAGCAGTTATACGCCATTCAAAAGTTCCAACGCAACATAGTATACTATTACAATGACGATGTATTACGCATCATCGCCCGTTAATGCGGTGTGCATGGTCGCCTATTAATTTATCGGCGTATTGTGCAACGTTAACCGTATGATCAACGCGGCTTTATTAAAATTCACTGCGTTAACAATAAAATCACTGTAGCCACTCATGGAAGTAACTGTTCGCTTTTGTGTCCGGAGTGCGCGCACAATGGTGGTAAGAACTGCCACAATCGGCATGGCCGTCGTGACTATCGTGAGATAAAAACGAAGATAGAAACGTAATTTTCGCAGTCAGTAGATTGAACATCAGCAGCCGGCGCGCTTATACGTCCGGACTAAGCGAATATTTAAGAATTCATTATTCCTTCGCCTACCAGGTTTACCCAGCGCGAAAGCTAAGCCTCGTTGGAGATCAAAAATCTCGAATAAAGCGAGCCATGCATTATAGATATCCATCCAAACCACCGACGAGAAATCCGTAACTACGTTGTTCGGTGATAACGCGGTCCTCACCTGCGAAAGAGAATCTAGATTCTGACGTGTCCTGAGCCGAGAAAGAGGGAAAGACAAGAAGAGCCGCGAACCAAACGCGAAGAAAACGAGATCGAAGAAAACGGTGAAGCTGCGCTAGATGAAAGAAAGAGGTACGATATGGTAAACCGGAGCAAGTGAGAAAAACGGAGCAAGAACGAATGCGAGGGTAAATAGGTAGAAGAAGAAGAGGGAGGGTTGTGAGGCGGAAGTGGAGGAAGCCGCGCGCGGGGTAAAGCGAGCAAGAAAAGGCGGGATGGTCGGAGAGAAGTGGCGCGAAGGCCTTCAAATGATTTAGCCCCGCCGTGGGGTTAGATCCGCAATTTCGTTTGAAACATTCATGAGAAATATCCTCCTGGCCCGGTACCGCAGCTGCAGCGTTTAAAGAATTGCACCACGCGGTCGCGACCGTTTACTTATCTCGATGGCTTCCTCCTCGGGGCTCCCAGCCTCGCAAAACGAGAATGTTTCGCCCGCATAACCGGATCTTTCTTTGGAGTCTCGCGTAGAGAGAGCGAAAGATGGTCGGGCGAAAGAAGGGGCGAGGGGGTGGGGGAGGGGAAGATGGCCGAAGGGGAAAAGTGAGTTGAACGAAAAGAGAAACAAAAATAAAACAAAGGTAGGTGGATTTCATGGTCTTCTCACGGCCGAAAGAAATTCTAAGCGCGGATATCCTCCCGCTGGTACTAGACGAGCTTTAACGAGGTTACGGGTCAACGCCAATTTCCCAACCAGGTAGGAGGATCTCTCATCTAGTCGTGCTCCGTTGGATCGGTTTTAGCCTGGTTTCGTTGCGGCTTCACACAGACGAATTGCGAGTTATACGTAATTTATGGAGTTTCGAGAATTGATGAAACTTGTCAGGACACTCTGGTATTCCACCAGTAATTGTGTCATAATTTATTTTCGAAATTATCCAGCTTTGTTAGCAAAAAGAATATTTGGCAAATGAGTCATATAAAATCATAATTAATATTTTTTTAAAAATGTTATTAATACATTCGCTATACAAAATGTAATTTTGTAAAATAATCATAATTTCTTCAATATTTAAACATATGACTGAGATAGGTCAATTAATTTTAATTAGTCTCAGTTTAATTTCAATCTCTAACTTAATTCGAACTTAATTTGATTCGAGAAAAGTTCTTTTCTGACTGTGAGACAAGATCATGTTCACAGATTTCATTCTTTTTCTTTGCAAAAAAATAAATATATTAGTTTAAATAGAATTTTGTATCCGATAACCGTCGCATATCTCAAGCGGTCATCTCAGTACGATTTTTGTTGGCTACCGAGTCGTTGGCGTGTCGACCTCGTCCACATGTCCTCCATTCAATTATCGGCCGTTCACTGTCGCCATTCGTGCGCGTTCGTAGTTGCAGTGTTTGCAGTACATACAGGTACCTCGATTGTGTCAAAATCCCTCTTTCCGACTCCTCACGCTCTTACGTCAATTCCCGGACAAAGTCAGTCTTATTATCCTCTTCGTACGGTCTCTCTTTGCACAATAGTAGTTACACTTTTCGAAAAAGCGTCTATCGAACGGAGAGTTTGATTAAAGCAGAACTCTGATTTCTCCGTTAAACGATTGCACTGATTTTGATAATTTTGCTTAAAGTTTCAGTACTTTACGCGTATTGGAAGGATCGATAGTTGATCAATGCAGGGAAACGTTAATTATATTCTAACTTGCAAATATATCGATATATAAATAGATACATACTGAATTATTACAAATATTATACTATTTATAAGCCTGAAGAATTGAAATAATCGATATCATATATTATTTTACTGGAGAGAATTAATGACTATTATAAAATGATTAAAAGCTAATTATTTACTATAATATAATTATTACAACAAATCGCTAATGCTGTCTCTTATACACATCTAGATGTGTATAAGAGACAGCCCCCCTCTCTCTCTCTCTCTCTCTCTGTAAAGTACAGGT
>NJRQ01000181.1:339349-361768 GCA_003063805.1 Aphaenogaster ashmeadi | reverse complement strand
TAAATATACACCTTTAATAGATGGTCCCAATATTACCCACTATAATAGTTGTAATTTTACATGAAACTTTTTTACAGTGTAAATTTATTGCGTTTTTCTATATATCTAAATGGATGCGTTCAATCATCCTATTTGACTCTACCGGTTTCAAGCAAAATCCGATAATAATAAATACTTAATATCTGTGCCTAAATGTTTATCGCTTATAATTAATTCGGATAATGTACTGTTTTATAATCTACATCTGTAGTATTCCTATCATGCAAATTTGAATTAAAAGAAATACAAAGCCTCTAAATGTCGCTATCGATAGGAGCTTCGTTTTCAGGAATAAACACCGAGTCGATGATGTTCACAGTCTGGGTCATAATCTAGCGACTTGGTTTGTTCCGTGAGTTAGCCATAGTTCCAGATTGGAAGCTTCTTCGTCGGAGTATTTTAACGCTTGAAGTCACCTTCCCGTGCGAACTGACAAAAGGCGATCATTTTCTATCTCTGCAGCCTGTATACGTGTGCGTGTGTGTGTATGTGTATATATATATATACATATATATATATATATATATTATATATATATATATATATATATATATATATATATATACGTATATATACTACATCCGGCGAGCGCAATAAAATGAGAGCGACGCGTTAAACTTTATTGCGGACGGAGGTTGTTGCTCGCATCTCTGTGGCGTCACCGTCGAAAGGGGCTGTTATAACTTTATCACTACCGTCGCCCACGCTGTAGGACCGACATTGTGGGTCTCCATTTTTGGTTCGAGAATGTCCAATGCTTTGCGCGTCTCGGTTAACGCTTTAATTGCGCGATCCATTAGCGACGGCTGACAACGGCAGTTTGAAAGACATTGTTGAATATCAGGGATTATTACTAATACTAAAGGGGAATATATACGATGAGTAAGCTGATCGTACAATTCCTCCTTCGCAGGATTTTTATAGGCTGATATATATGCTTGGAACATAAAACGACCCAAAGATTGAAGGCGAAATATCGTTGAAATTCGGAATATCTAGATATAGTGTCTTAAAACGAAGTCACTAAATCGTTTCTACATCTTTATTTCGCACGTCTTTATATCGCGCTCGTATTTATTGAATAGTTTGATCATTCGCAGCGTTGTTATTATAAAATTTATTTTTATCACGGTTGTACTACGTACTCGAGATTATGTATAGACGTGCGCCGTGGCACGATATCTTGCATAAAGGCAAATGTGTTTTAAACTGAATTGCTGGATTATACCGTTGGCGCGGATGCCGGTGTAAATGATAAAATAACATTTTATGGACGTAGCGTTTATTTAATATCTTTTGCATAAAAAGAAATCGTGAAAACTAGGCTAGAATATACATATATGCCCTTTAGAACAATATCTCAGTTTTAACTTAATGCGTGTATTATTGGGATATGAAAATTATAATCGCTTTATGAGGAACGGAAAAACCAAATGTATTGCAGAATATCAAAATTACATTAAAACTCTTTTGGGTACAGCAACTATTTGTGCTTTCAATCTTTTATAACGCATATCGTAATAACTTCAACGTGCTTATACGCGAAATCATAATTACCATCGCCCGTTTCAAATTTCCGACTTCCCTGCCCTAGGGGTGCAAAACAGAGATGGGAAAGCGGAAGGATTATAGGGTCTAAAACCATCGCCCCGCCGCCCATCCCCCTCATGACCATTAACTAATTGCATTCTACTAATTACTCGCAAATCCTTCCGTTCCCGCTTCCTCGTGACTCTGTATACGCCCGGTACACGATCGTAAATACCTCAACTTCCAAAGAGCCGTGAGCTCCCTCCGGCGCTCTACCTTCCTCCGGCTTGTCAAGAACACAAATAAAGACTTTAAACCGGTTAACCGATCCAAGCGAGATAGTAAGACTGAGTACACAAGAACGATCGTCGCTTTCCCACTTCAATCTCTTCACGAACTCTAGTGACTATTGCAGTTTTTCGTAAGCGAATACTCGGCGCACGGCTTATCGTGAGAGAAGCGACCATTGTACTCGACAATAATACGGACTGCATTACGAGACGCGGAAAAATATATCCGCTACTACTTTAATTCGCGAATAAATTTCTGCTGTGTGGTCTCAGCAACCACTGAAGTTTGTAGCGCGAAGTAAGTTTTTTCGCGCGAAAACGCGGAAATTAATTTCAACCGAGATCAGCACAAAACCGTTCCGAATACGGCATCGTGATTAAACGAGGCCGTATATTATTTCGTACCGAGTCCCATTTCACGCATATGGTATTCCGATCTTTGCACTGTATCGTATTGTATCAGCCGCCGCGCGCAGATCGTATATCACGCTGATAATAATTCTTATGACCGCCGCAGGAAAAAAAAGGATTATTGCCACGGCAAAGATATACAGGGCGCTCTTAACCCGAAATCTCTACGCTGTTCTGCCCTCCATTCATTACCGTCGCGCTACCCTTCCCACCTATTCTTTCGCCACAAATCTGAATCCCCCATCGGCCCAGCCAGCACGGAACGCGAACGTGACCTCTCGCTGGTACAGCGAATGCGGGGATAAAATGCATTGGGAATTACGTATATCCCCCAGTGTTCGTCGAAGTGAAATATTTCCTATCGAGAAGCATCCCCGCCGGCAGGGGTTTGAGGCAACGGCGTTCGGTCAGGCGCCGGTTTTACTCGTGGGAGAGAAAGTTTCGCTAAAACGTTTCCGCTGATAAATCTTGTTTACAGATGGGCAGGCTCAGGTGATGCGTGCGCGCTTCGTTCTCGTCAAAACTTAAAGTACGAGCAACTTTCGAAATTCACGCGGGACGCGCCGCGCGGGTACGTGCCGCGGCCGCGGCCGCGGCGCCGCCGCCGTTGGCCAACATCGATAATTGGCAAGGAACGCCAAGTCGGGACTCGAAACACGGGAAATGACTTTAGAACACGTCGTGCAGTAACAGAATCACGATCGGGATGGCGGTAGATGGGTGTTAACTGCGGTGACGGTTAGGCGAGGTAATAATTGCCCCGGTACTAACGACGACACTTGTACAGATGTGCTTCGTAATGTGCCTAATTCAATGTGTTGCTTCGTATACAAAATTGTCTTTATCCAGATAACTACGTTATCAATTGGTTAATTATATCTGATTAAATTGTCGCGCAATAACTTTGGCAAATTACTCAATTCCTAAATAGCTTTCTCCATTAGTAATTTGCTTGAGCTGTTTATTCCATTTTTACGACCATACGTGGTTATTGTACGCTTATCAGTTTTCACAGATATATTTTCGTATTGATCTTTTCTAAAATATTTTTGAAATATGTACATGTTTTGTTTATTTAATTTTTATAAACAATAAAAATTTTAAACAATTAAATTTTAGAAGGGTCATAAAACGCTGCTTTTTAGTTAATTTCAAATGGACTTTATTTTAATGAACTTCTAATGTAATGTGATGGATTAGATATTTAAAATGATTATTAAAATATTTTGAAAAAAACTATATTTGTTAAAATTTTTGTTAAGAGAAATACGAATTTAGAATTTTTGTAACTATGTTAAAGTATATCGTTCTTTATTTATGCTCTTTTATACGCATAAACTTAACATAATTAACGCATATAATTCGCGTATAACTCGCGTATAATGCTGCTTATTTGTGTGTTTTGTAGATAAAATGGCGAAACGTAAGAAGAATTAGAAATATACTATTCTTATAAAATTTTAGCCATCTTTTCAATAGTTCATAATTTCAAAGCGTAAAGAGAGATTCAAACATTTAACAATCGGGTCACAATCGGGTCACAATCAGGCGATATTTTAGTCCAGCTTATAATACGTCGCCAAGTCGCGAAATTAATTAGCCACATGTCTCGTAACACGTATTCGAGATTATAAAAAATTAAAACGACAGTGACGTTAGTCACAATCGAAATAAAACGTTGCTTCGCAAGGGAACGGTACGCTGAAAAGCACATCCGACGGTTTTAGTAATTGCTACAATATTCAACAGCTGCTCGATCGTCTACGACAAGGGGATGAACAAGTGGCCACTCATAAGTTGAATGTAAATGACTTGCCTGTTGAAATATCGATCACCAACGTAACGGGTAGACTCATTCACCGTGTGATATTTACGGAAGATAGAGACAAGACAATACGTACATCACACTTTTTCCTTTTAAAGCCATATCTACACTGAGAAAAAAATGCTGTTGCTTCAATTAAAGTATACGTCACGGGCTGCCACAAACATAAATAGTTCATTCAATTGTATTACGATTGGACCAAATATCTAGATTATTCTTTTAATAATCTAAATATTTGGTCCAATTATAATACAATTGAATGAACTATTTATGTTTGTGGCAGCCCGTGACGTACACTTGAATTGAAGCAACAGCATTTTTTTTCTGTGCACGATTGTCAAAATAATCTCGAAATAAATGCAGAAACAATCGGTTCAAAATATGAATCTTATATAATGATCACGCAATTAAAAATAAGTCAATTTTATTGGTCGCGAGAGTTTCAATCAGGATATCAATAGATAGATATCGGAATTTATCTAATCTAATTTTTCAGATCAATGTCCATTCTCATTTCTTAGGATAAGGCAAAATTGTCTCTTGAGATACCTACCATTATTCATGAAGAGATAGTGAAACTCTTGTCTCATATCTCCACTGTAACTTGCTCACAATGTTACAATCGCCTTCAATTTATCACTCGTCGTATTGCCAGACGGATTTCAGGTGACCGTTGTGTTGCACGCGAGTAATGATTTAGAAAGTCGGGAATAACTTTGCTGTGGAATGGGCAACGCGGAAAACGCTGCGTCAGTGCCGTTACGTGAGATTATGGCTAACCAAGAACGCGACAGAGAGGGTGCCATCCCTCGCCGGCGTGCTCATGCTTCAAGGAAAATATAATGACAAAGAAAAGGAGAAGCGAGAGCATTGCGCGTCGCGACGCGACGCGAACGCCCATCTCTCAATTTGCATTTTCAGCATTTTGCTCGCAGGCAAATAACGACTTCATTACGGCGCTCATCAGATATAAATGACATATTTGATTTGCGTCGGCGTCGTCGGCGTCGCCGTCGTCGTCGTTCCCCGTCTCGTTCGTCGTCGTCATCTTTGTGCCCGCCACCTGCCGTCTTCCGCAACTCGCAGACGACAATGGATGTTGGATACTTGCGTACCCGAGCGTTCTATCCTCTTAATGAGAGGAGAACTTCTATAATCGGTAATCAGTTTGCAAGCAAGACAGACGTCGCTCATATTGAACTATTCGCGGCGATTAATCAGGCTTCCACTTGTCGATGTGCCAACCATCATTTCTACTTTCATAACGGATAGTGGACGATTTTAGCCGTAAGCTATCGAACTCGGTTGCGTGCATATTGACCAGCTGTCATTACAAGCTGCTGTTCACATTAACCATTAATACAACAACTTTCACAATATTAACGCACGGCAAATATTAGAGTAGTAGTTAAATTTTTGTATGGTACTTGCATCGTGGTTCAATAAGTATTATGAAGCAAAAAGGCCATTGTAAATTAAGTGAAAAGTAAGATTGTCATAACAATATTTGAGAGTATAAACAATTTAAATCGAGAAATAGGCCAATGACGGTCATAGCGGATCTTAGTGCTCCAATAATATTAATGTGTGACTTTTCTATAAACTGCGCGCCGTTACTATCGGTCTTGAAACGCAGCTCTCGAATATCACAACATTAAATTGAAAATCAATTTAATGATACTGATGCTAACAAGCATCTATAAGAAAAGTCACACATTAATATTATTGGAGCACTAAGATCCGCTATGACCATCATTGGCCTATTTCTCTATTTAAATTGTTTATACATATATGCGATCTTATCCTAATTATTATTTATACACGTTGGCCTTTTAATACGTTCTCTTAACATCTCTGTTTGTTGAATATTACCACATGCCTCGGTAGTCGAACTGACACCCTCACGGATTGTAGGGAGGTCCAGATTCAAATCCTGGCTGAAGTAATATTTTTCGCAATAAATTCTTTACAATTTTTCGGGTTGGGATGGGAAGGGGGGAATCTTACAGATGCTTAGCATCAGTATCATTAAATTGATTTTCAATTTAATGTTGTGATATTCGAGAGCTGCGTTTCAAGACCGATAGTAACGGCGCGCAGTTTATAGAAAAGTCACACATTAATATTATTGGAGCACTAAGATCCGCTATAACCATCATTGGCCTATTTCTCGATTTAAATTGTTTATACATATATGCGGTCTTATCCTAATTAATATTTGAGAGTTATAACTTCCAAAGAAATGCAGTTTGAAAAGTCAGGATAAAATTGTGTACCTATGACTCGTGTGGACTTGTATTGTAGCAATTAGCAATACAAGTATTTAACAGTATTTGCTCTTTGAGTAGCACAGATTTACCGTTTAATTATAAATGATAAAATCGAAATATCACGGTACGATACGTCACGGCGTGCGAAGATAAAAACCGTAAAATGCAATTATTGGTAGGACGCCGCCGGTTTAATAGTCGAACACGAGGAAAATCAATTAATCACGTATCCAATGGAACGTCTGTTCCGACATTTCGGATTATCCTGTACGTTCCCCTACAGTTACGAAAAGATTAAGTGTTAGAAATGAAGGGCATCGACCCTCTCAGTTAAGCAGAAACACTTGTAGAGCGCTTGCTGCTTCCGGCGATAAAGTCGGCTTTTCACACCGGATTTTCGCGATGCATCGGGACGAGGGCGTTTCATTTGCTTCGCATATCCGGTTTCTCGGGCTCGCAGAGATCACAGCGCGCGCCATTGTTATGTGATTCTGTGATCACCATGTCGAAACAGGCACGCGATCAATTTTGGCCGGTAAAAACATGTAAAATGCAATGTTATCGTGACAAACGCCACGGACATACGCGTTTCGCCGCGATACATATAATGGCGTAGTCTCATTTTTCATTCGCTCCGTGAATAAATGTTTCTCCGCCACAGTGGAATGGAATATGCGAAACAAGCGTTACCCGATATTCGCACAAAGCGATGCACTTCTGCCGGGCGTTATGAAAAATTACGTCGGATCGTATTTACACTGTCAAACAAATTCGCGTGCATGCGACCGGGATAATCCTAGTTGCATCAAACAGTACACTATTTGCTTTAAAATACTCATATATTCAGGTATATACAGATAAAAAATTTTAATAACATGTCACGTTTAAATCTGACTCTAAATGTCTTTTTTATCGAAACAGAAATTCCGAAATAGAGACTTAAAAGATTTCAAAAATGTCAAGTGTGTCTTATGTTTGATGTAATTACAAATGGATATATATTTTTATAAATGATACGCATATTCAAATATTCATAGTTCAATCTTAACACGACCTTCCATTTCAATCGACAATTGGAAGTCGGAATGTCCGTTGTTTTTCTGACACTCAGTGCCGTTTTCATCCTCGCGATCGACCCCAGACCGACACGGTGGTACCGTCCGTGGCTGGCAAATGCCGGTAGAGCGGAAGCCGCTGGCGAATGACAGGTTCCCGGTATTTTTTTCTGCCTACCGTCGCTCCTCCTCTGTCCGATCTAGGCTTTATCCGTCACACCGGCTGCTGCGAGATGGAATACGTGATGAGCACTCGCCACAGTTGTTTCCGTCCGGCGCCGATTATTGGAAACCGATGATATTTTGAAAATGACGGGCAAAATGCGGCAAATGTAACGATGTAGGAAGTATGCTGTTGATAGGGCTGATAGAAGGAAGAAAGTCCAGTCTGGCCGAAAGGGATGTACGAACCGATGGCAAAGAAAGTTGGAGGAGAGAAGGCAAAGACGATACGTCAGATGGCCGAGAAGAGAAGGCCGATTGTAGGTTGCGAAAGGAGGCTTTACGATCGAAAGGGAATTCGCTCTGCCTAAAGCTGGATCGAGAAAGAAGAACGCTTTGGAATGCGGGGAGGAAAGTTGGGTGGAAGCCGCGCTCGTATTCGTTGCCCGACGATATACATCTTCGAGATCCGATAAGACAGGATAGATACGTCTCACGGCATCTTACCTCTTTACCCGCATTAAATCGAATGCCAGGGTATTCTCATGCATGCCAATTCCTCCATCCGACCCGCGTTCTCTTCGGCCACTTCTCTCTCTTCCCTCTGTGGCCTGCCTCGGTGTACCTTCGCGTTGCCCGTGATTTATGCCTTAACGTAAATATCGTTGTCGTCGTGGCTCGAGTGCCCCTTGAGCTGTGTTACACCGCCACAGGCGCCATTTCCACCTGTTCGCGAGATTGCGCGTGCTTATGTACGCGCTCTCGTGCATGGAGATACCTCGTCGAGGTAAAAAGGGGAGCTTTCGTGACTGATCGCCTATTGTCGGCGTAAGTAATGTAAAGCGTACAGTAAACACAAACGTGGCACGTGTGCCTGTATGTACAAGCGAATATTGCTATAACTAATATTTATTAAATTTAAGAACCTTATTTGTTTCATGTACGACATGGTCATAACTTTATGCATAACTAGGCCTAGCAAATGTTATAACGAAAGTAATGTTAATATTTTCATAGTTTTAAAGAGGTTGCATTTTTATCTTTCGAGAATTAAGTATGAAAATTAAGCTTTGGGCAAAAGCCTTCTGTTTTAAAATCAATCCACCTACGTTCTATAATACTTACAAGATGTATGTCAAATTAATCGATATAAATAATAATACTAATAAAAGTTATGATCGTAGTGTTATTCGATCGGTTATTTCTTTTAATTCTAGATTCATTTATACCTTAATAATCTGAGTCAGTCATTTTATTTAGTTATTTTAGATATCAAACGCATAATAATATAGATATTAATTAATATATTTATAATTCGATACCGAGTAAATAATTTTTTTTTGTTTGATTTGCCTTGTCTTTTTGTAAAAATTGAACTACATATATATATATATGGAAAAAGTATTTGCATATGGAAAAGTTCTGACAATTTAAAAATCAGTTCTTGACTTCAAAATTTAAACTGTTTTAACAAATATATTTTCCATCAATTCCCTTTATTTATCTTTTAAAGATCTTGATACGTAACTCCACATGTATAAGGTAATACGTCGAAAACATTTAAAAAGATATGTAAAATAGTTATCTTTTTGTACTCCGAGCGAGAACGAAGATTTTTACCTCAATTCTTCTAGATCTTTATTCTTGCAAAGAATACACTAGTTCAGCACTGCAACCTCGTTATTTTTAACTACACAGTCTGCGTTTATACGCCATTTCGGCACGTTCGGTTAGCTGTGCCATAACTCGGTTGCACTCACTGATGTATGTTGCGTATGCTTCGCGAAAGCTCGGTTTCTCTAACGAAACAGCGTTGGCTGATCCTTAACATGAATCCTGTGGGTATAGACCGTGCGCGAGCCTATTCAGACGAATTCGTTAATGCGAACCGTTGCATTCTGTTACTATGCAAAGAGGGATCAATCGGTACGCGCAGCGGCCGCTGGCACGGACAGTTAATGGCTCCCACGTTCGAGGAATTTAAGTCACGTAGAAAAACTATTTGAACCGCGCGAATTAGCATTCGGCACGGTGTCCGCTCGAACAGGCGTTTCGGCGAGAGACAATAGAAAAATCAGTCGGCGCAAATCGATGCGCAAATAATGTTGGACGACGGCACGGTCAAATCCCGATTAGCCTCCAAAAATACTCGTTGAGTTCCGCTTAACCCTCCCCAGAATTAAATGGTTATTTGTTAAATGAAATTTGTGTACTCTTTTCACACGCGTTTATACAATTTTTATACGATTGAGAATTTACACAATTTTTGAGAAATATTTGAATCGATCAACTTTTATATTTAGATTATCATTAATCAAAATCAACAAAATTTACTTCCTATACCTAATTATCAAAATATTTGTATGAAAAATTACAATTATATAATAGTTAGAATTAAATTTTGTTTTAGCAAAATATGGACTTTTTTAAGTTATAAATTTAAATTTTAAATTTCGTAATTGTATTATGTTACTTTATTAAAGAAATCAGTTGTTTTTAATTTCGTTAGCATTTCATATAAAATTGTTTAAAGTTTTTTTTATTGTTGTCTCAAGGTGTGTACGGCAATTTTTGTAAATCAGATATTTAATAACATTCAGTTTGAGAAATTTTCTCTCCTGTAATATTTTTCAAGCTGCATGTGCGTCAGTTTAACGCCAGTTTGTTCGAAGTTTCGCGTCTCGTTCTTCTTGAACCGATTTACGTCGTTTACCGGATCTTCGCAAGACTCGAACGGTGATAAACTCGAAGAAATTAACCGGGCCATCAAATTGTACTTTGTAGAAAAGTTCTCATTGGCTTCCCGACTTTAAACGTCACGCTTTACGAATTGCGTATCATACGGGTCTTCAACTTTCAGATAATTCGCAAACTTCTGTAATCTGTTTTTTTAATTCGACATCGGTCCAATTACAAATCTAACGTGACTTTATTAATTAATAAGTTTAATTAATAATTAGTATGAAGTAAATACTTATTATTAATAATTTATCAATTTTTCCAGAAAAACTATAACTTGGAATTTTAAAAGATCTGTTATTAATAAAATGACAACAAAATATGGCGTGATAATCTATATTAGAAAATTTATTCTAAGTAAGCAATACTATTTTTACATTGTAGTTACTGTAAAATTTAATATTCTATAATATAATGATAAATGAAAAGTATCTTCTTTTTAAAGATTATAGAATAAATTTCTCTCAAGTTATCGCCCTATGTATACATTCTTATAAATGGAACGTTATGATATTTTTTAAAAGAAAAATAAGTAACTTTGCATAATTTGCATAGTTTTACATTCCACTCGCATATGCTTAATATCCTTGCAAAATATATTTAGATTCAAATGCAAAATAACGGTCAGTATCACGTGCTATTGTTATTGGAAGTTTGTATAACATTTATCGGAAATTTATGTTGTAATCCCAATTCTGTTCTGTGCAACCGAAAAATTAATCAAAGGTAATTTGCATGTGTTTTATAGATACCTGAAATTGCGATTCAAAGAGACGAATAGTTTAATATGCGTTGAATCTCGACGTTTGATAACATTACATTTCCATAAGCAAACATCGTTTAATTATTTACCTCAGTGATAACAATTCAAATTTTTCGCAAAAGTAAAAGTTCACAGCGGCATGTGTGATATATATATATCAATAATAATTCATGTTTTGTCATATAAAATCGGTTTAAAAATACATAAACGTTTGCATGAGAACAAATATACATAACAAAATTTATATGCATGTTCCTTTTTTCTAACGCACTAAAAATTATTTACTATTTTTCAAATATCAAATTTGGAAATTGTCTGAATATTTATATGCTTTTATTAAAATAATTCAAGGATATCTTATAAAAAATAATTAATATAAATGATTACTTAGCAAGACTTTGTTTTGCAATGACATCTCATATATCATTTAATAAATATCTTTTTATAGTACATAAAAAATAATGAGTTTGTGATAAGGAAATTAAAATAAAATAACTGTTCAACTTGCAAAACATATGTTTTAAAAAACAAGCCAAGCCTGGATGCTTGGATATATTAACATTAATTACTATTATAGCCTAATATGATTACCTGGCAGCAACTACATATTAATGTTATGCATTTGTACGTACGTAATAGTTATGCAAGTTATGTAAAATTTTATATATATTAATTGATATCTTCAAAAGCAATTTTCATAATAGTATTATAAAATTACATCTCTTATAAAACGTCAAAAAGTGACTTTAAATTAAATTGAAAAAGTATAGAAAAAGTTATTATAATAATAGCAGTTGAATTGACAAAAAGTATTTCTTTTCGTAATTGTAAACATTTTTATTACTTTCGTAAATTATTTAATTAAAAATAAGTATTATATATTACATTCTATTTATATAGTATTAAATATGATTATGATCCTTGATTTTCTTTGCGCAATGTGCTTTGTGTTTTTGATTTAACAAAGGATTAATTTATAGTCACGTTTATAGTGCAAACGTACGGTGCAAATATGAATCATGTTTAATAATATGAATATGTATTTATATTATTATGTAACGCGCACAATTACTTCATATTCATAATTTTGAAGCCGTATTAGATCACCATACATCGCAGATACTAATTAAAACGAAAATCACATTAACGCAGTCATAGAGATAATTTTCATTTAATTAATCTACAGTAATTAATTATAATCATCATATAATAAATGTAAAATATCATCCATTTTTTCTACGATTTTGAAAACTACATAGAACGGGCAATTCATATCTACATATTAAATCGCACGCAAATAGAGGCGAACATAAATTTCGAGGGAAAGTTATTGGCTCCATTAAGCTTCCATGAGACGCGAACGCATTTGCAAGCGACACCCGCAATTAGCATACAATTTCCGCAGAAATAAAAACTAATTAACGCCCAACCCACGCGCGCGCCTAACACCGAGCAGCGTATTATTAGAAAATCGATTCAGCGAAACGACCGCGACAGTATCGCTTTTTGGTGACGGCAGCAGCGCCGGCAGTAGCAAGAGCGAATAAAGCAAAAACAAATTAAATTGATCCGATCGTAAGGATGTGGAAATTCGCCCGCCGATTTTCGCGCCAGCCATCCCCTTCCCATCGTATCGCCATCCCTTCGCCAGAAGATTATCGCAATTGCCGGCGGGGAGAAGAGTGGTCTCGATGCCCGCGGTGATTACGCGGAATGGATATGGGAAGGAACGAGTCCAATCTAAGCATCACGCTTCGATGGGCAATATCAGTGGCTTATCATCCTTCCTGGCTTCCTAGCCATACACACGCGGTTTGCGCCGCCCGTAATATAAATTCACACTCTCGTCATCCTGTGCGAATAAACGCTGAAATAAGCCGGCACAATCTGTACGCGAACAAATGTCACCTCTTCCATATTAATATCTCCGCTAGGATCATGCTTATTAGCGGTAGGATCAAGCTGAATAAGAGGTTAACGTTTTATTATTATAGATAAATGACATTTTTCTACTTATGTGACTGACATGTTTGAAAGTCTGTCACACAGTTTATATTCATATTTTATTCCAAAAAGTCTGCGAATGTGAAAATTATGTGGAAATAGATAGAAAATAAATCGTTAAATTGGACTTAATTAATCAATGATTTTACTCTTTTCTAAATTATTAGTTTAAATTTATGACATTAATCCGCTCGTGTGTTAATTGAGTATCGTTAATACCTTCGTTCCCTGCTCTTACACTAAAACTTTACGTTTTCTCAAATTCTTCGAACGATTTCACGACGACATTTCCGTTTCACATCGCTGATTTTATCCCCCTTCAGTCGAAATGTAGAAAAGTCGCGGTAGATGTATTTCTATGCTTCGACAGATAGAGGTCGAAAGGTGAATGGATATACGTGTATTTTGATATATGTATATACATACGACACGCATGTATACGTTTAAAATGTTTTATGTGTGGGAACGAAATCGGAGCATTCGGTGCGCTTTGTCGACTTGTCGCCATCGTCAATATCGATGCTCTCTCTACGCAACGGACAGGAGTGAACCCAGGAGAGCATAACGAGAAGTTTCCCCGAGTTTCTTTCTCGTCGATGCTCGTCAAGCGTCTCGAAAGAAAAAATCCTGCTTGCGTTGAGACAACACTAAAGGATTGTGCGGGATTTGGAAGTTCCATTATAATGAGATTTTTTCGGGTTCTATGTGAGATAAAAAATTCTCACTTCCATTTATGTGCCATAATGATTCGAAAAATTTCCTAGATGAAATTTAATAGACTAAACAAAATTCAGCCAAACGATATTTTGTTATCATAACCTAACTGACAGTACTCATTTTTTTTACTGCAAACAATTAATAGACAACTCAGATTTTTAATTTTCTCACGCATATATTATTTTCTTAAAATATTATTTTGTTTGTTGAGCTTTCTCAAAGCAATGTTTACTTATGGCTAAACCAACGAAAGCAGTCGATTATGTACATTAAATATTACTTTTGAATATCTCATTGTTTGATTGTAACTATACATATAAAATTGCACAAAGTATTAAATTTTCTCTTGTGATATGTTTAAACTGCTCTTTTCGGAGAAGAAATTCAGTGAAATTGCTGAAGTAATATTCAAGTCATATATCGAATCGCTAAAATAACGTATTTAATATCTTATTTCATTTACCTGACACTCTTAGAGCAGAATAAGATAATTGGAGAGTTTGACGATTTCTTCATCTGATAACGTTTCAATTTCAGAAGTTATTCGGGCGAAAAGACATTCGGGAGCGTAACTCGATTCACGTATTTCCATTTTGGGTACGAATAAGACCAACAATCAAATGAAGTTCTAGAATCTTCGGAGCGTTATAAAAGCATTCCTCGCTGCGTGTACCAGCTCGCCGAGTCCCCGAGAATTGTGTCGTATACGGCGGGAATAGTTTTATTACGAGCAATCCGGTCGTTAGCATGTACGAAAACTCACCGGCGTTTTTAACACCGACGTTGGGATTTAAAGGATTTCGCAATGGGATTACGGCCATCGATCATCACGCGCACCTGTATCTGCCTTAAGCGGCAATATTGGAAGCGGATTTTAACGCCGGTTTTAACGGTCCGTATCGCGTAATATTATCCTAGTATTAATAATGGCGATAAATCAACAGACTGGGGAATAACGTTCGACTTCGGGCTCGATATTCCGTTGGGTAGTTCGGTAGCACAGTCGAATGTATATAGTGGCACTCCAGGGAACCGCCGATGTATGCCGCGAGTTTCTCCAGCACGCCGAAGCACGAAATGCGCTCCGGGGGTAGAACGGAAGGGAAAGACAAAATTACGGCTGCAGCGTGCATAATGATCTACTTGCGAGCTCTCCGATGCGCGGCGAGGAGATTTACAGCCGCGGTAACGTTCGCAAATGTGGTCGCCTCTAGATATCGTCTTGCAAGAGCGCAACCTGTCCTCGACGTTTCCATGTGGATACGAGGCGGCACGGTACCGCACGATACACAAACGGAAGTTAACGCTGTTCACTCGCAATACGATCTATTGACAGGGAGCGATACCGCCGATTAACCCTTTGACTTAGCAGAGAGTGGGACTCCGATTTTCTACAAGTAATAACGTAAAGTGTAACGATTAAATTTCAGATTAATAATTGTATTCTTAGAAAAAAATATCAAGGCAAATAATTCTTCGAAATTCCCCGATCTTAAATATTCAATATATCTGGTATCGAAAATAAAATTAAGTAAAATCTATCTGATTTTAAATTAAGTCACTAAAAAGGTAGATATTTATCTATTTTTAAAGATTTATTCACGCCAAACCTTTTATATTAAATTACTTATAATTGATAGACTCTCTATTCACTCAATTTCCTGTTACAAAAAGATCAATTTCAAATTGGTCGAAAAATGTTATGAAAAATTTATTAAATTTGATAAAATCAGATATGCAAAATGTATTATATATTATAATATATTATTTTGGTGTTATATTAATTATGTATCCAACTAAGATATATCCCAGGTAGCACATGTTGGTTCATATACGTTTCATATACGTTTCCTAAACGTATCTAATATTTTATAAACGTTTAAAAAACGTGTATAAAACCAACATGTGCTACTAGGGATATTATTATAAAAACTGATTCCTTTTACTGCTCGCGATGCGCTTTCTCGTCCTCTCTCACTTCGACATCTCGTGCGGTCATGCGCTTAATATAGTCACTTTCATAATCTAATTCGCACGGACAGCAATGCCAAATAAATGTACAATTAGTCGCACGAATATAACAAATGAATTCACTCACCGGTCGACGCACCGTCATTGCCACGTCGCCGGCTGCTCCATTGTTTCGGACGTTCATTCGCTCCCGGATACGAGTCGAAATAATGCGGCGTGATAATCACCCGCCACCTCGTGCGGTATCCCCGATGCCCTCCGTCGCTCCATCACTTCCTGTCTTGGCGCCGTTACTCTTCATTTCTCCGTACACTCGTTCGCACACACGCGTCGATCGAAAAAAAAACACGATTGAAATCGCGAAACGCAGGTTAAATATCGCGATCCGACACTCGCTCGTCACTTTGCGCGGCACTTCAGATCTTACGCCATCCGCTGCGTATTCAGAGCGGACAGAACGACGCAAAGCGCATTGTCCTGCGTGTACGATCATTATGTCAACGTTTGTTAGACGCGCCGCGTTCGGTTTACGAAAGATAAATGTGTAACGGTAACCTTACGGACGAAACTTTCGCCGGGGGTACCTTGACACGTTCAAGGTTAGGATCTCGCGCGACGAGTGAGACTGGGCGATATGACTCGCGCGTCGGCGATCGTGTTTATACTAGAGCTGGGCACCTATTATGGACTTGTTCGGAATGGATTCCGATCGGAATTGTTTAGTTATTTCCTAGATTTCTATTGTCTTTTCTAGAGAAAACGGGAACCCCCCTTCCCTCTCTCTGTCTCGCCGTTTCCGCGCCTTCCCCCTCCTGTCGCCCCTGGAACCCAACCTCTTCTGTTCGGGTCCGTTGGCGGACGAGTCAGTTATCTTTTATACAGTAGCTGTAGTTTATACAATACAGTCGCCACGTATTTAACTTTCTCGAATGAGACTCGAGAGAAGAGCGTTGCGCCATGCGTATCGCGTGATTTGTTTATATGTACCGCGAACGTCCTGGTTTTGCCCGCGGCTCGCGGGCGCGTTGGTTTTACTCACGTCACGTGACTAATCGCGGGCGAGGCGCGGCGCGGCGCGGCGGTCGCCGGGAAATCTACCATGAAGTTGCTGCCGTATACTTGAAATTTCTCGCGAACTGTAGTAACGAATGTAGTACTGAACGGATCGTGTAATGAACGTCGCGAGGCAATGTGCGATTATTTTGTCTATCCAGAGTATACCGCGAGTGTCGTAAATATTGCGCAGAGTGACGAGAGAGTGTCGAATCGATACTTAATCCGCGCCATCGCAAACAGCCGCGTTTTTTGTCTGTTGTGTACGAGTGAATGCTCAAAACATTGGAGAAACAGTCAAGAAATGGAAGCAAATCGAGAAGAGCCGATAGCATATCGAGAACTCAAGGAGAACAGAAAAGTCAAAATAATGTCAATTTGACATCATATTGACCAAATTATGTCATTTTTTTGGTCATGATTGAAATCTTGATTTAAAAATCACAAAGACATAATAAAAAAGAAGTCAATATAAAGACATTTTTAAGTCATCTGAGATCGAGATTTCAACCATGACCAAAAAATGACATAAATTTGGTCAATATAATGTCAAATTAACATTGGATGGGTCGAAATGTACAATACATCTTTATTTAAAATATTCAAGGATTGGTTTTTTAAGTTATTTTTGCGCACCACTTACCGCGCTTGACTCGTATTTGCCCCTTTATAATTATCTTTCTTTGCCTATTTCACGAGTCGTACTATTTACTTTACAAATTGACATTATTTTGACTTTTCTGTTCTCCTTGGGAAGAGGCGATGGCATATCGAGAAAGGAGAACAGCTCATCCAGAAAAGATAATAATGTCCGCAACGATCGGGTGGTGAGTGAATATTAATCGTTATATTCGCGTGAGGTTAATTATTCATTTCTTTCATTCGGGGCAGTTTGATGCTATTGCGATTGATCACATTTTGTATGTTTCGTTTTACGTGTTCGTGACGACACGTGAAATGTACATTTTTCATATTCCGAATCGAACTGCGGTGAAATCAAGATAGAAAGACTGAAAAACAGCGATCTACAAATAGATTTACTAAATAGGGCGTCTAAAATTCAAGAGATACGAATGGCAGCATTCGTTCTGTGCTTACGAACTAAAAAAAGACAATTAAACAGAACGGTTGTTTCGGAGCGATTTTTACCCCTTGCCGTATTATTCATTTCGCCGAGCAAAACCGTATTGTGTATATACACAAATAGGGCCAGGCGTACGTCTTTTTCATCGTAGGACGTAAGTGCATGCTCCGACTTTTCACCGGATTTGCATATACGTTCTTTGACTTGTTCTTCAACCTCAGGCGCCGGGCGTTTTTTGTAATGCAAATTCGCGGCGAATCTACCCGTGAAACTGGCGGCATCTCTCCCTTAACGTACTGCCGACCCGATATCAACTCTTCCGCCGGAGCTCATTCCCGAGGATTTCATTTACGAGGAGCTTCAGCTTCTACCGGCAGCCTCACCACGATTTCCGCAACCTTCCCGGATTTAGCCGAGATCTATTTGCCGACAAACCGATGTCTGCCCGTTTGCGGCGGCTGTTTAGATCGTGTCCCTCCTCGCTCCCTCCCTAAATGGCGGCACGATTTACATATCCTCGATTGTACTTAAGTCAGGTTATCACATTCGAAGACGTTCCTCTCCATTGGTGGCGTCTTTCCGTCCCCCTTCTTCCCTCCCACGGCTCGTGCTAAGCTTTCACGAACGTCGTTGTTGTAGTCCTTCCATCGACAAGTTCCTACCGAATTGGCAGGCTCTTATCGAAAATCGTAGGCCGAAACAATAGCTAATTCCGCCCGGCCCCGTGCTCCCAGATCAGCTTCAGGATCTATCGGGTTACTTAGCTGCAATGCGGATCTCTCCCATTTCGAGGATTCTTAGGCGCATCGCTACGAACAACTTACCCACGCGTATACCCTCCGCAAATCCTTGATTTAGGTCCTGCGCGAACACACGCGCCCACCCGTGTCCCGCACGTGGCACACGTACCGGGGAGAGAATCCTTATCTTTCGCCAACTACGCTCCGCCTGCAGCAACGCGAACTAAATGAGTAGGTGGTGATCACGTCAGAAACTACCAGATCTCGCGTGGGTTCGCGCATATTAAATACCATTTGCTCACATTAAATATGGTTCACTTCGAAATGTCAGCTTTTAATTTTAGTAGACGTATATTCGTCTTCCGACTGCGTGTCAGTCGAGCTCATCTATAATATTTGAACAGATCTTAATTGAGAGCAGAACTGATAGAATCGATGAATATTTCAAATTTTATCAATTCGCGACACGATTGTATTTTCCGCTAGGATTGAAAGATTCGTCCATTTCATTTCGAATTCAATGTTCGACGCCACAGATGGAAGACGTATGGCAAACGACATATCATCTTTCTGAAACGTTATTTATGTTACCGTTTTCGAAATGTAATATTTTTAGCATTGAATACGTTAAAGTTTCTACGCGTTTATAGAATCAGCAGTAATTTAATTGCTTCAAAATTTGATTAATACATCTAATTTTATGACCTATCAAATAAAAAGTTTTATTAATCTATTGATCATGATGTATTAATTATACAAATTAATAGTTAAACAAGTTTTGAATGCAAAAATTAATTTTTAAATAAAAGATTATTTTAATAAAAAGAGATATTCGGTACATTATGTAAAAAAATTTTTTTTATACAACATTTAAAAAATACATAATATAAATGTAGTGTATATGATAATAATATTATAAAATTTATTTTACAGAGACAAATTAGATTTTTAAAATAACAAAGCAAGAGTTTGATACGAAAGCAATAAATAGAAAAATGTTATAGAAATCACATATATGAAAACATTATTTTATTCAAAATACGTACTAAATTTCTATATGTATATATAAAATACAAAATATTTTTTTTATAAAATCCATTAATATTGTTAATATTAAGCTTTTTCATATAAACGCGATATTCAGATTCTTTTAACAATTTTCGTGTATAAACTATAATTAAATTTGAAAATAAAAATCCTAAATATTAACAGAATAGGAATAACCGCATGCTTAATTAACGCAGAAACGCTTTTGGGTTAATTGTAAAATAATTTAATTATTCACGGAGAAGAATATAGAATAGCGAAGGAAATAAAGAGTAACGTTTTTTATCTCTGCAAAAGCCATTTTGAATATAACTCTTTTTTTCAACTTTTATCTCATTTTCGCTTCTTTCTGTGCCAATGTATAATGCCATAACGGAAGATAGTAGGCAGAATGCAATTTTCAGAATCAGAGCTCAATTGAGATATAAGTGGATGCGAGTGTTGGATCTTGAAAAATCCATTTTAATATAATCCCATAATTGATCATGCGTATATTCACTTTATATAATTGCAACTTAGTAGATCTATTCGTAAATAAGTCTGCGGGTGAAGGGGCGATTGCGCTTGAATATTTTATTTTTGCGTCGTGGAGAGTTCTTAAGTCAATTACTTGTTATAAACAAGCGAATCGAAGAACGGCACTACAAATCTAATAAGCGTGTTATTTTAGCTGAAGCTCTTCTTACACATTTCTTGTCATTTTAAGTCATGTCATTTAACACGATTGAACGTATTAATTTTTAATTTAATACGCTAAACGTGTTAAATGACGTAACTTAAAACGGCAGGAAAGATGTGAAAGGAGCTTCGGTCAAATGTGTCATCTTTAGATGTTTACGCGTGTAAAAATAATACGCTTGGATTTGCAATGCGAAGGCAGGTACGTTATGCCTTTCTTTCTCCACTCCACGAAAATTCTCCACTGGTTCCTCTTTGGACGCGTCTACGTCGGAAGTGTGAATCGCCCGTTCCATTTGCCGCGCTATTCTCTGGCACGCAATAATTCTATGTCGTGGCGCGGCGGGAAAGCGAGCGCGACCCGTTGCGAGCTTTACGTAACTGCACAACGTTTTAATAAGTGGCCAAATTACCGTTCCGGACGCACATAATCCGACGGTTTTAAAAACTCGCCAAACAGCGCGGGGGTGAGAGACGGTCAGGCGACGTAGCCCGCGGCGGGGTGGCATAGGAGGGTGGCGCATAGGAAGGAACTCTTTATGCGAGCCCGACAACCCGCGAACCCGGCGTGGAGCGTAATTTGCTTTAGTGCCGTCGCGTAAATTTCAGGATGATGAGAACGTACGGGCGCCGCTTAACCCGTTCTTCTTCCTGGGATGGGATGGGGTGAAACGAAGTTTCGGAACCGCTAATGCGGTCAGTTATCGAATGGGCTCGCCCGGAATTCGCGTAACGCTCGCGGAATTTGCCTGCGATAAAAAAAAAGCCCGGCGGTCAATCCTCTTCTGGTCAATTCGTCGCGAGCACACAGACGCACGTACACACATACATACACCCACACGTGTTCCGGCTCCATTATCGCGTCGTAAAGCAATTTGGAAATCCGAGCCGGCTCGGGCGCGCGCGCAATTTCCTGAGCGGCTCGGCCTTGGGAATACAGCGGCTGTTCAACCGGTTTTTCTTTCCCGCGGGGTGCGAAAGAAGCGGAGATTAAAGATTAACGTCCGCCGGCGCGACTGCGGTGCACAAACGTGTCATGCGGCGGGCGTATAATGTCACGGCACGGCAGCGAAACGCCATCGAAATAGGTAATAATTGAACCGCCCCTGTGGCGATGATCGAACGGATATGTTCCGCGATGTATGAAGATTTCGCTGCGCGCTTCGCGCCAATGTCAATCGAGGGTGGTTTTTATTCGCTCGTTACATTTTACCAATTGCCGTAGGGCATTTGATGTTGACGGTTTAACGAATATCGGGACGATAATCAGTTTTTACTGCCACATTAGCCTCTTTGAATGTTTACGCTAGAGTGCAGCTGCGCGATCGTTTCGTTAAAATGATAAATTACATATAAATACAATATTCACGTATTTATGAGCATTGGAAATGACATTTGATACGTATGCGGACATTTACGCGATGTGGCGAAGTGCAGGATGAATATTCCATCGTACGTGAAAAATTTAAAATCGAGGAAGCTATCCGTTCCGCTGACCGTTATAAAATAACTCGACGGTTCTGCGTTCGAAACCCGTAGCGCTTCCTCCCGACCGCCATTGTTCGGCTAATAATTGAACACTTCGACGAAAGTAAATCGTAGCATCCCAAGTAGAACACAAAAGTCATGATGACGTCAAAATGATGCTAAAATGATGCCTCTGACATCATTTTGAAGTCATTTAGACGTCGTTATGACTTCAAAACGATGTCAAAGACGTCATTTTAGCATCATTTTGACGTCATCATGACTTTCTGTTCTACTTGGGATATAACCATCGATATATAGTACTGGATGGAGCATAGGATCGACATCTTGACAGACGTAGAAAGAGAAGGAAGATTTTGGGGTAGTAGCGACTCATGTAGATCAGGGGCCATGAGGCACTTAAAAATTTTACTTACGAATGAGTTGATACATCTTTGTTGAGAGTAGTATATTTACATAACACACATGGAGAAACCATATTTGTAACTTTTATATGTAATAATTCCGATTTTAACCACCGTTTTGCAGCGTTAACACATATAGGTTATAATAT
>NJRQ01000181.1:272821-333949 GCA_003063805.1 Aphaenogaster ashmeadi | reverse complement strand
GTCAATATGATGTCAAATTGACATTATTTGACTTTTCTGTTCTCCTTGGAAGGCTACTGTTCCCCTTCTCCTTAAACAAAATTCGACCAATAGGACAATAGTAGAAAGAGAGATCCGTGCCCCAACATATACTTCTCTCTTTCTAGGTCCGTCAAGACGAAAGATCAAAAAATTTTCGCCGCATGCTCCATCCAGTACTATATATCGATGCATATGACCCGGCATTGCTGCGCGCATTTCGCGAACGACGTACGGGCAGGAGGAATTTAGATTTCACCGTCGGCGAGGGCCCCATTTTCGTGTGCACGCGCCCAATGAATTTTTCAGCCGGCAACAATCGTACTGCTTTAGTATATGGGCGCGCACGCTCATGGGGCATTAACTTCAAAAGGGTCATTCGCGCGAGCTAAACAAGCAGTAAAAAAGTCGGGGTTTGCGCGCACGTTGCCGTGTATCCCCCCCCCCTTTCCTCTGTCCGAGGGAAATGCGTTGGAATTTCACGGCGAGATTCGTGGCTATGCCGGGGATACATTTGTTCACGCTCGCTCGCTATCCATGTAGTCGCGAGCTTGTATTTCATCGGCCAGACCATGAAATCACGGGGCTGCGAAGCCTCATCGAAATTCGAGACTGCCCGAAAATAGACACGCAGTTCCGCTGCAATATGGTATTACGACGCACACGTCTGCGAAAAAGCGATAAGAGCCGACCCCACTTATCTGGCACGCGTTTTAATGGTGCGCCATTCTCGTTTGAATTTTCATGATTCGAATAATCGCAGGTCGGTTAACACATTCCCGCAAACTTGCGTGAAATTATCACATGTACGTGTAGAAGTGAAATGAAAGTTCTAATTCTTGAGACGAGCGATAAAATTAAATTTGTAGATCGTGATCCAATACGTAACGCGATTATTTTACCCCAAACTTACGTTTGGATATATCGGGAAATATCGTTTATCAAATATAGATAGCAAAATAGGAGCATGCTTTATAGTTTACAGATCACTAAACAGATGAAGTGGGATAAGTTTCATACATTTCTGGCAAACTACAGCACGTACAAGAGCCAGAATTACATGGGACGGTATTAAGAGAGGGGACGATATTCTGGTTGCCTTCGTGAATAATGCATATCTTACTATCCTCAAACACTACTGCGCGCGGAGACGAGATCAGATACGTAATAAAGCTTTGAAGAGCTTCAGATATGATTTCATATTTTATGGCGATTTTACACATTCCATTTTTTACGATCATGTCATATGAGTCATAGAAACATTACTTTCACGAAACTGATCACTCGCGTTGAGAACGATAAAAGAGCCTTGGTTTATTTTTAGTTTTTAATTTATTTTAATGATCACATCCGAAATGCGTAAATCATTTTAGGCGCAATATGTAAGAAATATTTTGATCATGTTCATAGGAAACTTTGTTTTCTTGTATGAATATGTATTTATAAGTGTATATATATATATTACAAAGTAATTTATAATGACATTATGAAAATTAGTATCGTAAGTGTATTTATTTATATTCTTAAGATAGAAAGTATTTTATGCATTTTTTTTAAATATAAAAGTCTAGAAGACATAAAGATATAACTTTTTCCACAAACTTTCAGTCGATATAATATCTCTTTAAACCCCTTTTGGGCTTTCGCGTTGTTTGTGTTATAATTTGACATTTTTAGAAGGCTATGAATATGCTTGTGAAACTGTATCAAATCATGGCCATAAAAAGCTTTTTTATCTAGAAATATTATATAGATTATTATTTTTTATAATATAGAGTCGGTTTTAAATATTAGTATCATTGAGGATACCAATCGAAAGGATAAAATGTATATTTTTAACATAAAAAAATTCCATTAAAGCGTGAATTTAATATGTATATACGTACATAAGCACGAAAAAGTTTATTTATTAAATGCATTGCATGAGAAGCTTATTGTACAGTATTACATATAAATGCTAATATTTTCATGCATAGTACATTCATGCGCACCATCGCACAACTTGCTTATGGCATCACTAAAACATTGTTTTTATCGTACTTTGATGCTTACGCACAGCGTTGATTGTTCATCGCTATTTGATCCCTTTCGTACACAATAAAATCACAATTTCTATAAAAACTTTATATTCGAATTTATATAAAAATAATTGGAAAAATAAGTAATGTTTGTGTAAAGTGATGGTACACAGGCGATATTCTTCTAAAATATACTTTGGTATTTTAGACGTTCTCCCAGTTATGTGTTTTTTTAGAAAATATAAAATCATTGATTACAAAATACGTAGCTGAAACGAAATATAATAAATTCAGAGAACTTTATTTTATACATCTAGGACATTCTATGAATTCATTACATATCTTTATCTTTTCATTTTATTATCATTAACTCGATTATTTATAAATTATCTAAAAAGAGTTCATAGATTTCATTGGAAAATTAGTACATTGCATTAAATTAGTTTATTGCAAAGAGTACATTGCATTAAATTTATTCACATCTCTATGATTCTCATATTATTTAAAATGTGCCCATACTATCTATGTCCATACTATCGTTTATCTTTCTACGCTCACATTAATTTCGTGGTCATATCGTGAAAGGTATAATCTCGTCGATTTTCCAACCAAATACCAGTTGCAAATGATCTATGGAACAGACATAGCCGTATCGTTGATGCGGGATTCGGGAAAAATCACTCGCATCGCCAGCGGGCCAGATGTTGACGACGTCGCGGTATTACTCGAGAACTAATTGCCCTCGTATTATCTTCGTTCTGCGAGGCCGCCATTCCCGTAATCAGCCGGGCGCAGACCTGTCTATCATAGTCCTCCAGGTGGGAGTGTTGTAATTTGCAAGCCGATATCACAACGGCATCGTGTTTACTGTTACATCTGTCAAGCTAATGGACCCAGATTAGGGCTCAGCCCGTTATCATTGTCCCATTCCCTGTCTTTCTATCGCAACCATGCGCCCTGTTCGCGAAATCCTGAGTGACTCGTTAATCCGTTGTTCGGAAAGCCCATGTTATCACCGATAACACTGTCATTTTTGACAGTCAGTATTATTCCGTCAGTTACGGAGCCGAGCATCGAGCGAGTTGCAATGCCGGTAAGAAGCTTAAATCGAAATGTCGCTTGTATTGCCGACCTGCGCAGCGATCAATCTATAGCTCTTTCTCGTTCGTGTAAACGTGGAATACATCCATACGCAATTATGCAGTTGTTTGTACAAACGTTTACAAAAGTGAAACGTGCCTCCACATTTACAAGTTGTTCACGTAGAGTTGAGTATTGCTTACACAAATGTTTACAGTGTTGAAATGCGCTTTGAAATTTGTACAGCTTAGTAGAAATGACGTCAGAGACGAAGTCTGTAACTTGCTATTGCTCATTGGTTTAGTTAACAGAGTTATCATAAACGACTAGTTGTGTAGATCATAAAGTTGAACATAATAAAGTAACATATGCTTAATTGTAAATTTTCATTATTACTTTTTTAACAGAAATACTATTCAATTTACAAAATGTATGTTTTTATCATATATATATTATCAATTAATTTTAACTTTTAAAAGTAAATTTGAAATTTAAAATTTATAATATATAACATTTTTTAATTACATTTGTATTCTTTGTAGGACATTATTGTATTAATAATATATATAAAAAATATTATATGAATTCTGTAATTTTTTTATTAAGTAATTAAGATTATTATATAAGAAAAAACTAAGATTTTTTACAGAAAAATGATAGGTACTGTAAGTCGATTAAATGAACGATTTTGATTTACCGCTTTTCTTAGAAATAGAATATAATGATAAACATTCAGAGGTTAAATTTCAATAAATGTTTAACTGATTAGCGCTATTTTAACACACATAAATGGTTAAATGTACTTATAAATCAGCTTATAGAATTAGTGGATTCGAAAAGATGACTTGAGAACTAAGTCCAAATTTGAAGCATGTTAAATATTTCCGTTCGTTCTAGTAAGAAGTCAAGAATGGCCGATAACGTTAACTGAAATAAACGTGACGACGAACACATTAAGTATAAATAAGACAAATACATATTGTTATAATGTTGCTTCATGAACAACGTTGAGTATTTTGCTGCCAATAAAAATGTACTTCTTAATAGCTCTAAAAGCTGAATCAGTAGAATCATTCATTTTCAAAGAAACGATGATGCTTACGGATATTATATAAGGAAGATATTATTCTCGATCTTGTTCGGAATTCATAATATTTACCGCGTTCTCTTAGATTCGATTTCATGATTGTCACAAAATTCTGATAATAACGGATTTTCTATTTTCACATACCTTTTTCCGTCTTTCTCCTACATCCGTTTTATTTTCGTTAAAACCCTTTTTCGCCATGAGACGCACGTCATCCTATTCCGATGCGAGATTTTCGCAGCTGGTGCGACACTAAATATTTAATGGTCCAGATAAATGTTTGATGCGACAGCTCAGGATCGAGATGCAGACGCAAATTCGCTCGATAGTCGGAATTCTTTCGCTGGCGAATCTTGTTTGGGAGTTCAGTGGAAATTCTGGGGGCGGAGGCATTGCTCTGGTCGTTTCAGCGAAATCGATATCGCGAGCGAGCATCCGTATCGCCGACGTGAATTATTACGCGAGGCGTTCAGCAAATTGTCTTATCGCGTGGCGCGCGTTTGACAGTGACACAATTCTTGCGAGACGTAATATTTATATTAAAAGTCCACTCGATCAATCTACGTCAGGAGCTTAAAAACAAATTTACTATACCGCTGAATATTAATTGCCTCGATTTGCTCGGACGAATTGCTTCATCGTGTTCTTACGCGAGTCACCGTAAATTGTTGCTTGGAGGGAAAACTTCAGCAATTAGTTCTTCAACCCTTTCCTCTCAGATGATGCTATGAAAGTAAAATATCACAAAAATCTTATTTTCATCTTCAAGTAATATTAACAGCGTGTAAACGATTATTAAAGAAACAAAATGTTAAAAATATTAATATTACATAATATTTGTATAATATATTTAAGTAACAATTATATCGTTTATGCAACATCTATGTTATATAATAATTATAATAATTATTACATAATTGACAATCCGAATTTGGGCTGAGATAAAAAAAAGGTTACAAGTATTTATTTACATTATATTACTGTGATTAATGAAAATTAGAAAATGTCACATTTATCACAATATTTTAAATTTTCTTATATGTATAATAGTTATATAATAGTATATTACATAAATAAAATTACAAATTTTGAAATAAATTGGTAATATGTATATCAAATACGAAATGCTTTGTAACAAGTTTAATTAAAACAAAGCAAAATTTTATTCTTCGGATAAATATTAAATTTAATAATTTTTTTAAATGGTCTTATAATATAAAGATATATAAATTTTTCTTGGAAAAAAAATCATGTAATTTGTGTGTAACATTTAAAATTTTTAAAAATATTAATATATATATATATTAATCTCTTTCTCAATTTTCAGAGCAAAATTATCTGAGGTGATTTATAAAACAAAGCGCAAAATAGTATGTAATAATAGTTCATCCATCAAAATTTATTTAAAATAAAGAGAATAAGGCCGGTATTCATAGTCCGTTTTTATTTTAAGATTGTCTTAAATAATGTCTTAAGACGCTAATATATAACAGCTCTGTGATTGGTTTATGACATCTTTAGATTGTACTTAAGACGATCTTAAATATAAGAACCGACTATGAATACCGGCCTTAGATATATTCTGTATAAATTATTTTACAAAACGTTAAGTATTTCGAAACAGCAACAATTCAGCTGGCACACGGCCTTGGCATTTGTTTTTGTAATGTTAAACGCGCTGTATGTACACAAAGTCGCCGTGCTATCATTTTACCTCGATATTTAACGAATAACAGTCCTTGCAATTAGTTAACTTCTACGATTAAGAGAGCGTAAACCTTCCGCGATTACTTATCAAAATGGACATTATCATCTGAATTCTATCACTTTCGAAACAAGAGCGCGAAGTGATATTCGCACCGAGTAATTTGAAGAACGGAAAATCGCTTGATATCTCGACGATTTATTAATCATTCGTGTTTTGCGGGATTTATGCGTATTGAAACGCGTCTCAAAACATGCGCAAATTTTGATTGTACATTTTTGGACGGTTTATTATGCGTTTTAATTAATCATAAATTAACTTTAGTAATCATATCATATCGCGTGTAATATCAGCGTGAAATTTACGATGCCACACATACATACATCTCGGTACTTTATTTAAACCTTCTGCCGACCCGGTTTGCCCACTGCGTTAATTTGCGAGACATCGCCGGTATCGAGCGGGTCGTAGTCTCGTGGGATTGTACGTTTTTTCGCGTTATTCTTTCGTCACAATGTAATAAAGTGCGCGTCGGGATGCGATTAACGTCGGGAGTGCCGCGCGAAGTACCGTATTCTGGTGTGATTACTGCGCACGTGATCGTAATTAAGTGTATTTTCGCGAGTGCGTTGTTGTGTGAGTGCCACGAAGGAACAAGGAGAAACTGAGAGGACGAGGAGCGGCTCGGAGAGGCGACGAGCGGAGTAACCTTCCAGTAATTTATTACGTATTACTTTATTTGTTACGGAATTAACTATTTTATAAAAGCAACAATTATTTTTCAAAATACTAATTATTTTGTGCATTGTTATAATTTGAATATATTTCTACGTTACAGTAGTTGTGCTGAAATTTCGATGCTGCGCGTAAGAAATTAAATTTTATTTTAATTTAAGGTAATGGATCTATAAAAATTGCCAAATCAATTATTATAGATCCATTACCTTAAATTAAAATAAAATTTAATTTATTATTCAATAAATCAAATATATGTATATATATATATATATATATATATATATACATTTAATTGATTATTACTTAAAACGAATTAAAATGATGTGACATTTAATAAATATCTTGTCGCGAAATAGAACAACTTTTTAACATGATTATCTCCGAGTTAGTAAGAGGTAAAAATAAATAATATCAGATCAGAATGTAGCTTTTAATTAACAAACTTTAGTCGCTTATAGTCGAAAACAATTGCAACTTCGATATTTTTTATTCTACATTCAAGATTTTTTATTCTAATCTAAAGAATTCGTTCTATTAAAGCATTGTATAATGGTTATTATACATTCTGTATAATTTCTGTATACATTCTGTAGAATTTTTTAAAAGTTATGGATTTACAAATCAAATCATGTTGAAACGCATATATGATAGTAATTTGCTAAGGTAGCTTTAACATACCTCAGATGCAATCTGTAAACTCAAACAACCGCGGTCGCATCTAATCGGCGGAAGGCATACAGAGACACGGTTCGCGTTTAAATTCACAGAGCTTAAATTTCATCTTTGAAGACCCACGATGTCGCAAATATATAAACATGAATTTAAAAATTTACGCGCAAATAAATACATGTATAATCTTATTTTATTGTTTGCACATTAGAGTGATTACAATCTGCAAAATATAAGTCAAATAAAGATATATTAATGGATAATAATTAAATAAACATTTTAAAATTATATTGAATATTTATCTTTTATTCGTTGATTATTTTATTTATAAACGAATAGGAGAAAACTAATAATATATTTTGTCTGATATTTATGATCTTCTAAATTTAGAGAACTAACAATAAGAGTTTTAATATTCTCTCTCTCTCTCTCTCTCTCTCTCTCTCTCTCTCTCTCTCTCTCTAACACGCATTATACTTTATATTTCATAAGAAACAAATTATTCTCTATACAGTTATAATTATTAGAATCGAGAATAAAATAATGAAAGCTTTCCTAACAGCTTTTAATAAATTTACATTCATTATTGCGATACTCCGAATCTTCTATGCCACATATTTATTTTAAAATTACTAAAAAAAATGTCTGTCTTTTCATACATATATACATACATACGATTTCGTATAACTGTCAAATCGGGACTTCAAATTGACAGTTTGATTTGATATCTAAATTTATACAGAAAACGATATTATCGCTAGAAATTTTGCAAATAATATCATTAAAATTGAGAATAACCTTATGATTTACGCGACATTCTTTATTTTTATGCTATATTCTTTGATTTTAATATTTGTTAAAAAGAAACAAATTATATGAATGGATTATATGAAAAGAAACAAACCATGAGCCAAATATATTACGTTTTAAAATACAAATTTTGATATTACAGTGTAGTAAACTAGTTGCGCAACAAACATATTTATTACAAACAGTTTTATAATGGTTTTTATACAAAATTAAAACAATTATACTAAATTAAAACTGTCACCAATAAATCTTGATTATCGCATGCATGACGGCATAGGAAATTTCTGATTAAATCTGCTGTAGAGACGCGTGAAATTAGCATCAAATGCTCTATGCGTTGTAATTGACATGGAAACCAAAATGTACTCACCAAAGCGGATAAGCATTAATGAAGTCTCCGCGAATTATTGCACTCTGTCACGTGCCAGTCAATTGTCGCGAAATAAACGCGCTATTCGCCATTTGCTTGTTATTGCTTCATTAATTGCAGGCGCGGCAAGTAAGCGGAAACACGCGCGGCGTATTATCTAATTTATCGGGGCGGCTTGTCCTCCGCAGATGCACGTCGATGAGAGGCGATTTGGGTCATGCTCGGGCAGTGATAAGCACGGGGTGTTATTAATCTGCGCGAGCGCACCCCGCGAGATATGCGAACCTCTCGCGAAGTAAAATAAAAGCGTGTCCGGATACGCAGTATGCAGTACAGGTATCCGCGTTATTCGGGCGGTCGCGTCACAATGGCCGCAAGGCGATTATAAACTAGAGCAATTAATTATAAGTGGTCTCGCAGTATAACGACTTCATGCTGGAAATTCCGGCGTGTAACGCCGGTGCATACCGCGAATATTTGGTTTGCCATGAAACGCTTCAAGACCGGCCGTGCCTTCGTCTTCCGGTATGCGGTGAAACTGCAGTTCTCTGTTCTCTTCTATCCGCTTTCCATCCCCCGCCGCCCCGCCATCCGGCCATCCCAACCCTACCGCTATCCCTGTCTTCTCTACTCGCAACGTGGATATTCTGTAACCATCGCGCTCATTCTCCTTCCTCGAGACGCCATTTATCAATTACAAGCAGCGAGCACCTGAGAATAAAATGTTGAAAAATTCCATTGTCAATGCCGGATTTTCGCTCGCTTGCATCTATTTCGCTGCCGCTTAAGTCGTCACGAAGCTTTTACGAGACTTTTACCTCGCGCGCAGAAGCAGCAGGAATCTCTGACAAAGGACGCACAGGAATGCTCGCGTTCCGAAGTCTAACGCGATTTCAGACGCCTTGTAATGCAGTTATCTTGTTAACTTTAACCGTTGCTTATTATCGCGCGCAATTATCAATTTCCTGGTACATCTTTTGAAAAATTGAAGTCGTCTTTTAACGACCGGAAAATTTCTAATAAACTTATGCATAGGTAGCAATTCACTTATTTACATATATACTTTTATGATAACATGTACTTTTATGAAAATATTTTATTTTAAATATAGATATTTTTTATACGGTGATCATTTACTATCCGCGTTTTAATAGAAAATTTGATCGCTCTTTATAGTCTGTCTACCATTGAATGGTAGGATTCTGAGATTGATAAAGACCGCGGCAACAAATTCGCTTATAAGAGGATCGATGAGCGCCGATTTCAAATCATAAACGTAATAACGATAAAATGTCATTTTGCTGCGAACGAGCCGGCGAACGTTTCCTGCGCGAAGGAAATAACGTATGTTCGGTTTTCCTAATCGGATGTTCGACTGGCTTTTCCGGGATAATAGCTCGAGCAGGCGGGATTACGGAGGGACAGAGCCTCGGATAGCTTCCCTATCGCTTCGATAACTCTGTTCGATGGTCCGGACGAGCTGCCACCCTCGTAACCAGGGTTTATATATTCCTTCGAACATAAGAATGCATGTAACCAAGTATAAGCGTTTCAGTCGCACACTCGGCATTATTGATATTCAATTAACGCACTTAGGTTCTCCAAGTTGTAATCTTTACCTTAAGGGGTTATAAAAAATTGTAATTTTTATGGGAAGTTGCGTGCACCAGTGCATGGTTCCATTGTCTGCACGATAATTTAACGAGTTTTTTATATTTTTGGATGCAATTTTAACAAAATTATTCTTCATAACAAATTCTCTACGAGCTGTCGTAAAAATGTTACGTCTTCAAATTGTTGGCGAAAAGATCCAATTAAAAATCTCTTATTTTATAAATTTCAAATTTACAATAGTTACTACAAATTGGTTATATAACAAAAATGGTATGGAACATATTATCATAAAGTTACTTTGATACATAATTTGTTTGTTATAATACAATTTCTCGTCGTGGTGGAATGTCGCTTTTCCTCTTGAAGATGTAAAGTGGCAAAGGGGGATAAAGCGGCAGCTTTAATCCAAGAAACGTCGTATATTATGAGCGAGACCTTTGTCATCTCATTGAAATTACGTCAACTGCGGGCGAGTAGTTGTGTTAACTTGGTAACATCGTCCATGAAATCAGCCTCTAACGCGAACTATTCAGAGTACCTGGAGAAGCACCCTTATGTTACCTTATTGCTCGTTACAAAGTTCAAACCAAGATAAGCATCAACGTACGCGCATTGACTCACAAGTGTAAGTCAAGTAAATGTGGCCTTGACCATGAGATAAGAATTGAATGCACAAATATATAGGAAACCGAAATTTGTAAAAAGAAATACTTTCTAGTCGCTCCGTAACCATTAGAAATGAAATAAAGCAGAATAGTATTTGCTTTTTGATGACATCAGTAGCTTTCGAGTTATTAGAAAATGAAGAATTTAAACGATAAAAAATGAATTTTACACAAATTAAACTTTGTAAATGATCTACAAAATTATAAAATCTTCTTTAGTTAATTTTAAATGAACTTCCCTTGAACAGAATTTTAGTTTAGACTAGATAAATTTGGAAAAGTGCGCAAATTATAGAAAATAGCAATTTTATCAACTATTTAACTTTTTTTAAAAATATACATTGATTCGAACTTAGGTGGCGTCAGATTTTCACTTTGTGATTTATTATTTACGAACTCGATTAGTTACTTGGTTATTAAAATATTTACCAAACAAGAGATGGTAGTTTCTTCGCCAGTCAGTTGTTTTTTGTTCGTCTCTCTATTAACCTGAGGAGGATTGTAATTCACGATCGAAACGTCGTTTTTAATGTAACATCTTTAATAAATTGCCAGACACGTCGAATACATTTTCTTCAATTTAAAATATTTACCGTTGGAAACTAAAAAGTTGTAAAACAAGAAGACGCTCAACTGAATTTTATTTAAGATAAGATTAATTTTAAATTATTCGAAAAAATAGCATGTGTAAAATAGCGTACAAAATTATTTCTAGGACGGTCTGCATATTTTCATTCGAGTTTGTGAATAATAAATGACAAAGTATAATATACTTAACATTGTTAAATTAACTACGTTTGAATTAATGTGCATTTTTTTTGAAAAATTCAATAATTGATAAGCCGCACAGTTTTTCACAACCTCCGTATTGTTTCATATATATATATGTAGACTAAAATCTTGCAGTTTCAAAATTTACTCGTGTTAAATTTTGGGTTTGTTGATTTGTAATACAATTCTATTTAAAGAAGCGTGGCATGTTAAAAAAGATCGCATTGTTCTACATGGATGCAGACATCGGTATCGTTACAGTAACGTCGTTGTTTCGAGTAGTATTGTTTCGGGTTATTTCACGCGGAGCTACGAGACCCTTTCATGTTTGAGATTCCCGTGCTATACCGACGGCGAACTGAATAAAAGGAAAATGAACCTAGCCACACCCAGTCAGTCTTCACATTCCGAGGCGTTCACCCTCGCCCCGGGAAATCACGGTAATCTCGAGTTTTTTTCAGGAAGGGGGATTCGTGCCCTCGTTGAAATAACCTTAAGAACTTTCGCGGGCTTATCGTACAAATGCGGCGGCTCCCTGCAAATAGTTCGCGTTTAACGTAATTGGCCTCAGAAAGTGATTTGCATTAGCCCGCGTAAAATCTACGCTGTAATAGCGATGTTTATACGCTGGCAAAACTACATCGCTTAATAGCAAGAAACGTAGTATAGGAATGCGCAAGAAAGATGATAATGTATTCTCTACGATGACGGAGTCACCGCAATTGCGTACAAGCAAGTGACCGCACATACCACTACGGCTGTGTAGGGCGTTTATGAATATGTGATGGCTGCGACCATGAGTCCGCCTGGTGTTGCAGTTCGTGGAGCGAACTTTAAAACGTATGCAATTTTCCGTCATATCGCATTACGGGATGTACGCGAGTAAAAACAACGGCTCTCCGGCCCGCAATTTCGCCTTCGTACTGTTGCACACTTGTAACTCACGTATATTAAAATTACTAACGTTTTGCGGTTGAAGCGAAAATGCATTTGATGCATGTGAAATATACGCGCGAGGGAAATAATCTGTTTTCTGAAATACGTATCTGAATATATTGTGTTACATTTCTGCAACGACACGCATGAAAGAGTCTTCGCGCGGTTCACGAATACCGCGTCGAGAGACCGAGAAGAAAACGTTTCGCATAGATCGCAATTTTTATCTTTAAAAAAGGGAAAAGTACGAGTTATGATTAAAAAATAATGGAAGAATCATATGTGCGGCTAATATAGCTGTGTTCAGCTGTATTATAGAACGTTTTATTTTATGGATAATGTAAGAAGAATGAAAAGCACTTGCAAAAGAAAATATTAAAAATATTTAAATTATCTTCTCTACATTATTTTATTTTTTGAATGCGTTTATCAATATCTCAGTTTGATTTTTAACAAATGAAACTTTATTGCAATTGCTTAAAATTTTGAGAAATTCTAAAATTCGAACAGCCACTTGACCTTGAGAAATAAAAAGCATAGTGCGTTGAAATGGTCTCGTAAGTATGTTTCAAAAATAATCGGTCATAATTTATTCTTCGTTTTATTTAAAATTGAAAAATTTAGATATATATATATATATATATTGCTGTTTTTCGGATTGAAAAGATAGAGAGAATTTAAAGAATGACGAGATTTACTCTTAATTGAACAACTATTTCGATTTTTAGCGAGTATTGTTAGTGAATTACCTAATGTTCCATGTTATAAATGTGTCTCATTAAAAATAATGATGGTATCATCAATATCGGTATTTGTAACGACTCAGCAGAATTCCGAGACGTGGATAAAAACTGCCGCACAGCAAAGCCGCACAACTCGAGCAGAAGGTACTGATAGGACGCGACGGTGTCTAAAGTATCTAGCCGTGCCTAACTACATGACATACGAGCGCGAAATTCCGCGAATACCGCGAAGTAGAAAAATGGTATGTTCTTGCTAAAAAATATATCGTCGTATCGGCAATGCTCCGTCCCTTTTAACTACAGGAACACCTGTATTATGGAGAGGTGCTTGCGTGCTGCTGTTTATTCAATGCTTATAGCGCAAGCCAATTTATCTCGGACAAACGTCAAAGCCTTGTGCCTGAATAATGGTACGGTGGTTCGGGTTGTGGTTAGACAATGACGTCCCAATGCTTTCCGTCTCGTAGCCCCTTCGACCCCTAAAACAACCGAACGTACAACACCGCTTCGTGCACATCACACTCACTTATGAACGTGTACGCTTGCACACAGCTTGGTCCAAATGTACACGCAAGCAGCCTCACGCTGTGCTTGCCTAATTAGTCGTCCTTATGCGACTCGTTTATCAAAGGTGCACGCACACGTTGTAGGATTCTGGTCCCGTTCCCACCCGGTGAGAATTAATTGAAGGGCTCAATGCGGGACTGTCACGTTCGTCCGATTGACGTGGCTCTTCCAGTCAGCCGTCAGTCTAATTATTAGATACGTGAATATTACAGTCGGATGTATAAATAAATACGGCGGGCATCGCGCTTGATCGGGAATAAATGATTATGCAACCGCATACAAATCTGGTTAAGTGGGTGTCATTGAAATTCGAACACATTCGCCGACGCGGATTTTCCCAATTAAACAATACGTGTATCCATAACCGAAAGAATGCGTATATAAGCATGTTTATTAGTTTAGCCATGTATTTAAACTGATGTGCCGCAATATACGCGTAATCGATTTTATTCCTACATGCAAATTGACTTTGCATGAGTTTGACAAATATAATGCTTTAATGTGATCCACTCTAGTACATTGTTACATAGTTAAAACAGATTTAATCGACATTACAATGTTCCTTCGAGTTATATTAAATTACCTGTTAATTATCTCAATTACACATTAACGATTTAAATGGGATAGTGTAAGCAAATAGGTTAGGTTCAATTTAGAAAGTAAAAATTTTATTTTTGGTATACAAATGTGATGTCACTTTCTCTTATGTGTGTACATCATATCACAGTCATATAATTATATTTTATTTCTGTTTATTATTTATACAAATAATTATTTATACGAGGGACGTAAACAATTTGCTAATTTACATATTAACTAGATAATTAACTCATTGGAATATTGGTACAACAAATATTACGCATTCGTAAACTTGCGTTGGGAACGAAGTGATTAATAACATTAATCATTTTGGGAATGTTGCGTGCAATTGTATAATATTAATAATCTATCGATAAAAAAATAATATTTTTGGTGTAAATATTAATTATAAATGCAATTATTCTTGATTACATTCTTAATTATTCTTTTAGATAATTACTCTCATTTGTAATTACTATTTGATTAAAAAATCATTTTAGTATTAAAACATTTAAAAAATGTATATTTGCTATTCTGCGGAACGTGGAAAGAAATGTTGCGAAAATGAGTTCGTTTTTCATATCAAATGACAGCAGATATACATTACGGTAACTGCACGCAAATTGGACGCGCGGTTATCCATGTTCTTACGAGTGAGACACACACACACACACGCACAGCTGTACAAATCGTCTATCTCTTATATCGTCCTCGATTTCGTCATTTTGCGAAGAATCTTTTCACCGTCGTCTCTACGATTCAGAATCGATATCTCCTTACGAGGCAGATTTTACGATGCACTCGGAACTATTGCGCCGCGTGCAATAGAACGCGCCGCGCGTCGATATTGTCAGAATATAACAGGGGTCCCCCCACGGTGCGCATTATATTACCGGCATAATATTATCTCTCTGTTGTAACGCGCCCGTGACGGCCGTTAAGGTCTAGTAAGATCGCCTGGTGCCTGGATCGGGGTTTGCCTGCGGCTCGCGGGTGGGCGAGAACGCGTGTGAGGGGCTAAACAACAGTCTGGTTATTAACGAAGTTCCTAAGTTTTCTCGTTTGTGTTCGTGTGCTTCTTCGTACTGCGCCCTTGCACGTTGGATCGCAAAACGCCGTATATGATTGTCGAGTGCCACGGTTCTTTCGTGAACGTGGTACCATTCTCGTAGACGTAGAGAAAACGTGCGGGGAAAATTTTCCTGAATTTGCAGACTGCGCATAGGTATGTAAGTGCAAAAAGATTAGGGAGTAAAACATATGATTTAAACCAGTCAGAAATGCTGAAGAAAACTTTAAATGTAGATTCTTGCCGGATGAAAAGAACGTCGTTTACAACGTTAATCAATGATACAATGATATAATACATATATAGACGTATATCTAGAATGTATCATAAAAATTAGCTATGACTTTATTTTAACTTATGTTATTTAATAATAGATATTTAGTTTCTGTTCAAGTGACAAAATATTGAAGTATACATACTTTATTCCTAAATAATAGGATTCTTTAAATTTATACAAACAAATCTTATAAGCATTTTGTATAATACGCTTTCTATCTAAGCTTTCATGAGTAATTAAATCATTTTTCAAGATATGCATAGAATAAATCTATGCGTTGCCCAGATTTAAAAAATCCGAATTTTTAAAACATAGAAACTAGATATCACGTATTGTTGTTATTTATCCACCGTTCTAATTGGTTGCCAATCATATGATTCGGCTGAGTAAATTTCGGTTGATTCTGATGGTTTGACAGCTTGACATTTAACGATTAAATACCGTAAAATGATTGATTGAGAGTAAATAAAAAATAACATTTAAAAAGAAAAGTCTAGATAGAGGGGACATAACACATAACACAAAGTAATTTAAAGCATACCTAAAATAATGAAAGCATTCGTCGTGATTGTGAATCAAATAAATATGCAGTTCGCAATAATCTAATAACTGGATACGCATGGTATCGATGGTAGAAAGTAAAACTCGTGAATTCCGGTGCGTGCATATACGAGATTAAAGACTGAGTCGACTGTTGAGAGAGTTCTCAAGTTCGTCCGTTTGCTCTCGTGTGTTTCTTCGCGCAGCATTTGTACGCTCGCGTTAGAGCGCATAAAAGCTTAGTACTTAGAGCAAGGCGAATAAAGAGGCAGCGCTATTCTTTTCTCGACTCGGCAACCGTACCGCGGAGTGAGCGCAGTCGAAGCTTTTGGATGCCTCTTAGCGCTCTCGCAGAAAATCGAATTACTCGTTTCGCGTTTGCGGCCCGCCGACGGCAGGAAATGAGCATCCAGTCCTTCACTGGGAATGGGCATTTTCCGGAGCCGCTTCGACGTCCAGGACGACCTCCGCGACGTCTCGCCCGATCTCCGTGCAATTTGATTTTATCGCGGATGCGAATCTAAAAACAAACGATCGTAGCGTTTTTCTTTTCCGTTGGACAGCCCGCAGGCTAGAAATTATACGTGGTAGATAGCGCCTTCCGCGGCGTTAAAACTGGGCGCAATTCTACAAACATTTCCGGGGCAGATATTATTCAAAAACGATTTGCGAATCTTAATTGCGAGTAGTCTGGATATATTACATTGGTTACAGTATATCACATTGGTTAATAAGTGTACTGAATTTAATAGAGAAATCGCTGAGATTATCATATTCACTTGTTTACATCGCTCGTTTATATTTACATAATTTCTTTCTATCATCTTTTAAATAATTAAAAAAGATATTTAATTCACGAAATTACATACGATTAAAAATATTAAAGTATACATACTTTATTTCATTTCAATGCTATACATATAAAAAGTAGTAATTAGATTAAATACATTATTTAATCATGCTTAATACATTAGTATTACTATTTTTTTCTCATGTCTCTAATGATCTTAGTTGTTGCATAAGAAAGTGATTGTAAGACTATAAATGAGCGATATGTTGATCGTTTTGATAATGCTATTGCTTTTACGGTTACTTTTGCTTTAGTTACATCAATCTTTTAGACACAAACGATAATCCTTAAGTACTAAACAATCAATAGATACATAAAATAACAGTAATAAATTAATTTAATTTTGAAGTTATTACATTAAGATACAATATCTTTATCGTATATGTTTTAGATGTTTCAGGTGTCACGTTTTTTATAATAAATATTTTCTAAAATTATATTTCTTTTATAAACAATTTAAATCGAGAGATAGGCCAATGACGGTCATAGCGGATCTTAGTGCTCCAATAATATTAATGTGTGACTTTTACAGTTTTTCAGGTTGGGATGGGAAGGGGGAAATCTTATAGATGCTTGTTAGCATCAGTATCATTAAATTGATTTTTAATTTAATGTTGTGATATTTGAGAGCTGCGTTTCAAGACCAATAGTAACGGCGCGCAGTTTATAGAAAAATCACATATAGGAGATGGAAAAATTTACGGAGCCGACTGCGTCTCGAACTCGGGATCCCTCGCTTTCCACGCCTAGCACCTAGCATGCTAATCCACGGCCGTTCCACTACTCTCGTAATTATCCCGATCTCCTATCAATAATCGGCCTTATGGCCCTGTATTCCTACACACATTAATATTATTGGAGCACTAAGATCCGCTATGACCGTCATTGGCCTATCTCTTGATTTAAATTGTTTATACATGTATATGCGGTCTTATCCTAATTATTAAATTTCTTTTATTTTTCTATTATTTAAATTACGTTATTTGTATTATTACATTGATTCAACAATATTGAATATTGCAAATACTTAGCAACGTATAAATGATTCTAAACTTAACAAGACCAGATCATAATCAGTTGTGCGCATTACGTTTCGCATATATTCCTGTTTTCAATATTTACTTATTTAAATAATTAAACATATATTGTATTCTGTTTGCACCAATTTAAACCACATATCGTCAATCTATTAGTCTATACATGTATTTCCATATTAATAATGTATGATAGAGGCGCGATTGTAAATACAAATATTTTTGATTAGCTGAAAATGGCACATGACATAAATGAATGTTTGATGTTGAATCGAGATCATTTATCGCTTTATCTGACGTTTTAATGAAACAGCCAGATAAAATTTTTACAATGGGGAGCTTTAATTAGAACATATAATTTGGACAATACCTATAGTTTCCTTCTTGGAGACTCGCGCCTCTATTGTGAAACTTCGCTTGAAAGACCTACAGAAGCACCTACAACGGTGCCGGAATATGTGCGACGAGGCAAGTGTAGTAGAAATGTTGTCGGCTTTACCTTACCCACGAGTGAAAGGAAGAGAATGTTGCGGAAAGAAGAAAGGGAGACAGAGAACGGAAAGGGAAGTGCGACGAAAAGAGGGAGTGGAGGGGAGTTAGAAACACGTTTCGCTTCCTGCCGTCACCTTGAAGCCATCTCTTACCGGTTTACGAGGGCACCCACGAAAGTTTCGGTACACTTGCACTTAGAGTCATCCTTGGGGATAGTGCGATATAGGTACTGTAATGCTTGTTACGAATACTGGTCTGAGAGCCTGTGGGTTGGGTTTATGACTTGCACTACTCGTTCGCATGCCACCGAAAGACGTGAAACGCTTAAACTCCTCTTGCAACCTTTTTGATGGCGACTTCCATTCTAGTTCTAGTATATCGCGTTAACTCGGCTCGTGACTTGGAACCAATTTCAGCGTTTGCGCATCTCGCTCGTTGTTTCGTAATTTTTGATTTGACAGTTCTCGTGACGCGACCACGGCGCTGAAAGACGTGAACCGTGTACTATGTTCGAAGAAAGTGCTTTACAATGATGCGTCCAACTTCGTTAAGCTCGAAACAGTATATGCAATCGAGAAAGAAGCTTTACGTGGAGCATCCGACCTCGTTAGGGTCTAGCCTTCGTCTAAAGGAGTTGATAAACGAGGATATCTACTGATTGATCGACAGTCTGTTAAAGTAGTCCCCGCACGTGTAGGTTGCCCTGATGCGGTGAATCACAGGTCACGAAATCTTATCATCTGACACGGAAAAGTGGATAATCTTTTTCACCGTCGGACCGACGATCGATTTCAAGCTATTTTCACTCGCCACGGATTGAAAAGCAACCTTTCGATTGAGCACGTAATTTCACTCTGTACATTTCACATATTCAGTAAGGAAAAACTTGGCTTTTCGTCTCGTAGGTGTGAAATTCATGGCTGACTATACGACGGGTTTTACTACTATTTTGGTATAATAAAAGCATAAACACGATTTTGTATCAGATGCACTTGAAATTTCTTGATATTATAACATAAGTCAGATATTTAACATAAATTATGCTTTATATTTTTCGAAATTTTTTCAACATCTATTTATATAATTAAATAACTAAACTTTGGTTGCGTATGCATATTTGTACATGTAACAATCATCCAGTTAGAGTTTAGTTAGTTAAATAAAAATCTTGGACAAAATTAGAAAATATAAAATATAATTTATATAATTATATATATATAATATATATTACAATTCCCAATTTTAGTATATATATAAATATAATTACGTATATATATATATATATATAATTTCTAAATTTTAAATACAAATATATAAATTGAGAAATAAAATTACTTCCAAAATTAGCTTTGTATTGTCGCATTGTATAGTCAACGATACATTGTGATGTTTAAATACAAGACAACTTCTGTTCTTGCTAGAATAACTTCCGCGCGATAACGTGTTTAACATGATAATACCTATACATATTAATTAAGCACTACATTGGATCGATGAGAAGTCGAGAGTGCAGTCGCTTTATACGTTATAATAAATTTTGGCATTCCGAGAAGGCAGCGCAGGTTGTATAAATAGAAACATAATCCAGCGTCTACTTGTTTAACGCGGGACGTTCGATCATTTATCTATCCTAAGGGGACTCCGGTGGTCGGATACCATGCAACTGACGCTGGTGTCTACGTGTGTTTGTCGCTATCCTAAGAACGTGTCTCCAGTACGAGGAAGGCGGGTCTTACGGTTTGTGATGGCGGAGGGCACGTGAACCCCGACGGGCGCATGCGAACCACCAACCCTAAAGCTCACGGCAGACCAGAAAGGATCACGCTCTCCCTCTCGTCTCATTCTCTCTCTCTTACTCTCACTCTCTCTCTCTCTCTTTCTCTCTCGCTTTCTCACTCTCTCTCCATCTCTCCCTCTACCGCTCTTTCTTACCCTCTCTTTTACTCCAGCCGCCACCGAGCCGGGTAAACCCCTCGTGTGTCAGTCCGCACCGAGATTCCGGCGCGAATCGTCCTTTCCCGTCGTGGCGTCACGCCAAGTTCTAGATGGATGTCGCTGATCCGCATTATTGTGTCAGCGATTTACGTCGTCGCGCAGGTGTTCCTCGCTCGTCCATCCCTCGTGGAAGGTCAGTGATGAAGTTCGTCGTATGCTAACATTGAGAGTAATTGCTGTCTGCTTATGTTCGAAAGGGGGGCACGTTCTGTGCGTGGATAAGGGCTGTACGTGACTTATTCGGTTTATACAGCGTTGTGAATCAATTTCGCAAAGTTTATTTCGGCTACTCCGCGAAGTTAATGTTAATTATTGTAAAAATGCTACATAATATGTTTGCTAACATATATCTTTTTGTATTTGCAACTCCTAGTGCTTTCATTATGTATTTCTCTATATGCAGGTGGTATAAGTTTATATTAAAATTATATAAACGCGAACGTGTGCAAAAAATGATGTAAGAAACAAATAAAAGCGGTAGGTGAGTTATCATTAGAACTTGATTCGCTCTGTAAATTAATAAGCATTTCTTGTGTAAGATACCTACCTTATTCGGGAACATTTTTCGGTGCGTGTTCAATATTAAACTGTTCCACACTTTATATAGGCAATAAGAAATTATACAAATATTAATAATTAAATATTATATAATTATATTTCACACACAAACGGCTCATCTTTTGAATTTAAAAATTACTCCAAAAAAGAGAAAATATTGTCTGCTTTTTTTAACCACTCTTATCTATAATTTTAGTCTATTTATATCCAATTTTATGAATTTACACTATGACAATGAGACGGTTTTTAAAGAAACGGTTTTTAAGAGAATAACGCATAACGAACATTTTATTAAAGTGGATGCATACGGATATTCTAATTACTCTTTTAATATGACTAAATATTGGTTGGAAAACGAATTTGCACGTCGTTTTGTGGTATCGAGATTGTATAATTCCGGGATTTGAGTTGGCCGGTAACTTTCGGCAGTTTGCGTGCTACAGGATTTCAGCATAATTTAATGACACGTTGTAACACGCTGCGATGCAAGCGAAGTAACGACGCGTCATGCACGATAAATTGTACATGATAGGTACACGACACTTTCATTTTATTTGTACAATCTGCTTCTGCCAAGAAGAAGCGACTTAACAGCGCGTGTATTATAAGTTTTCCAAAAAGCTAAATATGCATTTGATCATAAAATTTACCAATGACAAACATCTCTAGTATTAAAAAAAAATTTTTTTTTAAATTTGATAAAGATTAGGGGATATTCTGTTCGATAAATTCTTTTCTTTTAATTAAATGCTTATATTTTACATATTGTAAGTTTGCGGATTACCACGAATTTGATTGCCTATCAAGTTAAATTTCCTATCAACGCAGATTGCTCCATTATCAAGCAGCGTGTCGGTTTTATCCAGATGAAAACGTGCAAAGTATCGCATACGTCTGCGATAACGTTATCGCGAGGAATTTAATTTCTCTTTCATGTTTCTTCGCGGTCTACTTTTACTTCAGCTTTCGGAATCAAGATAAAATTCTCCAGGTAGAGTCGGCGCTAGCACAAAGAACACGCAAAAACTTCTCTTGATTTATCTACGATCGCGTTTTCAACGAAACTCGAGATTATAGTTGATGTGCACATTGGGGTGTGGTGGATACCTTACCCACCGATTGGCCCGAGCCCTCGATTCTTCTTGCTGTGGCGCGATTATCCCCCAATATCCTGATACATTATTTATCCCTATCTATAAAACCTCAGAGTTTTCATGAAGGCGAGAAACCTTCCCTACCAGGGAATTTTTTTCCAATCCCTGGCACGATCCTTACCCGCCGACAATAACGAACGGACGAGACGACGAGTGCGAGTGAAGCTTTTCTACTTTCCTCATCGTCCTTTTTCTCTTCGCTCACTTCGCTCTCTTTTCTCGACAAGCTCGTCCTACCTACCGAAAGCCTTCCCACATTGACTGCCAAAAAAGCCTTGGCAACGGCACGACACTCATTTAATTTAAGGATAACAAAGCGCTATCCGAGACAAATCCCCGGATTAGTTTTACGATGTTCCTATTTACACTTCAGTCAGAGGATCATTGTGTTTCACATTTCTCTATACATATATTTTCACCGCGCGACGCGACGTTTCTGTATAATATATGCTGAATAAACAAAACATTTTCCTACAAAATCATCAGACAACGATGTTTTTAGATTGTACTTACAAATGCCATGCATCTGACAATTTGTGAACTAAAAATTACTGTTTTACATAATCCTCAATATAGTTAACACAATCTAAAGAATAATAGAAGTTAGTTATTATTATTATACCAGTCAATGATTAGCCATATTGTTACTATGTATAAAGAGTAAAATGATTGAAATTCTATTGCTGAAACAATCGATTTGCGATATCTCAAAATTTCTATAATAATAATTTGCAAATATTTTTATAATATTGTGTTTTACAATAATAAAGGACTCAAAATTAATTGAAACGTGTTAATGTATAAATATATTTAATACACACATATATATATATATATATTGCATTTTATATATAAAATTAAATTAAGTAAACTCTCTCTCTCTCTCCCTAATCCTAATTTGAAAAGAAAACTGCTGCTTTAAGTTTCACATATGTATGCTAATGAGTAATGCAATATCATTTCAATATCAGAGTCAGTGTTAAGTGAGATCTACTTAAGAAAATAGTCATTTTAAATTTTAATTAGTTTGGAAGGTATCTTATAATTAAATTTTAAATACTAGAAAAAAATCATTTCTTTAATCTTTTTTGAAGAAGAGAAATTAATGCCAAAATAATTTTTAACAATTCGTGCAGTACATAAATAGATGATTATATTTAGGCAAGCAGTAATCTTAAGATTTAGAAGCGTCATCTCAGAACGTCTTATCGAAATCATCTCCGATATTGTTGAAATTACGTCAATAACGTAGCACAGACCATGAATCACATTCCATTGCTTCGATCTTACGCATACCCAAATTAGATTGGCCATGATTGACTCATTCGAATCAATGCACACCATTGTTCGCTGCATGCCATTGTATGCATGTTGTATAGTGCGGAGCGGTCATTAATATACAATGCTACAAGGCGCCATTCAGAGATGAAAATTAGGTGAGAGATCTATCGAGATATTGATTCAACGGATTGCCATAAGATGTATCACGATGCAACACGCAAGAGCAAAGTTAAATTAGTAAAATTAGCTTTTACGAGTCTACTTGAAACAATTTATAATTTACGTTACAATAAAATTTTATTTATAATTTTCTATACCGTGTATTTTGATACGCGTATGTGATATATTTTATAACTTGATTTTTCGTATTACACGACACATAAATTACAAAAAAATTAATAAAAAATTGATTACAATATATCAATGAAAATATCTGTTTTATTAATACACATCATATATTAATAAATTATAGAAAGATAAGTTATAGAAAGATATGTAAGTATTATTAATAATTAAAATCAAAATCTCTTTGATATCGGATTTTTAATAATTAATGAATATGTTAATTTCAATTAACATGTTAATATTATTCGCGACACGTAATAGCGAATAATATATATTAATTAGTAATATTAAGAATATCTTTTTTTTTATTAGTGTTTTTAAAAATAATAATTAAAAAATAAATTGTACAAGTTAGGAATCATATATGACATGCATGCATAATACAGGTATTTATGCTGCTATATAAATCTATGTACGATATTAGATTTAAAGCAACGATTATAACATAGCAAACGAGCAGCAATACCTGATAATAATGATTAATATGCCCAAGCTAAATCTAATTAGAAATTTGACGAATATCGAACATTCTCTGAGATAAGTACATATTTGCCGTTTATGTAACATATCAATTACGCGCTCCAGAATGTTTAGGGAAGAAATGTGATATCTGGACATGTGTACAAAATATCGATATGGAGTAAACAAGCAACCAGTTGCATTTTAGTTTATAGAACAAATTGTACATAACATGAGAACAAGTCGGTGTAAATATTTGTCACTATTTTTGTTCATTAGAGAGGTGCAGGTATCGATACTTTAAGTAGTCGAGATAGACGTACGGCCGGTCTTCGTTTTAACCGTGAGATAGGACTCTAGTGTTGCACCGAGGGAACAATTCCCTCCACCGTCTCGCGCGCACTCATGATTTCACAAGGTCCTCTTTATTTCGGGTATACCGTGGACAAATGCGACTAACGTATCGAACTTCCGTCTCGGCTAATTTATGGCGTTGGGATTAGGGGAGTAAAATAGGGAGGGAGAGGCCGGAAAATGGCAATTCTGCAGTGCGGGTAACTATCCCCTTTTGCCCCCTCCTTATTTCTCGACCTAGCTCGCCCGAATGGGTTCAAACGCTTAAGAGGCGAGCGTCTCTCTTTCTCTTAGCCATAGTGAAATATCACTGCTAAGAGAAAGAAACGGTCACCCCCTCTAGGGGTTGACAAAAACAGGGGTAATAAAACTTGGGGAACGTCCCTGTGTACCTCCAACCGAACTGGGAGGATACGTTCGAACGATTACCTTTCCGGTTACGTACCTATACATGCGCCTGAACCTCTTCGGACTACCGTTTCCAAACGAGATAAAAGAACAGTAGAAAACGATATATATTTGTGCATTAAGCGCGGTACAGAGGGCAAATACTCAAGGGGAAAGTTGCATCAGTGAGCATTAACGTGGTTTCCAACAAGCTTGCAGAGTACTCGTCGTACGTGATAAAATGCATGTTTTCAATATGCTTCTTTAACGATGTAGCGTTCAGAGGATTATGCATGTCCTTATACTTACTAAAATTAATAGATTAGAAAAAATATAGTTCTCACTTTGTGTGTGTATCATGTCCTTAAACTCATGAAGTTTGCACAACTTTGTAATTTGAAATTTATTTTTGTGCTACCGTTATTACATGCTACATTTACTAATTAGACGTTGGACAAAGCATCATTTATCAGAAATTACCCTTACTTTATGACCGGAGAAACAGAAGAGTTAAGCTGAATCATGGTCAATTAATCATGCTTATTTAGTGTAATATGGGTCACCGCGTCTTTCAAGCACAGCGCATTATCCTATTTCCATAAATAAAACATCCTTCAATTAATAATGATCGCGTATTTATATCAAAATTATTTTTGCACAATGCTTTCATTCTCGTTCAGCACCTCCCAATTTTCGAATAGCGATCTTTATATTCTATTGTGTTGTTATTCACATACATGAAGAAATAGATACATTTATTTCTATTTTTAACTATTTTAGCTACGTATGCTATTCTTCTCGCATTTATAAAATGAAATTTTTGAATAAACGTCACGTATTCCCCCATCACGTATTTTCTAAAAATAAGAGCCTTTGAGAATGCTTGAATGACTACACGCATTTTCGAGGGTTCACTTATTATGTCAAAATGATTGCGTATTCATATCGAAATCACTTTTGCACAATACTTTTATTCTCTTTCAGCATCTTCCATTATATCACCGTGAACATAATTCCGCTGTATATGCTCATTGATCTGGAAGGTAGGTCGTTACCTGAACGTATTACACGTAGAAACCGCTACTTGACAACCGATTAGAGCGCGACAACGACAGCGACTCAAGAAAACGACTTTACAGGCACACTCGACGATAATTGGGGATTGGTGCGCGAAGTCGGCTTGGAGTGGGCTTTGATGTGGTACCTTTGCCACCAATGCATCTGCAATGTGTCTCTACTTGTACTCAGCGATACCAAAGACGAATTCCGCGGGCAAGTAGTCATCGTGACATCGCCAAGACGATACCTCTCACCTAAGTTTCCCGCGCGATCGTAGAATCCGGCGAAGAAGTAGTTACGGACAAAGACCACGTCCCACTTCCGCGTCCCGTCGCGGTCCTTTCGCTCGCTATTTCGAGAGTTCTCCGTTATCAATACTTAATGCAAAGAGACGCGGCAGCGACTAATGAACTCTCTTACTCCATCTCTCGCCATCGGAGTCTATTGTCTTTTCGCGAACGCTGCATGCTGCACGAACCAGTGCGCCGTATTCACGATAGCAGGGATAGTTATGCGGGGAAAGAGGACAGGCTTAACGGCCAGGAATTTGGATCCTCATAATACCAGGAATCTCTATCGGATTTATGCTAATGCTCTGGCCTGCCTAGTATCTTGCCAATCCTTTCTGTTCTATTATCGCGTGACTAACACGGGTGGACGCAATGAATTCGGAAAATGGGTATCATATTATATATTCTCGGATAATCAGATTTTCAGATTTTCTACTTCTACTGGCCCACTATTATTACCTCTTCTATGATAAAACTAACGAATACGAAATTTCTCGAATATAAATTTATTGTTGTTATATTTGTTGTAGATCTTTAATTCCTGGCATATTAACTGATTTAAATTAATATCGTATAAGTTAATTTTTCAGGTTTTTGAAGTAAAATTTTTTATCTAAGTTATAAAATTAAAATAAGAATTAAATAAGTAGAAGAGTGTCATGGAAAACGATTTAAAATAAAAATATAAATACTAAAACAGTCGTAATTTGGTTTTATTTATATAATTTTTTACGCCTATAATAGTGCCATCAAAAATTCATACTTTTCAATTTAATGTCTTCTGGATATCAGATTATTTATAGTTTTTAAACGTTTTTCCTTATGCATTTCTTTAAAATCTACAAAGTAGAAATTAATAACACTGCAGGTAGATATTTAAAGAACAAATTATTTTGTATCCTAACCATAGTTTTAATGTTGATTTGAACCACATCGTACTCTTCATCTTCAGTGGTTGTCACCTAACTTTTGATTCTATTTTCTTTGAATTTTACGTGACGTGACACCAGAAACGGAAAAAACTTTGACCGCAACTTGCTTCGTAACTACGTGAGATTGACCAATGAAAAGGGTATCAGAATGAAGCGACAAATGGATCGCACTCGGTCATAAAACGAAGTGATCTCTACGCCATAGAGTAGGCTATTATCTCTGAAACATTCACTTAACTGCTTTATTCTCTGCTTTCCTCGTCGGAGTACCATCTGTGATGTCGTGTCAACCAATTAAATTCATTGCCGCACGATTTATTTGCACTTATAGCTTATACTGGCCGGTATGATGACCGGATAATAATCGGAAGCGAAAATTTGGTTTCATTCGTTTTACTTTGATAACGAAGCAGAAGTAAAGCGTAAAGTTATTGTTATTATCTACTATAATATTTTGCGCACACATAATGCGTGTGCGCAAAATATTACAATATAACAAACAACATCACATTGAATGGAAGCTTTATTAAAACTAAAATAAAATTTGGGGGGGTGGAGGGAGAATATAATAGATGCTTTAGCATTTATTAATATTAAATTTGTTACACGTAGAGGACCACAATCCGTATGGTTGATACGTAGTAATTAATAGAATACCATCTCTTGCCAGCTAGGTCGACTCACAATTTATTACATATGTAAAATGAAATTTGTTAACAACTAGCTTTATAAAACTATTTCTAATAAAATTTTATACGAAGTCTATTTCATTTAGCTCATTGACTTTTGTAAAAATTACATTAATTAAATAAATTGGATTTATAATAAATTTTACTAAACATTACCCAAAAAACTTGTTATCAAGAAACCTATAAAATTTAGCGCTTTGCAAAATTATGGAGAATGATATTCCGAAATATTCTTGTTTATATTCTCGATAAGAATATTAGTTGTTAACTTTTTCGGAAAAGGAGAGAAAGAGGAGGCATTAGCAAAAGACGCTTGAGATTATCTTTCCTTGCTTATAATAGATCCAGGAAGAAAGCCATCAAAGTTTGCAAACCCAATCGTAGTCGGTAACTTGCAGCTCGTTGCGTCGCTATGTACCACCAAAACATTACGACCACACAATGTCGCGCTGCTCGCTGCTCGCGGCTTGCGGACGTGCCGCTGCGAGGTAGAACGGAGTACCAGATTGCGCTAATTAATGCTAATTGCCCGAACTAATAAATAACCGCATGAATAAACATATTCGCCGGCCGTTGCCAGCGTTGGGGAGTGGCGAGGGTAGGTGGATACAGGACAGATACTGTGATACGAGGGCGAGAATAAGAGGGTGGGTGAGTGAAAGCGAGAGGATGGTGGGTAAGGGAGTACGTGTGCGGTGGGTACGTTGTGAGGTGTGCAGGCGCAAGTACGCGGCTGCATTCGTACCCGCGCGCCACTGTACGCGCTGAAATATTCATCGATTTCGGTAGCGGCAATTACGCCCCGCAAAACGAAGCCGTGCCGCTCGTATGCCCCTCGCCACTGTGGAAATTTATCTGTATGAACAAGTGAGCGTGCGCGCGGGCACTATTACGCGCGAATTCCACCGAGAGATGCGCGCTCGTTGTTCTCGGTCGTCGCGGAAATACACATTTCGTTCTACGTATAAAAAAAAAATTGGAAAGAGTGGCCTGTTCGGACAAAGTGTAATGGATCACTCGCCTCTCTCTCTCTCTCTCTCTCCCCCCTCTCCTCGTTATCCTGGAATCAAATCGGGATAAATTTTCCTTCGCAAATTGTATCGGAATACTAATCAAATCGGAAATCTTGTAAAATTTTTTCATTTTTCAACTTTACACTAAATTTAAGTTCCAAACACTTCAAATAAATGTATCTGGAAAAATATTTATATCAACAAATATTGGCATTTCTCTCTCTCTCTCTCTCTCTCTCTCTGTCAGTATTATATAGGATATTTCAAATTCTCTGTATTTCTTTTATTGTAAATTTATTTTCTTCAATATAATTTCTGTCGATGAAAGATCGATCGCAATTTTATTAAAAATTGCATTTTATTATTTAGTTATTAAAGTATGTTCTGACTGTAATTAAATTGAATCGAACATGCCATATATACGAATATCACGCATAAAATATTTCTCGCTAGAGCAGGAATATCTAGAAAAGAATGACATGTGTATGTATAACAAAAATACTACATATAAAAGTATCTAGATGCAGTGAGCGGAATAATTTGGGCCAACGTGAGCGAGTGCCAGGAAAACGATTTCGGTAATGCCGCAGACCGCGTAATCGATATTTCATTATATCGCGCCCGACTGACCTTTCCCGTCGAACTGGAAGAAAATTTAACCCGTTTCCAGGCTTAAATTACTTCCGGACATGAACCGTTCCAAGCAATGTTCACGGAAACGGTTCACATTATAGACGAAATGCATACGTTGTAGATTGTGGTTAGTTCTTTATATTTCTTTAAATAGAGAAGAGGAATATAACTAATTGTAAGTTTAATATTATCAGCAATCCCACACAATTAACTCTGCAAGACAGAAAAGTTTTTTGTCAAATTGTGTAAGCGAAAAGAGTGAAAAAAAAACTTAATATCTATTCTTCTCTCAAAAGTGTGTAACTGTTATCTTTTACATTTATAATTATAAATATTTACATTGATTTTTTAATAATACGTTTCTAAAATTTAATTTTAAGTTCTATATCAAATTTATCGTATTTATATTTAGTACATAATATAAATTATTATTACTTTTTCCTGCAATGCAATTTTCAAATTTATATGGCCATAAAGAAATTTTAATATAGAAATCAATTTATTATACCGTCTTAAATAGTTTTGATGAAAAAGATTCTGCATTTTTTATTGCCCATATTTGTAGAAAAGTTAAAGGACTTTCTATAAATATTCTCTAATATTCACATTTCCAATATCAAGCGTATTCAGCTACGCATATTCTGCGTAGCATTATTGCGGAACATTATCGCGCATTAATAGGCATGCTTTTGTTAATCTCTATTTCATCGATATTTTATATTCAAATATCTGAAACTCTTCAATCACGTTGCGACGTTCCAAATAATAGATAAATTTTCTGCTCAGATATCGTATTCTCTCACCGTCTCCCCTGCTTCTCTCTCTCTCTCTCTCTCTCTCTGGTCTCTTTCTCTCTTTGGTTCTTTGTATAACATAATGAAATTAGTGACAGTCGAAAGCACTTTTCCTGTTACATTTATGATGATAGATATTCAATCGCAAAATAGCCATCGGCGGACCAAGCTTTAATCAAATATAATGTAAATGTATATATATATGATAGCAACGATGTGTATTGCCATATACGTATCTCGTTTAATGGTTTTTTAATAATTTATTAACAAATGTTAACAGGTTTTCCTTATTACAAATATCAAAACGCTAATACTTCAAGAATTTCAAATAAAAGGCTTTGAGAACACAAATAAATAAGAAAAATTTTTTATTTTATTTCAAATAAACTTTTTTGTAACGAAATTTGAATTTGGGCATTTTATTTATGATAATATTTAAAAGTTAAAATATTATGGTAGAAACGTAATATTTCTGCGAGACGTTTCAGATTGCTTAAAAAAATTAAATGTTGTTACAGAATTTTATTGTGAATAAAATGAAATGTCAGGAAATTTGAGATAGTATATCGTATAACGTAAAATTATCGACATTTCTGCGAGATTCTACTTCCCTCTCATGAAAAGTCTGTGCTTCATGTAAAATGGAGAAAGTATCTAGAATCTTCGCGACGTGACTGACATGTCGCATCGTACAGTATAAAATTGATGGCTGCACAATCTGCATGAGTTTGAGAATTTGTATATTAAAAAATGACAAAAAAGACTTTATTTCTGACATTAGCGAAAATCAATAAAGCAAACTACGAGAAAACTATTATTATCGATAAAAGCTTGATATAAAAGTTTAGATAATAGATTATTTGAATGACATTTTCATGAAAGAAAAATAAATCTGGTCAAGCCAGATAAAATAATTTCAACTATTAATTTTTTACAAGCGTATATATTTAATTATACCATATCACAGAATTACATATAAATGATATTTTATTATAACGAAATATATACATATGTGAGTACCTTTAAAATGCATTATGATAATGTATTTAAATGTTGAACATTTTAAATACGTCAACAAAGATAACGCGGTTAGTAATGTTCTCGGAGATCCTCGGCTCTACGGATAATAAATCCTTCAGCACAGTCATATAAAGCTACCCAACATTTTACTTAAAAAATATGAGATTTGTATTTATGAATGTATATGCATGAAATTTGGCATGAAAATTCATGACAAAAGCGCAGAACGTGAGCTGCATACGCATACGTACACGCAAATATACATGCACGCAAGTTCCCATTGTAGTGTACCGACATCACGTACAATGTAATATTCCGCGTATGAAGGTTGATAATAGTGCTTTCCTTGCTGTAATACGTTGTTAGTAACAGGCGTAGATATTTTTGCGGCATAAAATTTTTGTACTATCATATATATGCGGAAATGTCAGTCTGTATAGAAGTGAGTTTTTAATGAGATAGAGATGTATCTGCATTAAATAAAATTTTAATTACAATTCTCGAATATCTAGAATTTGACCGTGTTAATTTAAATCTATATTTTTACAAATTTAATGCTACCTAAAACATCTTTATGCGTACATGTATTGGTTTAGCCACATTCGCAGATTTACAAGCATTGATTGTGAAGATGAAATTTATGGAAACGTTTCGCGCTGCGTATATACAATGTATGTATGTATGTACACAATGAAGATAGTACACACATTAATAATAATGATTTGCACGAATAACGATTACTGCCAACACAGTAATTACGTCCATTAGCCGTACATCATAGAATGGGCGTAGCTTTATGTGCCGTGATGAACGTCAGTATGGTTGATGAATGCAAGTATGGTTTCTCCCTTTATTCACCGTACACCGAGTCACGTCAATTATTGTAATACTTATTGCAGCTAGGCGTAACCGGACTGGCACGTTCACGAACAAAGCGAAATCCTATTATTACTTCCAAGGCTTTTAACACAACCTTTGAAGCGATGCTTTTGAAAGGACTTATCCGAGTATAAAGTAATACCTGGTCGTTTCTAAGGGAATATTTGAAATCGCATGGCAAATCGCGTAACCCCGAGTACGAGGTTCAACGAGAGACAGTGCTAGCAGCGAATTTTCCAATTCCACTTGTTCTAATGTAATGACCGTACGTTCGGGCCAGCGCGTTCGCGGTATGGTCTCTTGGTTGACCGAGTTGCATAACCCGCGGGTCTATGGAGAATAATTTTCTCGTCCGCGTGCTGTAAGTCTCCAGCCCATATGAAAAAAGTTAGAGCCAATTATAATTGGAATATTTCACGAGCGTGGATTTACGGTGCGGTTGAAAGCATGGGAGGCAAAAGTAGTTCGCAATGACTTGGCGCCATTCAACAATGGCGCGGTAATTAGAAGGACCACGATTGTATATACGTGTGTGTAATAACGACGTGTGTACCTTTTGCGTTAATGTCGCTAGTATAATTGCCGTAATGTTCAGCGGTGTAATATTTATCGGATTAATTTTACCGACAATTTCTTGAAATTATATACCATATCAACGTTCGGCAGAGAACTTTTGTAGGGGTTAATATTAAATTTAATAGCGTACAGGTAGTTGGGAATTATGAATTTTTACGAGCAGCTCTGGTCTGAAATTACATCTGCCCGAGAAATTAAACTGTAAAGAGGAGACCTAAAAACTTGTGGATCTGAAAGCCATGTAGAAAAAATGTTAATAAAAATCTTACAGCTACATAATATGTATATAATGCAACGGTAATCTTCTTAACTTATTACTATGTATGAAAAGAATTGGGATAAAAATGTAATTGAATGCAAAAGATAAAAGCTAAATGTTTAGATAAAATGTGAGATTATTTTATAAGGATATATTGTCGTCCACACACACATTATATTAATTAACTTTTAAATTTAAATGAAGCGGAATCTAAGTAGTAAAAAGTAATATATTTTATATCTTGATAGAAAATAATGTCAAATCATATAATACTAAACGTTGGTCAGTTTACACGTCAAGAACTATCTTTTTATATAAAGAATTATCTAAAAAACTACAAAAAATGAATATAGAAAATTAAAATAATTGTAAATAATTATGAACTTTTGATTTGCCAATATAGAATGCAATAATTAGAGAGTATTTATACGGATATTCCGCAAAATATTTAGATGAAACTTTATAAATATATCCTTTAACCAGAATTTTTCGAATAATATAGATAAATTAAGTTTCAAAACTGCAAATAAATATCAAAAGTTTGGTTTAATATAGATTTGATTAAATATAAAATTTTATTTTAACAGAATATTAATTTAAGATTTATTTGCTAAAGAGTGTGTGTGTGTGTGTGTGTTGTGTGTAGCTAACATTACAGATTTAAATCTCCCAAAAGAAATAATATCTAATTGAAAGATTGCACGTTGAAAAGGAATTGTTTCCAAAATTACTATATGTGTTTTACTTCATTCTATAAATTAAGTTAGGATGTTGGCAAATTTTTTTCTGTGGCGATATACTGCCAGCAACATTGGTAATGATCATTATTCTCGTTGCATCGAATCGTCCCAGTTGGAACACATCACAGCGTATCCGTCACAATGTCGCTGTCGGCCTACTTTGTCACGTGCGTGAAAAGTGCAGCAAATCAGGGGAATAAAGCGCTTGTCGGCACGCTCATGCATGTACACGGCAGTAAAAAAAACTTTCGCGGTATAAACGTTACCCGTAGTACGGGTCCCGTACCATCCCCTTAGGATTTTCCACGCGAAACCATGTATACATGGCTCTAAAATGAATTCCACTGTCGCAATTTTCGCTCAGGAATTTTTGTTGTCCCGACTATTCAACCATGCAGTTTCACACACGCATACATGCATATATGTATATATAGATATGTATGTACATATATATATATATATATATATATATATATATATATATATATATACACATATATATGTATATGTATAGAGATTGATCCCTTTGACAAAAAGAGTGGCAACCGTTTTTCCAATAAATTACGCGGCATCATGGTAGTTCTTCGGCGTGATAGTTATCTTTATAATGCTAAGCGTACGGAATCGCATTCCTTGCCGGTCTTCTCATAAAATCCAATATCAGGAAAACCTAAACCAATTAAGGTGTCCCTGCGCCGGGTCTATGGCAAACCGGTGAGACCTGGGACGGCGCGCAAATCTATCTCCTTAAATCATCTTCGACGTAGCTACGGGGACGCGCACCGACGATACGTCAAGATAAGACGATCGTTTCGAGGAGCACGAAATTCGAGACCAGATTCCCCGGGGTGTCGTGAAACTGTTTGTTTTAGCGTTCGTAATTGAAATAGATTGCGGTGGATATAAGATGACTGTTTAATATATATGTATAATATTTAGTACTAACTAACGTGTTCTCTCTCTCTCTGTCTCTCTCCCTCTCTCTCTCTCTCTCTCTCTCTCTATCTATCTATCTATCTATTTATTTATTTCTTTTACATACATATGCATTGCTAACGAAGCGGTATGTGATCGTTTGCTATGTGGAGCTAGGTCCATTAATGATAGAATTAACAGGTTATCTCTTTGATATTAAATCTATTTTAACACAATACGTACATTGCTATAATACGTACTATGTAGCGTAATACATTTTGCCAAATATATTTCACATGCGCGATTGCTTTCTATTGTATCGAATATATGGTTACATGAATTGATTAAATTACTGTATCTAAATACTAAACGGCGAATAATATCTTTCATAAGCAAATACATTCAGAAGATTAAATATTCTTTGTTTTACTATTGATATTACTTTGTGATATAAATAGATAATGTAACACTTTTGTCTTGATGATAAGATAAAAACAATTTAAGATAAAAGCAAATATTAACATTACGGTTCAACGAACATAACAACTAATACAAATTATTCTAGATTGCATTGAATTAAAATTGGCATAAATACAAATATTATTAATTTATGCAATGTATGCAAAGACATATTACAATTACTTTGCTTTAGTATATGATATTATATAATTTCACAATTTTATCTCTTACTAAAATTATATTCGCATATACTATATATACGCAGATAAATCTAAACGTATTTGAATATAATTGAAAACTGTGGCGTATATTATAAATGATCTCTCGCAAAAAGGTCTAGCATTTTCCACTACAATAAGCATGTCTCATCCTCTAACACCCGCTGAGGGTGATGCAAAGGCGACAAGAGATCTGAACTCCGAGGTTCGACTTAGAAGGGTAAACCGAGCGCGACAACGAGTATACACGATGCCCTTCGCCGGCAGCAACGCTCGACTTCGTAATTCTTCGTTTACGACTGCCAGCTTTACATCTATACTACTCCGACGAAGCGTCGTGCGCCGGAAAACAAGGAAAAGGGAAAGATAGAGAAAGGGAATATACACGATACACAAGAACGGAAGAGATGGGAGGGGTTGGAAGGTGATGTTCGTTCGAAGCGGGGAAGAGGAGATTCGGGGATGGCAAGACCACTGGCATTAATCCAGAATAGGTAAGAGCCGGAATGTAGTTGGTACCACGGGGTGAGAGAAAGAAGGACGCAATGATATTGAGAGAGAAGGTGAAGAGAGAGAAGAAACATGCGCGAAGGAAGGAACGGCAAAGAGATGAAAGGAAAGGGAAGGAAGGATAATGCGTTCACGATAAAACTAAGCCGGCTAACACCATGGATAAAAAGACCCCAACGGACGCTTGGCAGTGTCACCAAATTGCTCGAATATTTTGCGCCCCTGAAGCGCGGGAGAATAGAGGGTGGATAGGTCTGTGTACGTGTGTGAAGGGTAGCGGAATCCGCTTGACCACAGCCGGGATTCCCTGATAAACTTCCGGTTTAAGGAATACGTTTACCGTGTTATTCCTGGCAGAATCGTGGGAACTTTATCTGAGTAAAGCGAAGTCGGAGAGACTGAAAACTTTACCGAATTTGCTTAGTAACACAAGTAGGATTCCCCCATGCAATTTTCCGCATATCATATTACTTAATTCTTTAAAAAGGATTGCTGGTCCGCGTTTACGATTTTGAAAATTCATACATTGAATGCTCATTAAATCATGGCAAATATAATCTGTTTTATTATGTTAAATGGTATTCTAGAAACACTATTATAGTTTTTATTCGAAAATTACATATTTGTAAATGTAAATCAAACAAAAAGCATTTCTATTGAAGTAATATCCATTTGAAATTAAATAGAAATTAAAACATTCTTATCTATAATATTACTAAAACTTACTACGACGAGATTATTTAATTCCGAAAAATTAGAAAGCCGCTAATTGGCTTAGATTTGTTCTTTAATATCGATAGCTAAAAGAATAAGATGAATATTTCTGCGAGCACACAATTCTGTACATAATTTTGAACTCAAAGGTGGGTAGAAGTTAAAACTCACAAGTTTTCCATCCAACTAACGGCGATCCAACTTTCCCCGTAACTCTGCGTTTCCATGCGGGGAATGAAAGCGGGACTGGCAGTATGAGGGTCCCCGCTTTTTCCACTTGATTAAAAATTTACACTTCATGGAGCGAACTTTCTATCGCGTTTTAACGATCGATCGTACTTACCGATTCTCACTGGAACGCCCGTGGACGTCACGAATTATCTCTCCTGGCCCGTGACGGAAATCTGTCAATGACTTACGCTTGCGATTAGTACGATAACGAATTAGTCGATAGAATCGGGAATATTTCAAAGTTGTCGATACAATCTGATTAATGAGTGTATTCACGAAATGATGTGTTTGGATGCGATGGAAGGTTCCAGCGCAACGTATCGAAGGTTCCAGCGAATCGTTCGAAATTACTGGTAAGGCTCATTTCGATCGATCGCCAACCGCGCGGAATATTGCCAATTGCTGGAAATTGCTCGCTACTCGCTCCTTACGATAAATCGATATTTGTACTTATCTGTACCCCCCGATCGCACTATCGCAAATAGCGCTGGACCATAAGCGCGCGACTCGATTGGCGCAAGAAGCGTCTGATTTGTCTGATATTGCCGCTCAGACTAGTAGTAAATTAGTCTGTTCTGGCGATAGGGATAGGTGGCTTCACACCACCGGATGTACACTTAGGATGTTATAAAGTCATTGTCGGTTTACGGGTTAAGGGATTAATTACACACTACCACGTGTAACGTGCCTTAGGCTACGTTAAACTTTAGACACCATTGATTTGTAGCATTATCAACCATCTCCACACATGAGAAATATATACACGTTATATAATACGTGTGTGTGTTACATGTGTATACATGTATATATATATATATATATATATATATATATATATGTATACACATATATAAATACATATATGGACGATACAATTAAATGTATTTCCTTATGTATACGCGCCTACGTGTATCGCAGGCCACCTTGATTCGAGATTCGTATTGGTGATCAAGGAAATTCCTTGTTCGCCCTTGTAACCCAACGAAACTCGAAAACGGATTTGTCCTTACAACCTGCGGCTGGCAATCTCGATGCAAACTTCGCTACGTCGAGCTGCACACGTAGCGCCAAACACTCTCCCCGCAAGTATCTTGGAGTGAGTTTATTCCGTGCCTTAGGGCTACTCTCGTATACAGCAGTCGTAGGACAGTCGCGCGCGTGAGAAGCGTAGCATGTCCCGAAATCAACTGTTTCTAACACAATGATCTAGTACGAAACGTCAGTGCGATACCGAAGCACGTATTTTCGCCGTCAAGGTTTGTGACAAATCTTAAACTGATTATATATCGTTGCCGCGATTTTCGCATGTAAACGCTACAGATAAAAATGACTGCATTATGAGTAAAAAGGAAAATAAGAGGAGCGTTATCCTAGGAAAGTCTTACGTCATGTTCAAGGAAAATCCTTTATCCGTCGGAACCAGGCTCGGGTACATATTTGTTCTTCCTGCCTCGCTCTACCGCTCGCTCTCCGAAGTCGCGTTTGGCAACCTCGAGTCTGGCAAACTTCGTTTCGGCCCGTACGACACACTCGCTCATACTTATCGAACTATATCTCTCGTCTCTCGGCCGCGTTGCTTTCTTTTTGCCTTTCGTCCCCGCATACGCGCACCCGCTCGCACCGCTCGTCTTCGTCCGCAGTTTATATTTCCTTCTTCCTCACCGCAAGGAAAATCGCAGCTTCGTCTAAGATGCTAGTGGCGAAGTCCCTATTACCAGCGTCGTCGTCGCGCTCTCGAAAAGGGAATTCCAATGCATAAGTACATTCTCGCGAAACGCGCTCTGCGTGCAGTTTCCGTCCTCTAACCAGACCCTTCCGTTCCCTTTCTTTTCTTTATTCCACTCCCTCATTACATTTTTCTATCCTTCTCTCTTTTTCCATTTATCTCTTTCTCTCTCGTCGTTGCCGCTATGGCCATTCGTACCTTTTTTCAATTTCCGGAATAAGGAGGCTCTTGCACCTTCTTTCATTCGCTCGACAGTCACCGCGCACAAGTCTTTTTCCTTTTTCTCTCTTCTTTTCTCTCTCTTTCTTTCTCTCTATCTTCCTTTCGTCCCATACGAGTTCCGGCGATTTGAGAGAAGTGAAGAGTTTTAATCAACGAAACCGGTGGTGCCGCGTAGATCCCGTAAAACCAAGCTGGTATACTCCGAAGTCTTAGTTAAACTGAGTGGGACTTAGGTTGAACTACTGCGCGTAAAGGCCGTGACGTTTTCTCGTCGAGTGATTTTTATTCGTTGATAGCAACAACCTGCCGTTTCGCAATCTGTAAAATCCAGATCTTTAGACAGTAATATCTTTAGAACTATTCTTTGTAGATTGTAAGTCCATGGAACAAATTTACTTACAAATTTAAAGCATTTTCATTAAAGAAAAGTTACATGATTAAAATCAGTGGTAGAAGGTACTGACGTTTGAAGAAATTTTATGATCTTGTTTAAATATATAAATACTGTACTAATTATAAATTTAAATTTTTACATAAAAAATTGGTATAATTATTGTATTTATAATCGTCTCATTTTAATATTTAATGTCGTTTTTTAACCGAGGCGACAAATTAAAAATGTCCACTGGAATCAGGCGCGTCTCAAACGAGGACTGTGAAATTCAACGAAGCTTGTACATGAAATCATACATATGCGGAGAAAGAATGAAGCAGCGTCGACTTTGAGTGAAAGAATCTCAAAGTGGAGAGTAGCGAGTTTTAATCAACAGTGAGCGCACGCTGGTCCCATAAAACGGAGCTCGGTATTGCGAAGCAAAGTCCTAAGCGATGGCATCTTCATCCTTTAAACTGCACCTCTTTACCGCCCGAAATTCACTCGTTGGGTGCTTCCGCCGTTTGACGGAAGAAATGTGGTAGTTTCGTCGAGCAAGGAATCGCACGTTTTACAGAAAATCGAGCGAGCGTGCGCACCGAACTAGTAGAGAATTGGGTCCGGTGACCCAAGCGGAACAAAGGAAACCGACGAAACGGATTTGTATATACGCTGTTGGATGGAAGAATCGGCTGGTGCATGCAGAGGAGAAAAGCGAGACGCGAGGTACGCTTCGAGAGGAGTGAGGAGAAGGGTGGCAGAAGCCGGGCGCAGGGGCGAAAGGCCACGACGAGGGGATAGAAAACAAGTGGGTGCGCGATAGTGCAATCTTCCGGTGGTGTCGCGTTTTCCGGCCGGGCGATTCCGCGCTGAGCTCGGCTCTCCGCTTCCACCGATCCTCAATTCCCTCGTCCTCCCTCGATTTCATCCCCCGTTTCTCTCCCGCTTCGTCCCGCTACTACCGTCCTTTTCGGTTCCGGCGCGGGGTACCTCTTGCCACTCCCGTCCCTTGTCTCTCCCTCTATGCCCCTTCCGCTCGTCCTGAAAGCTTGGTCCAGCAACTAGGTGCTGGCGCACCTAGGGAAAGCCTCGTCAGCGGGTGCGCTCTCCCTTTAACGGCTTCCCACCGCAAACCCATAGAAACCTCGCGTATCTCACCCTTCGGTTGGACATTCGCTGCCTCTTTGTCTCTCACGTGAGTTACCTCCACTTTACCCTCTTCGTTCTCCTTCCTTTCCAACGCTGAGTCTCTGTGGACTGCTTGAACTCTAAATCGAGTAGGGGTTATTGTGAGTCCTCTATAATAAAAACGATATATCTCACGGCAATTCGTCGTTGATTCTACCACCGTACTGGGTTATTCCTTCCTCTCAATGACCGGTATACTCGAGAGACAAAACAATGCGATTGTCATTTACTGTGCAAGGGAAATTCTGTGTTACGACTTGAATTGTTTCTTCGTATACAAAGCCAAGAAACATATTGTTAAAAATAACGGTCGATAAAAAGTTCTATCCAAAGAATTACGAACCAATCTCTAATAATAAAGAGATAATAAAAAATTTCTATACATATTATATATAAGAATACTTATTAAATACTATATATTATATTAGATAATAAACAATTTTGTGTTTAACAAAAGTGAATTCCATAAATATATTTTTGTTCAAGTTGTTCACTATCTTGTTTAGGTTCTTCCTAATAATTTATCTATTAATTTTCAGTTTCGAATGATTTACTAATCTCTACTACTTCTTTGAAAGCATGTAAAAAATGACTTAAAAAGAATAAGTATATCAATATTTTATGTGTGTATACTTAAATATATTATTATAAATTAAACTATATTAGCTTAACTAAAATATAATGCTGTAATTTAACCACAAATTTCCTGCGTTATACATTTATATTTTTAAGTTTAAGTCAAACATCGAGGGAAATATTACTTTACAAGGCGTGAATTAACGCATCGTTATTCTCTGCACGGGATACCACTTCTTCCTCAAATTCTCGCGTTCGTATAACCGGATAAATACTTGGCAGCAAGTGTAAAGCTGAGAGAGAAGAACATTCGTATCGTTTCTTTGCACTTTCACCCATGCGGGTATAACTTGGCGTACGCTGCGGCGAAATTCGTTAGATTTTACGACGCGAACAATTCTCGCGAGGTCGCATTTGGAACTTGAAGTTCTGATGCATAACGTCGTGAAATTTTTCTCTTTCTCTTTTTCTTTCTCGTTTTTCTTTTACCTTGTTAGCTACTTTATATGTAACATTTTAAAATCTAAAATTTACATATTTTAATTTGTAATTTGTCTGCTATTCAAACGATTAAAATTTACATAATGCGCTGATCGATAATTGCGTCTGATTTATCATATATTATTCTCCTTAATCTTTCATTTTCTATACTATTTATTAGAAAATATAACAGGAACTTATTTATTTTAAAAGAAGTATAAATTGATCTTAGTAATATTGAATATTTTTGAATAAATATTAATTAATCTACAAATATATTTATTTTTTCTTTTCTACGTGTAACGTAGTAATCATTACTGCACGGAGAACATTTTATATTAAAAATTACTATGTATGGCAGTAGCCGTGGACTATTGCTGGAATTATAAAAATTTTTACTATGTAAAACAATGAAAAACATAGTAAAAATTTTTATAATTCCAGCAATAGTCCACGGCTACTGCCATACATAGTAATTTTTAATATAAAATTTTCTCCATGTGTGTAATATGGAGATATGATGGAAACACCTTATATGAAATATATAGACTATTCGTGCATATTTTAAGCCATCAAGATTCCGCAGTGTTAATATCTAGCTTCTGGTTTCTCTCTTTCTCTCCTGTCTCGTTCTCGATTTCATATGCAACTTGAAGCAAATGCGTTCACGTTACAAATGCATATTATCAACATAATAATTTACAGCACATTTCTCATCTTCGTGAAAGTTATATCATCCACCTAGCGACGCGCAGTAGGGGAAACACGCGAAATCCTGATTATCAATTCTATGAAATTATGGCAAATTGAAATCAAGCTTCAGAGTAACCGATTCAGCCGCGCAATCGTGCGCTTTCGATGAGCGCGTTGCTCACGCGCGCGCGCGCGCTCCTTTGCACGTACGCGTGTATGTCATACGCCAGGATCAATATCCGGGTGATATCACGCTCGTCATATCGAAACGAAATTGTGAACGAGGATGGATTGGCGAATTCGGATTTTACGTTACAATGGATTGATAATGAAACCATCGAACATTTGCCGATCGAGGCGTACGTGCAATTTCGACCGTGACCGGTACAATATCCAAAATTTTTAAGCAAAAAATTCGAATTGAAGCGTTTCGACATTAATTACGACTGGCAAAAATGCGATTAAATTTCACAATGCAATATTCTTTTCAAACGGTTGCTATTTGGGATATAGCTATAATTGGACGGTAATTCAATTGATGCATTATTGAAGCAATGCATAATGGGTTACGAAATAATAGCCGTTTAATTAATTACAGGGTTATATGAAAAGCAATATATTTTTAAAATGCGTATTTTAATATTATTCTATTATTATTTTGCATTAATAACAATTACGAAACTTAATCAATTTATATAGGTATATAATTTATATTTATATAATGTAAATATATCTAAATGGAAATGTCAATTATGAAAAGAATAAAAGAAACCGTTCGTTTTGATAAGATTAATGTAATAATTGTGGAATATCTTCTCTCTAACAATAGATATTCAATAATAAATTTACGATATACAAAAGGGAATAAGTTAAGGGACTAGGAAATCAATTCCCAACGTGATTTACGCATCAATACACAGTGTTGGCATTCAGTGCTCATTCCTATTCCGCGCGGTATCCTATAAGGAACGCCCCGTCATTTCACCCTCATCTTATCCCACTTATTTTCCTCTAAACCGACAACGGACTACCACTAATCTCGACACACTTCGCGAAATTGCCCTCTCTCGCGCATCCCTCCGCGCTAGACCGCGAGCAATGATTTTGATTGAGCGTCTTACCCTTCTTTGCACCCCTCCTCACGCAGCATCGTTGCGAGAGCATTAAATCACTGCGTGGAGAAAGAACAAGTCCGACGAGGCCTGACGAATTTCGCCTGTCTTCCGTGAGAAGTTTTCTCCCTCGGTGCGGGAATAATAAAACAACGCTCGCAAATAAAACGAAATAAGTTTCTGCTATCGAAAGCACGAGATCCTGTCGCGGTCCTGAGCGAGCTAACTTTCGTTAGGGCGGCAATATCATTCGCCGACCAGATGCGATTGTTCTTGAGTTCGATTCGTACGCGTATGTGCATGATTCGCGCGTGTAATGTGCATCGTGCATTCGTCGCCGATGCCAAAGAGGTCGATTCCGATGCCACAGCTATCTCACGCCGGAATTCGCCGTATATTCGGCGCGCATTCCAGCAGCCGGTTTTGCAATTACGAAATCCGTTTGATGCCGCCGTTTTCTTATCGTTCGCGGAACCATCGAAATTGACGCGGGGTGTTTCGATGAAATGTACAAAAGGATCCTTTGTGAAACTACGGCTGACCCGCGGCGTCGGTCTCTGTGTTCATGCGGCCTTTCGGCATAACAAAGTAGGAGCCCACATAACGCTCATGCAATCCCGTGTCTTCCTTCTTCTTTCACCTTGTTTTGTCGGACGCGACGCGACACCGACGATACGCTCCACCTCGTTTGTCCGCGGGGCTAGAGAGGGAGAAATAGAGAGAAACAGCGGAAGGAATAAGAAAGGCAGCTGGCGGAAATATTTCGACGAATCCCCGGGCGCATACGAGACGTTCTTTTGCGAGAATTCCAGTCCGCGCGCCGTGTACTTTGTGAAAACTTGAGAGGCGAGATGGAGAAAACGCTTATATGTGGAGCAACTGCAGCCCGACCGAGCGGGCATGCTATAATACGTAACGTGTGAGCAACACATACGGAACAGGTCTCCTGATAGTCGCCAAGGAACAAAATATCCTCGCGCGGCGAGAACTCATTCGGGACAAAGAATCTATTTCCGCTTCATAATTCGAAAATGATAGGCTATCAGGTGAGAGAGAATATGGGCAATGTGAATGCGTTAGCCGAAGGCATTTACTTTATTAGAATCTTTAACTATCGCTTTGTCTCTGAGATATATATTCTTTATTTCTTATACAAACCACTTTGCATATTACCTAATACAATTTTCTGATGCAGAAGAAAATAGTTATATAGATGCACTGAGAAGAAAATGCTGTTGCTTCAATTAAAGTATACGTCCTGTCTCTTATACACATCTAGATGTGTATAAGAGACATGACGTACACTTTAATTGAAGCAACAGCATTTTTTTTTCTGTGTGCGTATATATAAATGTATGAAGACTACTTCAGGATTATCGTAGATTTTTTATTGATTTTGTCGAATTAAAAACGTAATTTGACATATAAACGTAATTTGACTGATAGATTTAAGTTATTAACGAGGTATTTGTTACCACACACAGCTAAACTGTAGGAATAATTCTTAGAATAAGTTTATTGTTACTAATTAAAGAAACCTTTTTTTAGTCATTTTTAAATAAATTTTATCGCAGTAGATTTTAATTTTGAATTTTCACTGTGATAAAATTAAATCACAATATAAAAAATTTAAAAAGATATATGCAAAAATGATCTTTTTAATCATATTTTTTAGAACAAATTAATTTCAAAATTGAAGAATTCACATACAAGAAAAAAATTTATTTTAATTAAAATAATTTAAGTTTTAAGAAAGCAGTTTTAATTTTACACTATTTTCTATCTAGTTTTATCTACATGTATCGCATTATTTTATGCAAATGAATATATAATAATATAATATATCATTTAAAGTTCTTTCAACGAACATAGAAAATTTAATTTTGTTATTTTTATTCAGGAAATATAAATTCTTTTTGAATGAACTAGATGATAGAATGATGGAAATTTTGCATGCTTGGATAAGCAAGAAAAGTCAAAGTATAAATAAAAAAAAGTAATTGTGTCATTCTGCAATTTATTTTAATTTTTTAAAATATTTTTATGGCCAAATAATTACATAAATTGCTTTAAATTGACTTTTTTTGGATTTAGTCTAACAGTGTAAAAATAATGAGTTTATTGATTTGCAAAACTATGTCATGTAAAATTGTAGAATAAAATAGAATATCAGGCTGCATGGAATTTGCTTCAATATTAATTTATTCGTTTAATATTAATTTATACGTTTTTTCTTGTGCCTCTTCTTCTGCGTTTTTTTAGAATACCCCAAGAAATTATTGATTTTCTAAAAAAGATTAATTGGAACTTTATACTTAGTACATGCTTTCACATTTATATTTTACATTTACCGTATAAGTAGAACAGTCATTATCGTAAATTGTTATTAGCGCAAATTACAGCGATATATCTCACTTTCGAAATTAATTAAAATAGATAAACCTGATTGGTCTAAAAAATAATTGAATTTTCTGCGACAGCGGATCATTTTGTTTGCAACCACGGTAAATCAATATCCGGCGGGCAAATTTAAAACGCTATCAGGTTACAATTAACTTGCCGTAGCTCTCGAAGGAAGGTCTTAAATCACCGTGTCGAGTATCGACTATCGACATCTTAGACTGACACTAAGAATCGCACGCTCGCTGAAGGACCGTTTAAAAAGTTACAAACTCATTAGCCCGCGCGCAGTCCAGCTATCCGTGAGGCGAAAGGCTCTCGACTCTTGTGCACCTCGGAAGTTAGTAAGGATCGGCGAACCGACGGCAACCGAATCCCATCTTAATAGAACGTCATTCCAGATAAATTGCAGGACGCCGTGGCCTACGAGGTCGCGCTTAAAGGGCCATGGAAATACGTGAGGCGAATTTGGTTACAGCTCTTACAGCGAGTGAAGGTACGCGTGGAGTACGAGTCGTGGGGTAACGGCCGTGTAACGAGCCATCACGCTGCAATCTTTTTCTTTCCAATACTCGAAACCGATTTTTCGAAAGAGCAACCGTAGGCTGCATTTAAACAGCATACCTTATCCGAATTAAAGAATCTAAAGTTAGATCACTTTGCTACGTGTACATCGTGAAGACGATCAATTTTTTCATTGACTGATATGTTGTGTTAGATTTGATTTTAACTGTAACACGGATATTTGCGTGTTGTATTTTTACCGACATGATAAATATTATCCCGACAACAGGTAGAATCATATCCGTCTGTTCATCCGTTATTCTTGGTTGGAGTTTTTCGATATTAATAAATCGGGCTATCAAGAGAGTTACACGAAAGCCAGACAAACGCGACATAGATTCTTATATATTATTAGCTGCCGTCTTCGTATCGATATTTATGTTCTAACGAGGATGAAAGTTATATGAGTACGTATCTTTTGACACAAAGAGAATTTTGTAACAACGATAGCTCGCTGTGTGTGTGGGAACCACGAATAACGTTCTACAATCAATCTCAATAAATAAGAAAGATTACGATTTATAATATATAAGTTTATTATTTTAATATATGAATCTCTTCATTTATTAACGAAGTAAAATTTGAATTATTTAGAATATCGATAGTTTAGAACATCATTAAGTATTAATCACTAAAATTTAGGATATTATTTAATATCAAATTATTGAATATCAATGACGTTAATTCAATACTACTCAGGTTTAGTACATTAAACTGAGGTTCAGTATTTAGTTTATATTAATTACATACAGTATTGATGTTACTAAAGCTATTTTACTAAAGCCATTTTTGTCGTAGGGTAGAGCGGGGTCAAAAGTAACAATTTGACTTTAGAACTTGATTGTGGAAGAACTATTGTAGTAAAAAAGAAACGTGCTGTACCCCAAGCTAACATATTCATTTCACCTTATCGAAATCATAACATTTAAGCTTTGTGATAAATAAAATCAAAATTATCAATCAAAAATGAAAACAAAGAAAAATGTTACAATCGCCCCCGACTCCGGGTCGGTTGTAACACTATAGGAGGTCAATAGTAATTTTAAATAATCAAAATCAAAAGTATTTATTTAACGAAATTATAATAATTCTTATATTAGCAGAAGTAAACTAAAATATTCTTACACAAAAGAAAAATAGCAAAATAAAATCTTATTCTTATAAAATGCAACTCTTTTATATTAATCAGTCTTTCTAATCTTGGCATTCTGAAATAAAAATAGTTTAATTATGAATCAAAATGAAATAAATTGCATCAGCCAGGATCGGTTGTAAAGTTACATTCAACTCCAGACAATGACGTTATAATGGTCCCCGACTATGTTTTTGAACTTTGATTTAAAATTTTTAATAATAAAATGTTAAAAATGGATAAGTAACAATCATTATAATATGCAAAAAAACTGAAGTTAAATATAAATAAAAGACAAAGTACTGACTTGCAGTGGAAATATTTGTATTAGAAGATTGACACGCTCGGAAAAGAATACTTTACGGTCTCGAAAATATATTTTGATCACTGCGCACGTCCACACAGTAGCTAGGCCGCAGACGTTCTGAGATATGTTGTAGCTTGTTTAGTTTCACGTAATAACTAACGCACGCGCACGTGTCTATCTATATATCTACAGATATTTGAGTTGTTACTTTCGCCCCGTGTTACTTTTGACCCCGCTCTACCCTACATTTATCTATTGGTATTCTGTGGAAAAATTCATTTTCTCAAAAAAGATAATATTTCAATCACTTTTAAAAGATTATGCTCGTGGTATTAACCATATCACGTCATAATGCATTCGTACGTAAATACACAGATTTAGTTTCTCAATCAAATTTACATGCGTGCAGATGCGAATTGAGAAAAAATGAATTTCTGCCGAATATAATTTGCCGAAAAGGTATCGCCCGCGCACAAGAGTTAACGCACTTGTACCGCGAGCTAGATGTGCGCGATGTCGGCGTGTCCGCAACGTGAAAACTTAATCGCATTGAATCCTCGTTTCGGCATCCGTTGCGGGACGCGCCGCGCCGCGCCGCGCCGCGCCGCGCCGGCGTTATCGGCGGCGTCCTCGCGCGTACCATATCCCGCGCGTCCGCGCGCCGATCCGGCAGCAGAAAAATTCGGGCCCGGTCGTTAAGCCGCGGTCGCAAATGCATTTAAGCATTCGCCGTTGTTCAAGATCCCATTGAGCGCCGTGTCAATATAAATGTAAATGTCATTGGGAGCCGTGCGAGCGCATACATTGACGGTCTCTGGAGGACGATTGCTCGCGGAGAATATTGCAGATGCCCGTATGGGACGTCCACCGCAATTGAATTGCCCTTCGGATTGGAACGTATAGAAATGTGTACGGTCGGCACTTTGTTTCGCGTATCGATCGTTCACGACCATCGGGAACGCGGGATCCGCAGTGAACGCTCTCGCGCAATGTCGAAGAGTGCGCTCCAATTGATCCGCGCCGTGCCGAATCGCACGTTGCGCTACGCCGCGCCGCATCGTGCCGTTTTACTGCGCGGGAGATTTGCAGATCGCGAATTAGCGTACGTCGACACGTTTCGTTGCGACCTTTCGACAGGCGCGACGGCGTCGATAACTCGATTTAGCCGCATCCACGCCCGTCCCCACGTTTCTAGAAAATCACACGCCTGTACGCGCATTACGATAATTAAAAGCCTGCCTCGACGCTATCGACGGGCCCTGAAACGCTTTTGAATTTTTTTCCGCGAACGTTACACACGGGCTGCCTCTCGAGCTCTTCATGGTCTTTGAGTATACCGAAGCGAACATGAAACATTGGAATATGGCGAGATATGCGAAAGTAGCTATAAATAATATTATTGCGTATTGTTTATTCAACCGTTTCATTCGTATTGCATCCGGTGGAATAATAAACTGTAAATTTGTAAAACTTAATTTCGCGGCCCGATGTCGGCTACAAATCTCCGCGATCGCGCGCTCGGGCTGCGCCGTGCGGTTTTTCCCCGCGTTATCAGTAATTAAAAAGGGCGAGAATAGAGTAAAATGAAAAATATGGCGCAAGTGGCAGTCGTGAAATATGAAAGCTGCTTGAGCCGCGCTTTTTTCCACCCAGCCGGCGCTTATCTACAGCTTTATGAGCGTTATTCGATTTTCGTGCGTGCATTGTTCACCGCGGAGCACCGGAAACAAAGCGTTATCTTTAAGCCGAAACAATGTTCCTCTCTCAATCTGCGCATGAAATAACCGGTTGCAACGATCCGCTGGAATCGCCATCATCGATCACGTGTGTGATGTATGCAGCGATATCGACAGCGAATCCCTTTTTAACACAGACGAATGGTCCTCGCTGTGAAACCAGGCATTTTTTTGCAGATTTTTGCGCGTAGTATTTGTCGGTTGATACACGTGCGTCACGAAATCGAGCGTAGCATCCGATTTAAATGTATCGATTTTACTGATAGCCTTCAGATGTAACGCGATGCTTAGATCGGAGGTACGGGGTATGTGAATATTTCGAATCTGCTGCTAAGCCCCGAGCTATTTGTACCTCATCCTCGTGGGAACGAAGTTAACCGTTGCCTGTATTAGACGCACTACGTACAGATCGTCTTGTCACAATTAAGCAATATAATTTAACGCTGTGCTGACGAGGAAGTTATCCGCCACGCAATATCGTTAAATATTATATTCACGATAATTTTATCTATAAAAGTAGAAAAAAAATACGGGCACATCATTTATGCGGTTGCAGGACCTTTAATCATGTCGAGGATAATGAACGCGACGCGCTTTTCATAAATAATGATTATAAATAAAGCCTGGACTCGATATCGGAAAATATGCGACACATATTGCCACCAAAATATATGAGAATGGATAAACCACATTTTTCGTGTAATCCGTCAAAATATGATCAAATGGACAAAGCTACGTTAAATACTGGTTTTAATTATTTCTGACGGTATTAATGAAATCTCATATAGGAAATACAAACAGATTATTAATAGTTGACACTCTGTAAAGTTATTGGAATGCCCATTATACATATTAAAAAGCAACCATCGTGATATTATTGTATTGTTCAATTTAGCACATTCAAATTGTTCTCTTCTTCATTTCATAATATCACTCGGGTAACATAAAACGTGCAGTTTCTGTAGAACTCTGAATTTTTTAGTACTATAATTGTCGTACATTAATAATTTGTCGTATTTTGAATAAAGGAAGGTACGAAATATGTAAGTCTGCTGCTATATAAGCCGTTGAATTAGTTAAGGCCAAATTAATCAATGAGGGTTTAGCATATATATTGACCATTCACACATACGCAGAATATACCATATAACGGTTTAAGAAAGATATTAATTCATAAATCACTTGATAAAAAGAGACCGAAATTATTCCCTTAAGGAGCAGGTAGTCAAGTTGATTTACGGGTTTCCATGAATCACCCGACGCCCGAGCTTCTCGTTAGCAAAAAAAATGAAGAGCGCGCACGCTGTTAACGCGGCCAGGGGAGAAGTCGAGACACTCCGTTTCATGCGCTCGGAAGAACGCGGAATATTCGGCGAACCATGCAAAAAGAATGCGCGGGCAATGCCGGGTGTTACGCGAAAAGTTCGCGTTTGCAGTTTGCACGCATCTTCGTCGCTATTAACATTTCATCTGACGAAGAAACGCATGCGCCCGGCTACACGCCGGTCTAGATAAGGGGATGCGCGCGTGCTGGTACGTGTTCGGGATGAGAGAAGAGTATGCCGACCCAAGAAATACCTTCCGCCGCCTCACTCTTCCTCGGGGTTGGCGTGCGCTGAGTCTGTTCACGAGATTCTGCGGGTACGCAAGTTGCCGCAAGGGGCTTCCTTCACCACCAAGTTGGAAACTTATGCTGACTCCGGGCCAAGCGATGCCGGGCGGAGAGCAAGAGAGACGATACTTTGACACATATTTTATTTAACGCGCCAAGACATGGTTTATGAAAGAAGGTACGGTCACTACCGGCTAGACGGGAATGTAATGAGCATTTCATTGAATTCGAAGCAGCAGCAATTAACGTGTCATTTACACTGTTAGCCAGTCTTCCTTTTTGCAGCAGGAGGAATTTCATTTTTCTTTCTCCTCCCTTTATGTTAAAGTTTCCATTAATAATACCGGTAATAAGATATCGGTTAAGAAATCAAAATGACTGAAGCGAAATTAACATGACGGTGAAGAATGATAATTATAAATAAAAAGGATTTTAGTTTTTATAATTTATTCTTTATAATATATTTCTGTAATATTTGTGTTGAGTGACTTATATCACATTCAGAATATGCGCAGTTAATGATAACTAACAATAACTTAATAATAACTCTACTAGGGTGCTCATGGCACATATAATATAATAGTTTGTACATTTCCAATGAAATGCAATTAAACTGTAAAACTAAGTTTTTTATAAACATAAATCAACAATTCATAAACTTTGTTCTATTTTTATTATACATATGTTTCTTATCTAAAAATTATTATTGTATATGCTGTTTTATTTAGTGATGTGCATTTTTATTTTATATTTTTAAAACGGGAATACTATATTCTTTTGCAATATTATTTTTTCGCTCTATATTTATCTCTGCTATTCTGTATTCATATCCGTTTCTTGTATTGATTTTTTAACATATGTTTATATTAATAATAAAATAAAATTATAGCATTAAACAGACGATTAAAAAAAGTATTTGCAATTATAGTATCGGCCGGTACTATCCATTCTTCTTAAATTATACCTTTGCACGCTAAATAAAATATAAGATTCTATATTAGGTCAAAATTTGCGGATACAAGATAAAGTCTCTAACGTACTAAGTCGATGCCTTGTAAATTCTATGACTACGGGATTGTAGGAAGGTTGTCTGAGAAGCTTTAGAAACTTGCTCCTAGCCCGAAGCGAACTATGTTCCGCTGTGGAGAAGGGCACATTACTTTGATTCATCTATTATTTAATGGGACGCAAAAAGTTAGAAAAAAGGGAAGAAAGAAAGACCGGTAACTTTAGGACAGGGCATAACCATTTTCGTTCCTTTACGATGGCCCCGCTTAATTTGCCGCCCGATTGCCACTTCTGCGCTTCCGCGAATGAAGACAGCTCCGAGATCCAATTTTACCTAGTTTTTCAACCTGTCGGTACCTCGAAGTTAGTACCTTTTATTCCTACAGATCTTATCCTTTCCCTTTCCACTGTACCGTTTTCCTGACCCCATTGCACCTCTTCATCTTCTCGACCATTCTCCACTCGGTCCTTACTTCTGTTCGCAACTCTTTCCCCTCTACCTGAGAAGAAGATCCAGACAGTGTATAAAGAGAAAAGGATTAACATGGTTGAGTGTAAAATTAAATTTATTCCTCTGCAGATTTCCGTAATATCCTTAACCTCTCGAGATTCGTATATCTTTGTAGCCGTTGCGAACCCGCGCGACTTTGACGTATTTTCCAATAACTGAAGAAGATATTAATTAAATTTAAAAGCTGAATACGAGGTGCAATTAGCGGAACTCCAAGGCGCACAGAATTATCGAAGATTATTTTGAGTTTATAATTGTAAGCAAAAGCATCGTTAAAATAAGAGGAATGGTTTTCTTCTTTTAGTTTGGAGTACGATTTTATTTTTCAAGTTTTGTTCCCTATCTGTAATTAATTAATTTGAGTTTTAACGGGGTAGATGTTCACCGATTTAATATGCGAGCGATACGCGCGAGTTGAACATTTTGCTTCTCCGGCCTTTGCCTTTTTAATTCTCTGTTGAATTTTATCTCAGTTGTTACGGTCCCGTTGCTTGAATTAGTTAAAGAGCCTATCGGAAAAGTGGCGACAGACCGGAACGAAGCAACTTGGGTAAAACACTCCTTTGGGTGTATAAAGCTGTATTAGGCGTCGTATCTTACTTCGTCGTGCAACTTCCTAGTGTCGCTTGGAGACTCACGATCCTTCGGGGATTTACATGCGGTCGAGAACCATTGAGCGGGACAAAGTGAATAATCAATGTGCGCAACATTATGTTACGTACTATGACTTTCATTATTCGCGGAGAATCAGCGTTCTGTGAGCGGGGATGGTACAGTTGTGTTCGAGAAAATGCACGAGAAATGCGGAAATATTATTGTCACACAGATACATAACGTTGCTGTCATATGCATTTTGAACAATGAAGTTAATTCAATCAAAGGTGTGCTAGTAATAGTTGGATATAGCATTTAATGCTTGTGATGGAATAATATCGTTGGATTACAAAGACATACAATCTACTTTTATTTTTCATTATTTTATATTTCAATTCCCATTTATTTAATTCAATAATCGGGACAAGAGATTATATTTAAATGGAAAAATTATTAATTATGCAATATCTTTTGTTAATAAAATATATATTTCTAGTAACCCTAATGATAATTTTTTCTATTTATATCTATGTTCCGTACACTTGTAAATATGTTATAGTGAATATAAATCTTGCGATAAGAAATTTTCGATAACGGTTTGTACATATTTAAACTTTTCTTTTACCTATCAATTAGATCGCATTATAAAAATATAAGGAAAATAACAGGAGTGACAATAAGTTCGACATGACAGATACGATTTCATGAAGGTAGATAAACGACAATATTTTATAAAAGCGCAACGAATAAAACACACAACGTAAAGAAAGTAACAATAATTTGGTGAGGTGCCTCGATTTTTCAACCGGGTTCATTATTCTTTCTTGCGACTTCCTTCCTTTTTTTAGCGTTCCTTCTGGTATTCCGGTTTCTTGATAAATAGTTCCTGGCAGTTTGACCTTTCGATGTGAATTCACGAGAAAAGACAAATCGATTCCGTTCCCCAGTGACCCGATCGTCTGTAACAAATATTACATCGTTCGATAACCGTCTACAGCGTTTTTGCGTTTCCTCCGTTTTTGAATGAAATAAAGCCGTGCTATATTAACTGTCTTGAATCCTGCGTTTTTTAGTCAATGAATGGCTGATCGTTGTTCAAATTTTGCGTGATACGGAACGGCGATGTTACATCGTATAAAAATTTTCAGCTTACTCGCAACGATAACACTTTTTCCACTCGCTCTACATACAATGCAATCCCACGGCTGTGTTACATTGCTATGTGTAAAGCGCGGGTTACGTTTCACGGAGCTTACGTGGCGGAACGTAAAGTAAATACCGCAAACTTGAATAGTCTGAACGTATTGCGTAAGCCGGGCGTAGCACACTGCTAGCTAGCACGTATGTATCTACGTCGCTATCACGATGAAAGGCTGAAGCTCCGAAAAGCTGTCTCCTGATTGCGCGTAACCGCGCCCGGCGCCAAGATTGGTCCATTAATCTTACCACGGACGCACGCGATATCGCAGTTTCATGAAGAGGCTACGTCCTAAATAAATGCCGCCGCTCGAAACATTGGCGCCATAGTGCAGAAAATGCAGTTGTGCAATTGCACAGTGATGGTTGCACCAGTGCTGAATGAGAAAAAGAGGCAGAGAAAGAGAGAGAGAGAGAGAGAGAGAAAAAAAGCGGCAGAATAGCTCGTATGCGAACTCCAACAATGAAACCTTCCTTAGCAGTACGCTGTTAGCGAAGCACGAATGGAACAGCGGTGGTGGTCAATGGATGGAATTCAGTTATCCAAGTTTGAATGTAACAAAAAAGTTAAAAACCCAATAGAATCACAAAAGGAAAGAATTATAAGAAAAATATCATAAAGTATAAAAGAACACGTCGTTACTGCGATTTTTCTCGTACATTAAATTAATCGGGAAAAATTTTATATGCGATGCATTATATCAAAACTATAAAAATAAATAAACAAGAGATAGGATATTATTCGCCAGTAAATATCAAACCACAGAAGAGATTTTTGTTTCGACTCAACTGGCCAGTTCTTAATTTAAATTAATATATCGCGAATCGCGACGTTTTTTCGACCATGGATTTTGGTCTTTTCTAAAGAGAGTGGAATTTTTTCGCAACAAATTCTTTACATTATAATTAATTCCACTCTCTTTAGAAAAGACCAAAATGCATGGTCGAAAAAACGTCGCGATTCGCGATATATTAATTTAAATTAAGAACTGGCCAGGTGAGTCGAAACAAAAATCTCTTTTGTGGTATAAAAATAAATGTTGTTTAGTAAAATACAAATAAATTCGATGGAAATGTTTGCAAAATATCTATTTTGTGGCTAATAAATCCTCTTGTAACAGATTTGTTTCAAAATTAAGCGTTTATTGCAAAGTTATTTGGTAGAAATTATAAATTTTTTTGCGCAAAGTCAAAATGAAACGAAATTAAACATTTCAACAAATTTATGTTCGCTATTAATAGCAACGCGCCGCACAATTATTCGCAGTGCTCGTAATTGTAATTTCAAATTTTCACTTGTGCGCGAAAGACACAAAACATGCGTATATATTGGCTTTTACAAATTTACATTTCCCTCGTGTAATCTACTACTCTCGTGCTCATAATGCAAGTAATTTTACTCTCTGTCATCTGCGAATGTAATTATCCTCAAGTTGCTCCGTGGCTCGCATTTATGAGACGCACGAAGTTATATAACTATTGGGGAAGCACCGTCACTGAACATCGTTAAACTCGCGACAAACGGTTGTCATAATCTCCAAGTTTAGATAGTTTCGTCACCTCGAATTCGCTGGAAAATATCATAACGTTATCACGCGTTACCATCCACAAAATTCGCGACGATTCGTACGCAATGACCTATATTGCAAATATACACAACGTATAGTAGCGTATTTTATATTTCTTCCTTTAGTTAAGAAACTATTTAATCGTGGATAGAATCTTTGTTCTCTCTAAATTTTTTGGAGTAAATTGCACTCCAAACGAGTGAAAATTCACTCCAAGCGAGTGAAAATACTGCCACTGAAATTTCAAAGTGGCGGTATTTTCACTCTTTGGAGTGAGATTTCACTTAAAAAAATTTAGAATGTTAATGAATATTTTAAAGAAAGAGATAAAAATACAACAATTTTAGAGGGAAATATTTATTGCAACTATTCGATATACTGGCGTCAGACTCTATAAATGTAATATGTAAAAGACTATAAATAAAAAACATTTTGAGAAAACATCCATGTTTTTTCCAGTATAAAACGCTTCCAAAAAATTGCGAAAACAGAACTTTTAACGGAAGAGCTTTATTTACTTTTGCTCAAAGAGATCCTTCTTTAAAAAAAAAAAAGAATCATGAAAAACGTCACATACTAAATTAAAAATTACAATTGATATAAAAGTCAATAATTGTCAACTAAAATAACTATATTTATTTATTTATTTATTTTAAATTTATTTAATTATTAATTAAATTTATTTATTTTATCAATAAGTTTAAAAACTTGATTCGGCCACATACAGATGATAATGCACTTGTGTGTTATGATTCGCTTTTATTACCGATAGATTGAATGGCTGTGCGAGCCATTGGAGCGTCAGATTTATCTTTCAACCGTATAAAAAGGCACCATGAGGCATTTTAAACAACGCGCTGTAATTTTACACTCGTCAGGACTGGGCTCGAGTCGCCGCCACAATCATTCGACATTCTACCTTTGCATAGCACAGAGAGCGATTGTAGAAACGAATGACGAGGTCGTGTATCAAGTTTCGTAACTTTTACCCCTAACATTTTGCGCTACATTATAAATTTTTTTGCAAAGCTACTTTTTTGTCACTAAAACAAATTGTTAGGTGCTTTTTATTGATCATAAAAAATCTCTATTTCTATATATAAATTTTTTAACCAATATTACAATGAAATTTTTGATATTATTATTAAATTTCTCACATGCTCCACCATGCATATGGAATCAAGAATTCTTTCATATAGGTATAACTTCTTGTCATATAATAACAGATTAACGCATTCTCATGGTCGCATTTGATTTGATAAGAGAAGATAAATTTCTCATAAGTCTCATAAGTGTGCTTTCAAAGTGAAGCGCGTCACTTGTGAACGGCGTAAACGATGTTCCTGGCGACGTATGTCCGTGTTCATCGCGTGTCACTTGTCACTTCGATGCACCATCTCGCATATAAATCTATGGAACTGTTTCAAAATGACATGTTGCGGACAAAATATCACTAATATGCATCGTTTTATCTCGCCAACATAGCAGTGGTATGGGTACTATCAATTTTTTAGGTTGATCGATTTTTTGAATATATTTGTTATTTACTGAAAAAATCGACGGATATTGAATTATATTTTCAAATACTAGAACTAATGTGGCCTCTAATTGTAAGTTCAGTTTTTTTAATAAATTTTTTCATATCAATTTCCGAATATACTCTTGTATAACGAGATGATACAAATAGGGGATCTTGTAACTTGTGATATTTTGTTTGCGTTGTTTTATAAAATGTAAAAGGAGATCCAATCGTATTTCTCGACTTTACAAACAAATATTCTGAAACAGATATGCGTTCAACGCGGTGTTGTTAGCGTAGAGGAGGTATTCACTGTTATACCAGAGAGTACCCGTCTGTTAATCGAGTTCACGAGTAATATCAGAGTACTCGAAATCACGGGTTCGATTTAATGGATTTCGATTAAACTGATTCGCGAACGTTTTTGATCTAATCGGATTTTCGATATGTTTCACGTTGGCACGGTGTAGTATTTCTGATACTGTTTTACTGTTGATACATCGTCGTTATGACAACCTCGTGCAAACAGTTGAGGCTAGCAGAAATTAATTTACTTCGGTTGATATCTGAAAAATAAATTGAATACGCGAGTATTTTCCGATATTTTAGTAACCGGATAGCAACGGTACAAGTCTCAAAGGATGCGAATGGAAATTGATAGATGTAGGAATGAAATTCTTTACTAACTGTTATCTTAAATTTTGTGCGATAGTCAATCTCTTGATTCTCTAACGTCCCCTTGCACTTTTCCGTGTTACAGGACGACAAGCGAGGAATCTACTGGGACAGACGTCGGGTCATCATCACGGTACGCAGGATGCATCATTATCGGACAGTTACAATAACAGTGAGTGACCATACGTTGACGAGCGCAATCCAGCTGGAAATCACTAGCAAAAGCCGCTAGATCCCGTGGGATGTTGCGGGAATGCACTCGATGTCGAAAATCGGACTCGCGTGGCTGCACGTTGCGAGTGTCAACTGGGACCGAGCATTATCGTCCTTGTTGTTTGCGTTAAAGGCCAAAATAAACTACGAAACACCAGCGCTTTCGCGTTACGTTAACGGTCGCTGCACGTGTACGGGACGCACACGTGTGTGTATATCGCACGTGGAATCGCGGGCACCTCGTGAAATGGGCCATTTCGCGCCTCGGCATATCCGCTTGCTTGTAAAATAACTTTCCCCTCTTCTCCTCGCCATACGATTCGATTCTTTCCCGCACCACCAACCTCGAGCTCTTTTCGATATTACACCACGACGATAAACCCGCGGTGGGCTTATCGCCGTATCGAGCGCGCAGATTGTTTTATATGTATAATCTCTATTGAAAATAATCCCCTGCCTGCAGCGTAAACGTGCGCGAGTGCCGTCGCCTAGCAATGGATTTTTATGTACCGCTCGTTTTTTGTGTCATATATCGATCATTACGAAACGGTGAGCGCCAACAAGTTATTTTTTGTCGAATCGCATGGCTGCATAATGCAAGCAACAAGCCGTATATTGCTCGATGGATAGCGTACGTCAAACGTTGGTGAAGTAATAAAAAGCGATATCAACGGTGCAGTCGTTTTAATTTTACGAGCAGTTTCGTTATTACGTATTAAAGAGTGACATATGTATAATCATTTAGAGCAAGGCAATTTTCTGTTATGTGTGTGTAAAACGTGACCGAATTACGTTCTTATATAGAGCGAGCCAGAAAACGATGTTTTAACTGTTTGTATTATGGTTTAATACATGTAACTAAAATGCAGTAGAGGTGAAGGTGGTAATATGGAACCCCACTTTGTTTTTTAACGATTTCTTGTAAATTATAAGCTCAATTTTTTTATTCTTGGTATGCTTAGATTCTTTATTCTATTGGTAACCCATTTCTAACGTCCAATTAATGATTCTCCACTTACAAAAAAAGCTGCTTAAAGATTATCGCAAAGTGAGCAATTGGGTGGTATGTTGTAATGTGCTGGTAATATGGACCTCCTACTTTTTTAATGCGGAAAATTAAAAACAATTCATGAAATGTTGAATAACTTTCAAAAAAGTATTACATTTATTTAAGGAATTGATATAGAAGGAATATATATGATAAAAAATATTTTATTTTACTTTTTTAAAAAATTTCTATTACAAAAATTATAGACAAAGAAAAAGAAACGTTGAAACGCTGTAACGCTCTGACGGCTCAAAGGGCAACCTAATGTACAAGTTTCAGCTGTCACTCATAGAGTGCAACTAAATCGTATTAAGATATTGGGGGGTTCCATATTACCACCTTCTCCTCTACTATTTGTCACTTGACTTCTTTTTGGCTATTTTTGTACACTTTGAAATTTATAGTTGGACATTTCTTCGCGTTTGCTTTTTAAACAAAAATAGATAAACGTGGTTTTGAAAAAGAGATCAATTGTTAGTGATAGTTTTACATTTGTGGAAAAATAATACGTTTGAATAATAGAAATGCGGGCTTCCGTTACAATTATTGTATCTTTCATTAGTATTTACAAAAATGGAAGTGCATGATCCTATTCTGCAAATATAATTTGAATATCGATTGTGAACGGCGTGAATATATAAAAATTACTAAATATTAGATTTCTATTTCTTGCTTTATCTGGCATGATTTCTTCATATTGCGGCTACAACGTGTCACTTCTACCGTCTACGTATTTTATTATGATGCCCTACATTTAGAACGTATACGATTACCGTATCGATAAACATTTGAATTCTCAATAGACAAATATTTATGTGATTATCAGTGACAAATTCTAAAAATATTCTGCGAATCAAAACGAATTTTTCTCGTTCTGGCTTGGCATAGCTAATAACCATCTGCATATGTCTTACTGGTCGATATCAGAGAAGCACCCTAGTACGGGGCGGTTCGACGAGCAGTCGTCAGAAATCCCGACGTCAGATAAAAATATATCAGCTGCATCACAAAAGTCGGATGAAATCTCACCCAGCTCCACCACATCTCACTCATCTACCTCCCTGCTTGCCCATTTCGCCCGCTACCACCCGCAATCGCCCTTCTCGGTTCTCCGCTTCTCCACATCTTCGTCTTCCTCGTCTTCCTCGTCAGGATTCCAGCCTGCTTTTTTGTTCGCGAAAATCCGCGATGGAACCTCCGTGCGGAGAGGAGAAGTTTCGGTATGCAGTGGCTCCCTAAGTGCCCCTCCTCCGGCCTCTCCGTCGCCGTCCTACGTCTCCTTCTATTTGCCCGTTCCGCGCGCCGATCGATATCACCGACACCCGTGATTCCAAAGCCGGGTGCCGGCTTTCGTAGCGGGACGGAAGGCAGCAGAAACGCGCGGCGAGACGCAACGTCGGTGTTCCATGGAACACGCGCGAATCATTCGTCACAATGGTGACGTGCTGCCGCTCGACTTGCCACCCCCTCGCTGTCCCCGCAATTCCTCCCGTTTCTAGAGAGAAGTCTATCGCTATGCCCGTACGCGCGCGTTCGACGTTTCCTTCCTTCCTTCCTTCCTTCCTTCCTTCCTTCCTT
>NJRQ01000181.1:222829-258848 GCA_003063805.1 Aphaenogaster ashmeadi | reverse complement strand
CAAAGTTCATTTATTTATTTTTAATACGTTGTAAACTTGTATAAACCTTAGCGTTCCCGTTATGCCCCGGGTTCCCCTATAAATTTTTTATACAAAATCTCATTGTGTTGCTTTTCTTTCATATTGCTTTAAAAAATATATGTGGCATTTAGCTTCATTCATAAAAACGTTTATAAAATAATTTTTATCTCAAGATATAAGAATTTCTAAAATATTTCAAATTCAAATTAGATTTACTTTTAAACTTAGACTCGTTACTTAGTCTTTCCATATGAGTACAGTTCAATTTCCCGTTTTTCCGTTGTTAACGATCGCAACAATGTCAAGTTTGGGGTAAACCTTCATCCGTTATGTCGATGAGAATGCGTCAGGAGTTGTGTCAAGATGAGTTATTAAAGCAATATTGTAACGAATACTATGAAACTTCGTTCGGTATGAGTGTGTGTTCACGTGTCTACGTATACAGCGCATAGCGCTTACATGTATAAAGAGTACATAAGAGTCGAGTACATATAAGGGTGAGAGCTAAAATATTCGCGAGTGAGCTGATCTTTTCTACGAGCGATACTCTCCAGCCGTACTACTGGAAACACGAAACATACTTGAGTTGCGCTCGCGGTGGAAATTATACTGCTGTAGAATTCGCGAGACTTCGGGCATGTTTTGCATGCTCAAGAAACCTCTTGCCCGTATCGAAAATTCAACGACGAAAGTGTGTGAGAGACAGACGGTAGTTGGAAGAAGAGTGAGTAGTTCTAAGCCTCCGTCAATTTCTCGAGATCTGTGTAAAGTATGGAGAGTACAACCTTTTATCGATTACTAAATTAAGTAAGAAAAAGCAATAAGTACGATGTTTTTTAGTAAAATTTATAAACTCGCTAGAATATATATTCGAAATTATCGCAAACAAGAAAGATATGTCGTATATGTGCAGCTCGATATCTTATACAAAAATCATTTTATAGCTTAATCTAACATTAAATAACGTCTATAAAGTACATCATTTTTTGAAAGAGAAACGTATAAAAATAAATATTATTTTTAATTTAAAATATAGTCAACTTAGTTTAATTTAAAATTAAATAAATGTTTATTTAACTATTTACCATTCAATATTGTGTTCCTTTATTAAACTTATATTTTATTGCCATAATTAAGTAGAATAGAAATAGAAAAAATTGAAGATTCAAATGGTATCAATAAACAGATTGCAAATTAAGCAGGCAAAGCGGGAATATAAAGTTAAAGAGTTTAAGAGAAATATGTTCTATCGTTTGTTTCAGGTGGCATGGGTGCGCGTCGATACGCAGACTATACTGTCGATTCATCAGAATGTAATTACTCAAAATCCTCGAATCACGTTATCGTACAATGATCACCGCTCGTGGTATCTTCATATAAAGGAAGTTCAAGAAGTCGATCGCGGATGGTACATGTGCCAGGTTAATACGGATCCAATGAAGAGTCGTCAGGGTTACGTACAAGTTGTAGGTAAGCAATATTTTATATACAAAATCTCTTAAAAATGCATATATTTCTTTTACTTATACTTAAAATTATTTGTCCATCATAATCTTTCAAAAAATTATGTTTTTGTCAACAGAATTATTATTATTTAATAACTCGAACAAATGTGTGTATGTGTCTGCAACCGCAAGCGTGTAAAGAATTCAAATTTACGTAAATATAATCCATTATGAAAGTAAAATTTTTCTAACGTTTATATTACAGTACCACCGTCGATTATTACCAAAGAGACCAGCACCGATATGGTGGTCCGCGAAGCTTCCAATGTGACGTTGACGTGCAAAGCGACCGGATATCCGGAGCCTTACGTCATGTGGCGACGGGAGGACGGCAAGAACATAAATTATAATGGCGAGAGTGGTGAGTCACAATTAATTCGCCATAATTTTCACGAATAGACAACAGAGTAGAGATGATAATATTCGGAGCTTAATGCCGCGCGCGCGGATAGGATAGTTATAACTTTCATAATACCGTCGAGAGACATGCCGGTCGATAACACATATCGCATGCAAATGATAAATGATGCCAAATTGGTTGCCCCCACATTGGTCGCCCCTGGATTGGTATTTCCGTTTAAATATGCGTTATATACGTGAATTAGTCACAACATTATTACATTTGCGATCAACGATATAGTTGAAGTATGATTTTACCGAGTGCTAAAGTGAAAATATTTAAAAATGGCATATATGTTTAATTTTAATCAATTTATAAGTGGTACTTACATATTAGCATCTCAATGTCCCGATATTTAATTAAAACATTTTAAGGAAGATGCAATTTTTATATTTAATAAATGTAGTATTCACTTAAAATCTAGTAATTTAATCTAATAATTTAAATAGGGAAAAGAGTTGCCCCTCTCTCTCTGTTTAAGGACGTTCAGGTGGTACAGGTACTTTTTCCCTGCTGAAAGTTAAGTTGCTTACGTACAATCAGTTTCAAGAATTAAATCATTTTTTGCATTTTTGGCAACATTGCATGACATTCGATAGTGTACGTGTCACTCATAGTCTTCTTATCTGTATTTGAGCGTATGTAAGCGAGTCGAGACAATATACATAAACATAAACAAATATAAAATATTCATAAACATAAACATTAAACATAAACATTATTAAATAAAAAAAACGAGTCTCCTAATTAAGCTAAAAATTGGTATAGACAATTATGTAGTCTTAATCGTTCTGCTTGCAAAATTTCATATTTTTTTCATTATTTTTCACTGAGTGAGATATAATAATTTTTTCCCCATTTTCCGTAAGACTACGTGTGATTTTATATTATTTAATTTTCTCAGTAACAAGCTTGTAGTCTTAATCGTTCTGCTTGCAAAATTTCATTCTTTTTTCATCATGTTTCACTGAGATATAATAATTTTTCCCCCATTTTCCATAAGACTACGTGTAATTTTATTAAATAATTTTTTCAGTAACAAGCTTCCTAAACAGTTTCAAACTTTGACAGAAATTTTTTTATGAGGAAATCTTTAGAATCCAATTGGTTTCAGCGAGTTTTCATCATTTTAGTCGTAATGCCTGAACATCTTTAATGCGTACTAGTCACCTAAATCGTACCTCATCAATTTTTTTCATATTTCTGAATATAAACGACATCTAACGATAGAAATATAAAATAAATGAGCAATAAGAAATATAGATTAAAAACTGTCAGATTATATCTTATTTTGTGCGTGTTACAGACATTTAAATCACGATTGATGTAACTTTGGACCAATTTATAGCTTATAATAATCTAACGACGCAGTTTTATTCTGCATTTTTATGTTTCTAGAGTAAAGCAGATTTATTGTAGAACATTTTACATCTATTTTATGTACACATTACAATTATTATAAAAATTTAATCAATATCTTTATAAAATTTATCATTTTCTAAATCGTACCACCACGAGGTTTCTTAAATTATACTGGTATGATTTGACACAACTCGTATTTATTTATTTATTATTTCATATCATTTTATAATAATCATTTATTTATCATTTATTTATTATATTATTTATCAGTTTATGACTACATAAATAATTATGTAGTTATAAAATGATAAATCAAATATACCTAACTTGTGTGATAAGCTAAATGCTTTAAATCGAATTATTAATCTATTATTATTATATATTGGATATTTTTTTATTTGTTATTAATATATATAATTTTAAACAAACATATTTTTGTCATTTTCATTCTCAAATTTACTATTTTTAAAGGAGCTGTTTTTGGAAACCGGTAGATATGATTTAGGAGACCCGTTGCTTAAATCGTACTTTTTACACTATGTTACAAAAAGGTTTATAACAAATTAATTTAGAAAGTTGAAAGGTTAAACATATAATAGTAGGTGTCTTAAACATCAAGCTACGCGTGCAAACTAGTATATGAAATATAATATAAAATATAATATAAAATAAATACGATTTTGACAATTTTTCCCTACGATTTGTATTAATCTTAAAGTCATACTTCATATTTTTATAGATATAATTAGATAGAATAAATAAACAAATATATATATATATACATATACATAAAATAAACACAATGAAACTCGAAAACAAAACGATACGTTAGCTATTAGCTTACAAATAATATCACGATAATTAAATGTATCACCTGTAATGTGTGGTGTATTTTATAAATTTTCCGATATCGAACGCAACTGTGCTACGTGTTTACATCAGCGATTATCACTAATTAAATCCATTTTTATTCATAATCACTCTTTATGTTTTGTATTTTACGGAAAAATGAAGTTGTCATATTATTAATGATATTAATGAAAGATAATACGTTCCTTTCTCATTCTATAAATAATACAATTTACGTGAGGAAATACAATGATACGGACAGCTACATCTCTAAGCCGGTATCATCCATTCACTAACGGATGCTGTGCTTTAACGATTAATTATTCCTCTCCTAGTCCAACATCAAAATTCGGTCGAGTAAGCCGCGGCCAGAACGCAATTATTCAGGTGCGCGGTATAACCACTACATATCGCCAAACTGTACTGTAATGTGTCCAAAAGTGCAGTTGCAGTTCACAGCTAGTTCAGAGTTGGGGTCGATATATATAGAGATATGGATATGCCCAATACGGTTTCTTCAATTTCTATGCGACAAGTTTACTATGCAAAGCTCTTTTATTTCGTGTTGAGTTTTTCAGAATATCGTTCTGTTCTTACTCTATTTTTTTAGTTAAACGAATAGGATATAGACACGTCCGATAGTCTAATGATATTTATATAAACAAGAGATAGGATATTATTCGCTAGTAAATATCAAACCACAGAAGAGATTTTTATTTCGACTCAACTGGCTAGTTCTTAATTTAAATTAATATATCGCGAATCGCGACGCTTTTTCGACCATGGATTTTGGTCTTTTCTAAAGAGAGTAGAATTAATTATAATGTAAAGAATTTGCGAAAAATTTTACCTCAGCCAGGATTCGAACCTGGTCGAATCCATGGTCGAAAAAACGTCGCGATTCGCGATATATTAATTTAAATTAAGAACTAGCCAGTTGAGTCGAAATAAAAATCTCTTCTGTGGTTTGATATTTATATATTTGATGATAAAAAAATATGATTTTAAGATATGGTACCGCAAGAGATTATTCCTAATTCAGACTAAAATAGTTACGATGCACTCGATAAAAATAAGTAAAGCATTTATTGAATTATGTTGGTGTCCGCTATGGGAGATTGACAATTATCAGACTCCGATATAAATAATGGATCGATGATAGCGCAGCTGTGGCATCCTTGTCGTTCCAACATGATGAAAATAACTATACGACATAAGAACACGTCTACTTCCTTGAACCCGTCTCGATCGATGCTAATTACCCTCTTAATTACTAATTATGACGAGACCAAAAAGTACAAGCCAGTCTGTCGGTCGGGGTGGAAATGCATGGGAAGGCGAGACGTCAAACCGTCTGTAGATTCCAGAGGGTTTCCTCAATAAAGGATAAAGGTCGGATTTAATTTCTGCGCGCCAATTTAAATTTTCATTGCCTTCCAGGCATACGCCGAGTGCCGACGCTCAGAGGATCGTCAGATCGTAAACCACTACTCCATACTAAGCCGGCCGTATAAATTGATACTGATAAATATGCATGTCGCGCGTTCTGATATGGAAAAATAGTCGATTACGTAGCGTGATCTACTGATTATCGGAAATGCCGAAATAATGCGCGATTTATTGTGAATCAATGAGATAAATAAATTGGAAAGTTCCTATATTAAGATCGGTTTAGAATCACTTGTCAATAAATGCATGCAATTTATTTTGTTTCCGTTTGCTTGTTGCTTTATATACCATTTTTATTCAATTGTTTACGCTCATGCCACTTTATTTTGCATTACTTTTGCAATTGATCTATAAATAAGACTGACAATAATTAAAATAATAATTTTAACGAATTCTTATGTGGACAGAAGATTACGAAGTGTTTTTCTTTACAAATATTTTTTTTCGAATATGTCGCATTTAATTACATCCAAAATTTGACACTGTTACTTGGAAGTTCCTCAGTTGCAAATACATTATTATAAATTCCGCTGAAATCCATTAAAATACGTCCAAGAAGTAACGTTAAATACGAATTAATTTAATATTTAGAGAATAAAAAAATATATATATAGGCTATGCTTTTAATTGCGTCTATCCGTATTTTTAATTGTAAAGAAGATGAGATATAATGATACGAACATAATATTATCAATAACATTCTATTTTACAAGTTTTTATTTTTTCGCAGCTGGCGATTCTAGCGCGTGACCTAAAACTGGGAGCTGCATGCAATTTACAAAAATCTATACCTGGTTGCCGCAGGGTTCTGGCATTAAAATGAGAATGAAAATAAAAAAAGTTTAATAATAATTTAATAATATCATGCTTGTAACCACTTACTGTTTGAAATTGAAAGAAGTTTACACATTACTAGATTTTACAGTGAAGTAAACTTACGTCTGCGAATGTGTTAATACAGCATTCTTATTTAATTAGCGGGAAGATTTATTTTGTGAGTAACAATAATCACTACTGTTAGTTTTGATAAAAGCTCTAAGTATCGTTTATTAATACGCATCGCAAATGCAAATGAGCGTTGCGTCGCAAAAAATTCCGCTTTTTTTCGCGTCAGGCACTATTACGCAAAGCATTCGAAAATGGAACCTAATTTCATCGTAAATGGAAGACGGTCATTGAACGCGAAAGTATTAGAAAAATCCGATAATGTAGAGAAGAAAAAATTGTTGGCGATGTAAGTGTCGCATTAATATATATATATATATATATATATATATATATATATGGTATATATTACTTTAAATTAGAATAAGGCACTTGTAACAAATATTTACTGCCTTGAAAATATATGTTGGAAAGAACTTAAAATGATAGCTGAAGTTATAAGATGACATTTCGTAACATTGCAGAGCAAAGAGGAAATAAACTTTTATGTTCGCGCACATATAGCGAACACATGAGCGTTGAGGGGTTTAACACCTTTTAGAAGCTATGAATATTTTATTTATATTGAGCCATTACACACACTTTATCCATTTACATAAACTGTTTCTACTCCAAAAATGTCTACTTATATATTTTTTAATTCTTTCATTTTCTCTTTAAAAATTCAGTATTTGGTTTGGCAGAGAATAGAAGCAAGTTATCGTGTTTTAAGCTCCTATTGAAAATTTCTCAAACCGCTGATATTTTTGTTAACCTTTAAAGATTTAACAATTTCTTAAATAATTTTCTAGGATTTCAGACTCGAGCTTAATAGAATCTGAAATGTGTTTTTAATTAATTATTATATACCGTATTTGATATTACCGTAAAATTAAATATAAAAAGTGTAAATCCCTAGAAATACATCTGCCCACTTTGTTGTTACAGATCATAAAATAGATCGTGGTCATGATTTTGATTGGGATAATGTTGAGGTCCTTAATACAGAACGAAATTTGAATAAACGCTTGTTATCCGAAATGATTTGTATAAAACGACAAAGAAATAGTATCAATTTATAAACCGATACTGAACTCTTACAATTAGACCAGGCCTATACTGCCTTTCTCAATAACATTTGACAATCTTTTATGTAATGACAACATTTGATCTCCTCTGTGAGCCGTTTATTTTAAATTTATTATCTATTGTCATTTTAATCAGTGACAGTGAACAGTGAGGTCCACTTTGCATATCACTCTACATTTTTCTTTACTTTACTTAACTTTTTAATTTTGACTCAGTTTTCCTTTTTGATATGATTATTTTGGCTTTTATATTTATTACTTTTAATCAACAGGACCTTACTTTTTAATTTATTTATTATTTAATTTAATGTTATTTGCGGTTTTGAGCTTTGTGCTGCGATCATGAGGTGAGTCGTCTCCTGGACATTTATGACTATATCTTCCTTTTAATGAGAATGTTTTGTGACAATTCTTTTATAACTTAAGATTAAAGATTCTTGTTAACAACCGTCACCATCCAGCCTCCTAACTGTTGGGATCACACTCTACTTTACATTGAAGTAACTTATTGAGCGTTCTCACTCCTTGACTGCAGCACGATGCACTGTAAATTTGGGCCGAAGCTCCATCTTTCCATCATTCTTTTTTCATAATTCTACGCTGAAGATGGCTAAAAAGTTAGCCGAAACGTACGTTTAAATTAATAATTGTTACATTGGAGACTTTGTTAAATTGCCTTTAAGATGCATTAAATCTGTTTAACTGTTTTACTGCGCTACGTTTTCTGCGCTGACTCCCATTAGCCCTATTCTATTAATTTTTATTTTTTAAAAAGTGTAAAGTTTTCATAATAATTCAATAATCTCTTCCGCGATTCCATTAATATTCTTTAGAGACCAATTCTATATTCCGTTTATAATTACGGATCTGTAAAATTGTCATACATCGATACGTGATCGATATCAATTGACATACAGAGGTGCTTTCTGGCGAGCCGGTGATTCGTCATTCGAGAGAAGCGTCAGATTATCCGCGTAATTGGACGAAATATCGCGGTGGTGAATATGGCCCGCGTTCGAGCCGTATGACCGCGTTACTAACTGATGTGTTGGCCTCTGGGGCACGAGGGACGGGCCAACGCCATTACTTCCCGCCTGATAGCCTCCAGACACCCACCAACCCTCCGAGAAAGTATAGATGGTTGTCGGCTTTTCTTGCTTCTCAGGTCGAAGGTATAGCCCATCCGCGCGCAGTCTGCCCTTTCGCCCACCTCGGGGGCGAGTAACCGAAAAAGAATGGCTGAGAGAGATGAGAAAGCAAATCGAATTTAGCAAAACTATCGCGCGTCGAGGTGGTGCCGCCGTTGGAGGTGATAGTAGTGGTGGTGGTGGTGGTGCGAGGCACCTGCAGGTACAAGGGAGATTTACCTCTGGCGGACAGGTACCGGAACTGATCGTGCGGAAGGGCGAGAACACGAGGGAAAAGATAAAAGGAAGGCGCGGGCGGGAAATTAGAGTGACGGCGGGTGCGCGGGGGGAGGCCATGAAGGGCAAATAAACGACGAAGGCGGCGGAAAGGAATCGTCGCGCCGCTCGTGCCTTTAATACGATCGTTCATAAGAGCGATAACGCGCCGCAATTCAGCAACGTCCACACGGGTGTCGTGACCGGAGCTGAGGGTGAATTGGGACTGGATGCAGCAGCCGAGCCAGAAGAGTAGGGGATATTCCGCGTCCAGCAACTCCGATACCAGAAGTTCACCTGCGCGCACGATCGAAAATCCACCTTGCCTCCATAGTTATGGAAACGCGTATACGTCGAGACTCGTCGATGCCGTTTCGCGCGCTTCGTGCCCGGGAAACGCGATTGGTTTCTTCCACCTTTCCGAGATGTACGAGTCCATCTGGTCGCTATCTGTCCATCGGGTCCGTGCGCGCTTTTCCATTCCTATCAGCACTAGTCGGGTGGACAGACCCCGGTCCTTTTCCCTCTATCTAACTTGATACGAGAAGGACTCTAAACTCATTCGGGCGCGTATGTGTAACATACAGACGTGTACATACCGCGCAAACCATCCACTCGACCGTACACACCTACACGATTATCGTGGATCAATGTAGCTGCGCGCCCGTGATTATGTGTGTACACACGAATCCTTGCACATATATGTTCACCGACCGTTAAATGTACATACATGTGAAGTCATGGACGCGCGCGTACGCCTCCTCTCGCCCACCTGTTTATATCTACCAAGAAGCGAAGGTAGATAGGTAGAAAGCGAGAGACACATACACCTGGAGCATTTCCGTCACCGATACTCTCACGAGTCCTGGCAAGACCTCCCCGTTAATGCGACCACGGCTTGTCGACGCGAGGCCGACATAACGCGACGCGACTGGAAAATCGAAACCGACAACGAGCCGAGTTTCCCGCCGCGCCGGTGTGCCAGGGAGACGAACGTACAGGAGAATAGGAGCCGATGTGCATCGGGTATAAAGCACGGCGCAAAGTCGGCTATACTCTCGCACTCATTTCGCGCTCACACACCCATCGCTCGCCCAGTTCTATGCCAGGGAGAGCACACGTACACATAACGGCTCGAACCGGTATCGAACGCCTCGATGTCTGTGGTGCGCCAATGCTCGCGGTGAAGAGGCACGTTACGTTTTCTCGTTACCGTTTGAGGTTCCTTTGTGCCTTCCAAATCGCTGGTAAAGTCAGCGTTCAGCACGGAGTCAATATTATCTGAGAAATTTCTCGCTGGAAACTGGAATATAATAGCCCCGTCTTTCATCCGCTTTACGCAATGCTGCACTGCAAACGTAATTTGTCTTTCAAACCTCGTGACGTCAAGCGTCCGTGACAATCGATCGTTGATGTTCGCTGAGTCCGTGCCGTGGTAACGAGCGATTTCATTTCATTTCATTTCTCATTGTGCGCGTTTGTCGCAAGTATTCACGCAATTTGCCTGGAATCTATGGACGTTTATGTCCTTTTACGTATAAAACTTATGCACGTAGTTACTGGAAAATGTCAAATATTTGTAGTTTTTGCACATACCATTTAACGTGCGTGTGTATGTGTATATATGCGTGTATGTAGATTGTTACGTGTGAGCTATATTCAAGAGTTCGCGCTTGTATATTGGAAATTCTAGGTATTTAAATAGAGTGAACTTTCTTTTTCATCTTTTTACGCGAAAAAACGCGAATCAGACAGAATAAAAAATATATTTTATTTTAATCATTTTGCAGAATATGAGAGACGTAGATTTGAAAGATAAAATATTGAGAATGCAATATTTGCTTTTCAATATTTTCAACATAATTCATGTAATCGCGTTATTTGTTATAATCGCTGTTAACACGTTTGTGAAAGCATTTTCGCGGCCGGTGTAATAAATATATAAAAATCACTTACGTACGTCTGGTCTAACATTCGCGGATACATTAGCAGCAATAATCGTTGGCCGAGGATTTTGCTTGGGAATGAATGTACCTGGGTTATCTCACGGTTATAACGCGAAAAAGGGCACTTAAGGCTACGAGAAAGGAGGATGGGATGAAATATCTGCGACCCATCCTTCGCTTATGGGCCGGAATACATCACGTACTAATTCCCAAATAGGTGGCCAACCCTCCACTTCGTCTTCGAGTAAGCTGTTCGCTTATTTTTACGCCGCCGAGGATACGCCGCGGGAAACGTTATGCAAAGCACGCCCCGGCATCGACGTGAACGGACGCTAATTTATTTCGGGGTACTTCCATGCGCGCGTCGCTCCTCTACGCACATTCGCCGTTTAAAACGACGACGGATGAGCCCCGAAAGATTTCATGTCATTCGCAGACGCGTAATGTCTCGTGAAAATTTCGAAACAGTTTCGCGTTGCCGGTACACGTGCAACGCGAAACTTTATCAAGTCCGACGATTGGGAGCCAATTTTGCCGAAGTTTAATAACGTTATAGCTAGAGCTGATCTTTCTAGGTCGACGCAGGCAATATCACGTAGTATTATAGACACGTACATCAAGTACATGTCTATAACTTTAATATATGAACGTAATATTCACGTAATATGTACATATCCGTACGCGGCAGATCTCTCTCTCTCTCTCTCTCTCTCTCTCTCTCTCTCTGCATCTTGCATTATACGAATTAGACAAATATTAGACAAATATTTTATTTTCGTTACATAGCGACGAAGAGCTTATTTTAATTTATTTCGTTTTTTTCTGACAATCTTTTCGCATTTTGATCGTTTCATTCTCTATATGCTATTTGGGCAAATAGACAAAGTGGAATTGCAGATTGAAAAGCTACACAGATACATGACACACACAGGGAAGAACACGAAAAATGCGAAAATCGACGAATAGAATGGAAGGTATGAAAACAATTAGAAGACAATCACAAGCCGGTGATAACTTTATTAATGGTGTTATTCATAATGTAATATGACATGACAACGCGTGAGCTCACGCGATATGATAATAGCGTATACTCTAATCTTAACTGGCATCGATCGCCGCCCTACCGTGAAATAATCAGATCGCCGCAGTTAAATTGAGTCACCTCGATGGCACGGGGAAACGATAAAATTTGGGCGTTCCCGAAAATAATAATTGTCCGCGTTCTCTTTTGTTCGCGCCTGTGCCGCGGCGCGGAGACGCGTCCGCCGTGAAATTCCGCTCGACCGGGCCATATTGCGGTTTCCCATTAAGCCGAAAGTTTTAAAGGTTTCCGCTAAACCGGTAAGCGAGTAGTTCCGACACAAGGCCTGCGGGACTACTTGATTAAAACCCCCTGAAAGTGCGACCCGCCGAGCAGAATCTCCCGGCACTCTGCATTGTTTATGGAACAATAGATAGGTTTGCCGCGCAGCTTGTAGCACGGGGTTGGCTACCAAGGATTCAGCACCCTCTCGCATCCTACTGCTGGCCGGGTAACAACTTTATCCCTTTCACCGCTTTCATCGCTGCATCATGTGTATATATGTGTTGCGTTCCCTTTCAACAGCGAAATCTTCAGCTGCGCTGTCAGCGAAATTTAATAATTTACAATTTTTATTTCGTCCAACGCGAGTTTTGTAATTGAAACGCGTGGAAACGCATAAATATGTAAAAATGATAACTACGCGATAAGATGAGTGCGCATATTTTATATAATATATTTCATATTGCAAATGTTATCTTATCTACCAATGTAAAAAGCATCGCGTTAGTTCTTGCGTTACAATATATAATTTAATTGTGTAGTGAAATATAAAGAAGGGAAAAAGTTAAGTATTCTTAGACACAGATCAAAATGCGTGATACGTTTCACATAAGAACGTCACACATAACTTGTAGCACCTTGTATATTTTTATAACACTTTATTGCTCCTACGCAGTTCGGTCAAATGGACGTAAAGTTTCTCGCGTCTCACGATGCTTTCAACTTTATTGCAAGAAAAAGTTTAAATAGGTTTTCCATCGCAGGATATGTCGTTTCTTTCTTGAAATGTCAGTTTAAACTGAATAGCAAGCAACGAGAAAAAGTACGTCAACCTTCTTTCGTGAATTGTTCTGTTTTAAATATAAATGACATACTAACGAAAATGCATAATAAAGCAGCACTTTTCTGTGAAATTAATTTGATTACAACCAAACTTAGTGTTCCATATCCGTTCCAATTTATTTGACTAATTGTTATATTGATATATTTTTGATTAATTATTATACCCGAATTATACGCATTTTAAAAGGTGTTATATGGTGTAATGTATAGTGATTTATATGGTGTAACATATTGTGCATATTGCTTGTACGATATGTATGGCGGAAAATAATTCGATCGATGCAATCAAAATATGCGAAACATTCGTTGAATATGTGATTTCTATATCCAGGTAAAATATGTTTTCCATGTGCAATATATTAAGTGGCCACAGCGAATAGCGCATAGATTATTGCATCGAATATAGTAGTTTCTCTGTTAATATGACGATCTGCTTTACATCGGCCTAGTTCGATATGCACACACGCAACGCGTTATCTGTATAATTATTCTCGAAATGAGAAAAGGACTACGTCAGGCTATAATGTGCAATTATTATTTACGACATGCATTGTGAGAATAATCAGAATCATGCTGTCTTCTCAAATATTAAAATAAAATAATTTAATTAACTTTTTTCATAGAACAATACAATAGTGAACTATATTACTCTATAAATATTTATGACCTCAATTTTTCTGTAGAATAGAAAATGTGTTTGACTTTTCAAACATTATATGCATTTATCAAATAACATCTAATTTATATACCTTTTGCTTTTACGCATGTATTATTGCCGTTGAGATCTGTACGTAACAGAATCGGTGGCAGTAATGCGATTATCGATATGCGATTGTCTTTAATGTCTAAGCAGCTCTCGTAACAAAGTACTAGAATAACTCGCCTTTGCAAAGTTTAATCTACTCCTATCTGCTTTATGTCATCTGTGCCAGTCATATCAAACCAACATGCCAGAAATGAATGCAGCGTAGATGCAAATAGCTCTCCGGCAAGGCGCAAAGTGCTCTTTGTCACACGACATGCAATAAAAGTTTCGACGCATATGCGCATCGCGCGCTTTCAGCGGCCTGCGCTTCGGTGAATGCCATCTTCTTTGTCGATATTATCGATATCTGTACATTTCGGAATAATACTGATATTATCATGACACGTTACGCTTATTAATTCATGAGAAGAATTACAATTGCGGCGAGCTGCGCTTACCAAATTGTATTACACGTTATACAATAATTACTTTGCGCAGAATATGATATGAGGATTTTTCAGCGATCTGCTATCTACAACGCAAAACACGTTTTAATTAAAAAGTATCGTTTAATACAAAATTCGATTATTAATTAATTGCTTATAGATTTCATAGCAGAGTTTACAACCTGTATTTTCATACAGAAATTTATTTGCAAATATTTTATATTGCAATAAAAATTGAAATTGTTGAAAGAGTAAATTAAGTGCATTTTCCTAAAGCTTTTGCAGTTTACATACTAATATATGTGAACATTTTATGTTCCAGTGAATGTCGTGGATGGCGAAGTGCTGCATATCGTGAAGATAAGCCGTCTTCACATGGGGGCTTATTTATGCATAGCTTCAAACGGCGTTCCGCCATCGGTGAGCAAGCGCGTCTCGCTACGTGTGCAATGTAAGTTACTAATTTTCCCACGTTATCAAAGAATTTCCATCGCGCATAAACATTCCTTGAAATTTAGTACACATAAACGTAATATGAATAATGGATGCAATTCCTAATAAAGGGGAGGAATCGCGCGCAGCGATACAATTTCTAATTAAAAAAAATAGAAAATAATATTGGAAGATTTTCCATACAATTTAATATTTATTTATAAATACCGATCGGAGAAATATTCGTAAAGCGATGGATCCGTGCCCATCCACGCCCATTAACCTAACGAATTCAGATAAAACCAATAGTTCGCAAAGGCAGCGATTTTAATATTGATTTCTCTGATTGAAAAAGTTTGCGGGAATTATTTTCCAGCGTGAGTATCTCGAAACTGAACCAATCGAAACTTCGCAGGATCGTGTCGGATCGAACATAGATTAAAATATGTGTATGCGAATGGGTATATACTTTAAATGTTTTATGTTTTTATAAAGTACCTTTGAATATATATCAAATAAATAAATTAATATATCAAATAAATTAGTTTTATAGTACCTTTCAATATATCAAATTATTAAATAAAGTTTATGTATATGTGTAATCAAGTATTTCTGAAATTTATTAAATTAGTGTAATACTTTCTCTTAATTTATTAATTTTATTAACTCTTTAAAATTAATTAATTAATTTATGAAAAAACAATTATATCTAACGTTCGTAACTATGTACATACATTATATATATATATATACACACACATCTAAATATAAATAAATAAATAAATATATATATATATATATAGAATCCACGCGTCATTCTGTTTATTTCACTATATTTACAATGTAAATATCAATATCGAATATACATATTTTTAGAGATTTCTTCGGTACGGATTATATTGATTTTGCATCAATATCACACTATTGAATATTGGATTTGGTGCTGACACTATTGATTCCTCCATATATCTATATGCCATTAGCGAAAACTACGATGTCATCGTAATACTATGCACTTTGGTATTATGATAAGAGCAGGATAAAACTTGGGAAGGAGCGACTATTGTCGCGTAAGGATACCGGCGTATTTTTCTGTACAAGAAAAGATGATAAGAAAGGATGATGGAGAGAGAGCCGTTTTTATCATACCTCCCCGATTGCAAGGCGCGCGTAACTTGGTAAATGCTGGTCGCTGGGAGCAGTAAAGCACGATGTCGGATATATTATACTTTTAATGAACTCGACGTGGTTCATAAACGTTAGAAATGAAATAAAGCCACTACTTTTCTTTGATATATGAACTACGCTAATATCGTTGCTCGTGAACTAGTTTTTATTAATCTCTCGACGTTACGCCAACTGCATGTTGTATATAATTTCCAACAAGCCTTGTAGTATTATAAATACCTCGTAGTATTTTATGTGCCATCGTGCATAGATTTGACAAAGCATTACAGTTCTAGACGTATCATTCATTGAACTTAGAAATTAGAAATTATATTTTTGGAGATAATTGTCTCTTAAATTAAAAATACACGTTTTTTAAACATTAATTACAAATATTCGTGCAAAACAATCACATACAGCAGACAGAAAGTTTGTAACGTAAATTTGAGTCATTAATATACTCTTGTACAGTTTAAATTGTTTAAAGTGTTTTATATCGCATTATAAAAATTCGAGAGGAAATATTGATGATTATAAAAGATAAATACATTTATTCATATAGGAGCAGGATGGAGAGGATCATATTTGACAAACACCGTTACAACTCGATGAAGAGTGGTTGTTCTTCATCCGTAGAAGCATCCTCCCTCGATGCGCCATGCATTAGGTCGGTTTTCAACGTCTCATTTAGCCACCGATTTATGGGCGGCTACTTGACCCAGATATGGTCGATATACGTCCATTTCTCCCCGCGCAGCCATTTCAACCGTCACCCATTTACCGACAATTCCCGGTTTCTACTTAGTTTGGGGTGCGAAACGCGTCTCCGTCTTTTCTGGCACATTAGTTCCTCGCTTCTGCGCCTCCTCCTTCCCATAGACGAGCACAAATATTAATAATCGTCCGAGAAATTCGAGCCTCGTACGGCGATTCGTACGAGGGTCACGAATCGCGTCGACTATTTGGCCACTTACACGTGACCTACGCGGCATAGTATTTTTTCTTCGAATTTCTCGAGGATATTATATGGCATATTGTATTATATTCTCCCGGATGTTGATTTGCTGACGGTGCGTGATGCAAATGATAAATGCACGAGTATTATTAACTCATGGCGTGAATTAATACCGGTCGTGTATCATAGAAATATATTATCTAATAACTTTTCCAGTGACTTTATCTTTAGCACATCGGAGATATCCTTATTATCGTGGATATAGTGTGCAATTACAGTACAATTTATATACCCAAAGATAGAGCTCGTTTCAGTGATAGTTAATTATGAAAGAAAATAGTTTCATAAGACTATTTCTGAAGAAATTGAAATTCGAAATCAATGTAAATTACCAATAACGGTTCAACACATATAAATATAAAGATAGTATGTACTTATCTTTTGCTGTATTAGTGCTTTTAATTTAATATACTTAAATAAATATTAAACTATTAGTTAATTAAATATTAAACTATTACTAAAATTAATTAAATTATTAGTTTCGCGAATCAAATTTCTAGACGTGCTGACATCAGTAAAATGTTTGGTAGACGAAAATTATATTTTTAAATTATGTATTGAGTGATATGCAATGAAATTGTAGTCTCTCTTGTTTACTGTCAATAGATTTATTGATAGCTCAGCAGGATGGGAAGGGAGATAGGAGGAAAAACTATCCTCTGTAGCTCTGTTGAAAGTGCACTCTCTACTAGTAAATCGCGATTTACGTCCGTCCGTAAAAGACGAAACTATGACACGGCCCTATCCATCGAGGTATCAATATCGATCGAAAAAGAACAGTCGCGTATTTACGATACATCAATATCAATTGAGTCGTTGTATAAAATAGTGTATCTTCTTTAAAATAAAGTAGTTAGGTATAATAAATGAAACTTGATTAGCAAAATGATAAGCTGATAGTTTAACTTAAAAAGATATGAATTTTTTGCGAGATCGAGAATTTTATAAGAGAATTTTACTTATGAGAGAATTCAATCAGATTGTATAAAAGATTTCTCTTTTATTAGAAAGTTTGTAAAACGTAATTTGCATATTTTTAAAAACGATCAATATAGCACTGATACTTATAAATTCGCAGTTAAAACGAATCGATAGAGAGATATTCCCGAAACAATCCTTCTCATTAAAATAATGAATACAATTAGAGTACACAGAATAAATATAGAAAAGAAGAACCTTTATGTTGTAAATTTTTTTATTCCTCTAGTTGAAAATTTCTTGATGAAGCTAACATGCAGTCTACATTGCACGCAACGGTATGCGATCGTTTATTTTTGGACAGTGCTTTTAAATCATGACAACCTCCAAAGCAAAGATGAGAGACGACATATATGTAGTTCCATGCAATACTACGCGTTGGCAATGCTTTTTTGCAAGGTTCTACTGAATTTTCGGATGTCAAAAACGGCTTGTAACTTGGAAAGGAAAAGAGAATTCTAAATTTATATTTGTACAAGCTTTCTACATTGTTTTAATGAGTTTGTTGATTAGCATTTAACAAACTTCAGGCTGCTAAATTGACCTAATCTTTAACACGATAATTATTTCCATTGGATACTTGTAATAATGTGCTACATTTGTATTTTTACAAATATACATGCTGTATAATTATATAAAATAATATAAGATAATATAATTATAAAACATATACGGCAAGATCTTACGAATATCGTTAGTTGATTTAGTTGTTACAATCAATTTAAACTCTGAAACATTTTCACATTTCCCATAATTACTTTTGTTTTATATATTAATGCAAATTTATTCATTGCGTCCCATCGTTGCTAGTAACTGAAAAGTATATATACATAATTCATGGTGAATATCATTTCTATTTTACAGTTCCACCGATGCTCTCTATACCAAATCAGTTGGAAGGAGCGTATATTGGACAAGACGTTACTCTTGAATGTCACACTGAAGCTTATCCGAACTCAATAAATTATTGGACAACCGAACGCGGCGACATGATAGTCTCTGGTAATTTTAAGAATCCGAATGCACGTACTCCCTACAGTCACTGTACAATAAACCCGCATGTCTGGAGGTTTGATATATTTAGAATTCAAGCAATATACGAAAATAAATAACATTTTAACTTTTTTTAAATGTTACACCTGTCTGATTTTAAATATTATTTGCATATCTATAAAAGTAACTAGCAACATGAAGAAAGAATATTAAAACTGACAATAACGACGTTCTTAAATATTCTAGTTTTCGTCCACTTGATAAAATTGTATAAATCATATCAATCTTTTGTAATTGAATATACCAATACCAATTTTATTTTAAGTATGAGTTTAAAATTTGCATACTTTGATATTTCGAAATTCTATCTATTTACTGAAGAAGCATGAAAGTTATAAATACACAAACAAATTGTTTTTAGAAGTTCTTGATGCAAATAAATGAATAATGTTATGTGCATTTGCTATACGTTTAAATATCTCTCCTTATTCATAATTTCACAATCCTATTTTTAAACAGAAGTCGAAGAACCTGGTTTTATTGGCACAGGCAATTCGGTTTCAGGCGACAAGTACGAGGCGGTAGCCACCGACAGTGGTTACAACAAGTACATGATGCTGAAGATAAGAAACGTCGGTCCGCATGATTTCGGTTCATATAAATGCGTCGCACAAAATTCTCTTGGTGGAACGGATGGTGTCATCAAGTTAGATGGTAAGTTGTGCAACAATAATAATAAGATTGCTGAATAGATATCTGATGAGATATACGAGTAAAAGTAAAGTAAAATTCGATAAAGATATGTTCTCGCGGAGTGAAAACGTTTAGCGTCGCGCATTGAAAAGTATCGAGCAAAGTGATATCACGTTGTGGTCTATTTAAGATCGATTATTCGTAGTCGACATCTGCGCGCTAATGGTGAAATAATTGGTTTCCAATAGTCAGTTACTTAAAGATATTTGAGCCTTCGCCATTAACGAGCAATAAACGAGATTGAGTATACTTTTGTTACGAGCATTAATCATAATTGCTCACTAAATTTGTATCGAAAATAATCGGCAGATATAAGTGTTGTTAAAGATTTTACTACTATTTAAACACGAATTGATGTAGCAGCTTGTGAATTGCAAAAATCCTAATTTGAATACACGAAAGTAGAGTAAATAAGCATGATAGTACGCGGAAGTTCGTGAGGTTTCATGGCGAAACTCCGAAATGTGTTGTTTTCTTGACAACGCTAATAGTGGAGTAGAAAGGGAAGTTTTGTTTAGTTTAACCGACGACCCACGCGAAAACAATTGTAGACCGCTTTAACGTGTCTCAGCACCGCGGACTTGTGAAGAGTAATCGTGAAATCTAACAAACTTCCACCGCTGAAATGATACTTGACACATTTATGTCCATCTTCAATATCGTTTCAACATCTATCAGACTGAATGCAATCTTATACATTCTCGCGCGAATTTAATATTAAGATATACCACTTATTTACTTTAACGCAGAAATCCCAGCTCCGTCGACAACATCCACGACACAACCGCCATATTACGCAACATCAGCGCACAAAAATGGTAATTAAAGCTATCTAGATATTGATATTGTTCCTCAATTTATGTCTGTATTTGTTATATATATATATATACGATAAGTACGTGTGATGTAGGACAGCTGTAGAAAAGATACGTCGTGATCTAAATTGAGCGGTAAGGTAATGCAGTATTACCTTACATCGCCAGAAGCGTCTAATATGGATCTCGAATTAGGTAGAATAACGTTTTAACTTAGGATCGAGCGAAGCCTCTCAGAGAAATCCGGCATTTATTTATTTCTCGATTCCTAAGTAAAGCCATCCGTTTCCACTCCTCGTTCGCAGCAGCCTACCGTAGAGCACCAATGTAAAACCGCCTTTGTGTAATGCATTTTAGGTAGAAACACTCACAAGAAATCACGACAACGACCTATCGACTACGAGGTCGAGGAATGGCGAAATCCAGGTCAGTAAATATCTATTTTAACACGCTCCGCGTAGAGCCCAGGCATTTCCCACGACGATACACGTTCCGACCGCTATGTCGTTCGAGTAATTAGCGTAATTAAAACCTCGTCAACGCTGTACGATCGGATGGTAGGGGAAAGAGCCTAAGAGAGAAAATCCACTAAATTGGCAATGCTCGGTGATCCACTTTATCCGCGAGCGAATTACTTCGTCGCGTTACTCGGCCCCTTTTATTGACCGGGAAGGATTCTGCGGTCATTCCTTCGCTGTCGTAAAATTCAACATGAGGATATACGTTAACTGGCTCTTTGCTTAAGCTTATAGAGCAAAAGTCAATAATCACGCGACTTTTTTGCAGATCTACACGCATTATAAATAAGATGACTGAAAAGTTAAAAAGTAATAGAAAAAAAAAACACAATAGTGACTGATTCTATTCCAAATTTACTGAGTTTAATTAATCTTTTCTTAAAGAAATACTGAGTAATTATTATTTTGATAAAATATTCTTCGAAAGAATTATGCTTATATTATAATAATAATAATGCTTATTATTATAATCCTGTATATACAAAATTACGACCGCGTTATATTCCACTACAACCCTGATCAATACAAATGCTCTTGTATTGATCAGGGTTAAACTGTAAGGGATTATAAGATGTCCTTCGAAACATTTTCGCGTAAATCCTTCGTACAAGTTTATTATCCCCAGATTTCGAATTTCAACCACAGTAATAGTTGTATTCCACGAGACATCCAATCACATCTCATGTATCGACAAACGCAGAAGAGGATCACTGCTTTACTATGCGAGAATTTGATGTGTTTCTCAAACAATGACTATACACATAAGTTTTAGTGTCGAAATCTGTTTACACAGATCGTTTCCCGCGGTGTTTTCATCGATTTCTATTGCAAAAGGTAGACGTTCGCGCGTTAACAACTTCAAGCACTTCACAGATCCTTATATTATACAAGCCAGCTGACGGAGATTGGCGGCAGAATGCAAGTTCAAAACTCACTTGGAATGACTTTGTTCAAAGATTCCCTCGAGCGTCGGGCTAGCTCGCCCTTCCTGAAGTTTACTTTCAATTAATGAAAAACGAGCTGCGTTGACCCGCGGCCGTCTGCTGCCTCCGGTATCAGGAAGTGGAAAGGAGGAAATGGAGAGAGGCAAACTCATCTGTTATTTTTTTTTCTCACTCTATGTCTTTTCCTCTCCTTCTCTAAAAATCAATTGACTTCAAGCATCTCACCTCATAGGCATACAGTTGTAATTTGTATATTATTCGACTATTTCTTATAATTAATCATTTTTATTTATTATTATTAAACAACAATATAGTTTATTTTATAATCTATGAATCCACAAACTATAACATAAAATATTTTGAATAATTTTACAGCACATTTATTCTAACTTTTGAGCACATACACTTGATTAAGGCTAATTAAGGAAATTTGATTGCAACACGGCTTTTTACAAAAGTTAATTTATTCAAATGAGTAACCTTTTGTTGTATCGTCTTATTATGTATGTAACTCGGTGAAGGCAATAACTTCTAAATGTCTATTATATCTGGTATGATTAAAATTGAACTTGTACGGTAGATGATTTTTGTTACGCTATAAATCACTCGCTAAAAGTTATTGACGTATCTTCGATAAATAGCCGAACGATTTTAGCGTCCGTTGTAACTAATCAGAAGTTCGAACGCCTTCAAGCGATTTCAAAGCCACTGAAATATAATCAATGGTAAGAGAATGTACAGACTAAAGCGTCAGTAAAGATGTTGTTAAAGTGTTAGAAAATGGCTCGTCTGTCGCCGACCATGCGGAAAGTCACGTACAGTGGATTTTACTGGTAGGTGGGAATAACTTTTTCCGAACGGACGTGCGGTTTCGACGTCCGTTTCTGGCGGGCAAGCCAAGGGGCACGATGAACTACTCTCGAGAAACGCCCTGCATTTGGGACGACTATCTACCAGGGCTAGGAAAAAAGCAAAAAAGGACATTTTTCTCAAGTCGTTACATTCTGGCTTTTTGCAGAGAACAAATTTTGATAATATCGTTCTAAATGGTTGCTAAGAAATAAGAAAAATTCTCTAGAAAATAATTAAGACCTAAGTCCAAACTTTATCGGAATACTTGAGACGGACAGATAATGATTTACTTTAGAAATTATTTATTTATTTATTAGTAATTAATAGCTCAAATAAAATTTCTAACTATTGTGCTCTATATGCACAATATATTTTTTTTCAGAAATGTTATATTGTTTAACATTTGTTAAGTAAGAAATATTATAATATAATAATTTTGTCAATATAACCTAGTTTTAAAATTTTGATGGAGCGATTTGAAAGTGAAACTAATAAAACGAGTAAAAGTTTGGTTTCATCCAGATAGTGCTACTGTTAATAAATGCAACTTGTTACAAGGAAGTAGATACTAGATTATTCGATAATGCCGTGGGTGGAAGTCATTAAGGTAAATCGGGGTCATGGAGTTTTATCGCTGCAATAATCATACATTCTGATGTATGACCTACCATCATTGATATATTCGTTTCTATAATATTACTAACTATACATTAGTGCCACAGGTGGCGATGTTGATTCGATTTCAATTCATTTATCAAAGTTCGGACAATCAATAAAAGTTACCGTCGGTAGATGTGAGTTTAATCGGATAAAATGGAGCTTTTTCTAAAGTTTCTCTGACGTCTGCATACTATTCAATCTACTTCATATAGTAGACATTTATAGAATTTATCGATAACTGTTTATATGCTCTTCAGACTAACGCGTAAATTTATCTCTTTTATTAATAAACGTATCATTAAGTCTATTTAAGGTAATTCACGCTTGATATAGTTTTATATATCAGGACTTTTCATTTTTCTTATTTTTATCTATTATAATCTAGCAAACAATATTTTAAGGAAGCAGATATATAACCGTTGTGTTTGCAAAGTCACGTTGAAAATTACTTTCTTTCGCTCACCGGAGCGTAAAAATTTGTTTAAACAATCTTATTAAAGTTTAAGGACTTTAAGTGTAGCTGAGCACCGGAAGCACAATATATCATGACGCGCTTCGCGTAGCAGCTCCTGGCTACGTATCTCACTAGTGTCTCATCGCTCTTCTCGCCACATAACAAATGAAAAAGCTCGCAAGACACATCTGCGAATTACTGCGGCGTCGCAATTAATCCAGCAACATTTCATCCGGCGTTTCTTTGATGGTAACGGCTGATAAGAGCCGATTTAACAGACGTCGGATGTATTTAATCTCAAATGAATTTACCCTTCCTGCGTTCTCGGAGGGTCCGGCCGCTCCTCATCGCCGAGGGTTTTATCTCGTTAAAAAGGGATTTGCGCGAGTTGAACATCGCAGAAATTCCGGTAGAACCGAGAGTTCGCTCGAATTTAATTCCCGGACGCGCGCGAGCGGGGGGCTCACGGCTCTCCCCCTGACTCCCCTCTCTCTCTTTGTCCCCCTCGTTTCGCATTATCCGCAACAACTCCTCGTATTTATCTTCCGTATCCGCTCGTTACCGTACGTGTATGTATATGGTGAAGCTGAGAATGAGGCCAGCGAGGAAATGAGCCGCCGAGCTTGACGATTTTCTCGTATTCTCAAGCGCTACCAACTATTTGTTCCGGGCGTCGCGCAGCTGGCAAACGGCGGTAGCGCGGGCCACGTTACGTGAAAATACAGCCAAGAAGTTTGTCCAAAACGCGGTGTCAACGGTGGTGGTGTTCGCGGTCGGTGATACAAAGTGCGGACGGTATTCCGATGGTCGTCTGCCCTGCGGCTAACCCCATTGACCGGAGCAAAAGAATATTACTTCTCGGCCAATGAATAAACCGTCTCCTTTGCTATATCAGCAGCGCTCGATTCCTTCATTTTTATAAGATTATATCTCCGTTACAAATATGCAATATCGTAATACTGTAGACGGACGCAGAATTCACGCTTATAAGAGAAATAAAAGTTATTTTCCAAATATACAAATCCTTTATTTATTAGCAAGGAAGCAAAACTTCTTTTTCGAATATATAAATAATATATTTATTATAAATAAGATAATTCATGTTTCTATTACGACAATGTTTTATTAATAACGTGTGAGGTTTTCTCTTTATTGTAAATATAAAATTAGATGGCATACCAGTTCATGTTACTTGAAGAGATTTGATGGACAGTTTTCAAATCGTTCTAATTATTTCATATTGATTAAATGTCTATTTCCATCGTATAGTTTCTAATAGCGGCAAATTATATTATATCGGACAAATTCTTGTGACAAATAGTCTAAAACGGTTATATATAAAACTAATCTATCATATATTTGAAGACTTGTTAAATCCCAATCCGTATAAATAATCTGCAGCTTGCATTATATAAACTATCTAACTAGACGCTTGCGAGCAACTATTTCGGACCTGTTTCTCTCTTGTTCGATCTTCTGCTTGTTCCGTCACATGACAAACTAGGGCTGCGTTCCAATATTCACTGCCAGTACTGCAAATCTATAGTTAACGTCACGCATACTATAGATTTTCAGTACTGGCAGTGAATATCGGAACACAGCCTAGATGGTCTATATAATGCATTTAAATCACAAAAATAATATTATTATGACCAACACGCAAATGAATTTCATGATATATAAATAGAAGCAATTATGTCGACTAAATCCATTAAACGTATTCGTTAAAAACCTTTTACCTATTTTCCAATTTTACAACTTTTACGTCGATGCATTTTACAACGAATAATGAAAAACTTTTAAAGACATTTTAGACATATTTATACGCTCATCTTTATTGAATTATTGGCCTCATCAAGAACAATAAATCAATTATAATCCGGTAGAAGAAAAAGTAGGAATGTGAGATAAAAATGGAATTCAGTCGCTGTAATATTTTCTCAATTTTCTGGATATTTTATTTATAATCTTGTAAAATAATTCACAGCATTTGTATTTATATCTCTTGTAAAATTATTTTTAATTGCAATTACTTAAATTTATATAATAACATTTGGAGACCTGTGACCGTGTGTGTACTTTTCGTGGTCGATCAATATATCCCAGGACTGATGAAGAAAAGCTCTCGTATCTCATATTCCAGTCTTTTTCTCTACTTTGGTCTTTTTTTTCATAGTTCTTCTTTTTGTGAACCAATTAGAAATTATATTATATTCGACAAGGAATGGTCCTTTTATTATGTTCGCATAATTGTCCCATTGTGCTCGTGATGGAACAACCGCAGCGTAGTTTCGTCTGTTTCCAGACTACGATAGGGATTACGGCCCGGCGTCGATGAGGCCACCGGGTGACCTGCCGGACGTCCAGAGCCCGGGCGTGTCCCATCGTGCGCGGCTCGTCCTTCATCTCTCTTCGAGCCTCCTGTCATTGCTGCTACCGGCCATCCGAAGGTGATTCTCACGTCGCAGGAACGGGGCTTCCAGTTCTAGTGTTTATTGGTCGGTAACCGGGCCGGAGACAGCCGGTGCACGCGCGGTTACCGGTTTCCGGTGCGCCGTCTCCGGGCAAGTGACGGACGAGTGCGACGAAACGGGCCGCGCTTGAAATTATTTTCGTACTAAAAGTAAACTTATACAGAGAGAAAAAGAGCGCAAAGAAGATATATATATAAAAAAATATATATATATATGAATATATAAATATATGAATATATATATAATATGTCGTGTAAGTATATATGCGGTGAGTACGAAGTTACATTTAGGCTTTCTCGACTGATCGGCGCTCGTGTGAAAATAGCGCGACTCGATTCCCCTGTACGGACAAACTTCCCGCGTTCCGCGACCGTCTCAACGATCTCTCTTGAAACGTCAAGGGGAAATGCTGCGGCGCATACATTGAGAGCGACCCGTCACCCGCGATGTCCTTCCACCGGGTGATCCTGCGCTGAATAGCTTCGGGGATTGGGAATACACTTAGTCCGCGGCGAGGAAACCGAGACTCCTCGCTGGAAATTCGGGACATCTCGAGGACTGAGAATCCTCGCCTCTTCTTTTCTACTAATCGAAGCGGAGTGTTAGATTAGCGAAGTTTAATAATTCGGACACAACGGTGAACCTGCTCGGATTCGTTCTGGTGACCTCCATAATATTCCCCTCTTAACACGCGACTCCCAAAAATATCTTGATTCATGATTGGCCGCGTATTAATGTAACGTTCTCCGAACGCTCGACCATCCATAACTAGTGTGCCCCCGATATATTTTTCACTCATATTCATCGGATTCCGATACGCCGTGCGAAATGTCATGTACATTTGCCGTAATTCGCTAAACTATTCAGTAACCATTAGGCGTTAAATTAATTGTTTCCTTTTGGAAAAATTGAAGGATATTGACATACTTCCTCATTGACGTTTTTACGTTACGTATGCATTTTCGCCATATCACGAGAAAGACAAAGGAACTGTATTCAGTAAATATACATATACGTACGCATAAAAAACGGTAAAAAATATAAATAAACAAATATATATAGATATATATATATATACACATACGTACGGATCGTAGTTGTGTCGAGACGCATCGCTCGGTAATCTCATAATTAGCTGTTCGGTTGATAAGGAGTGCAAGTATAATTCGAGCGCATGGTCCTACATGCGTTTTTGCGAGGCGCGGTTGCTAACAGAATTCGACAGAAATCTGTAAGTCCGCGCCCTGTATGTATGTGTGTCCTGGGGAAAGAATTAACGCTAGACATCAAGTAGCCTCGAATCATCGACGACGGTGACGCAGAGAGCTTCGTGGCTTCTTTTTGCGCGATTATGACATTTCGATGGAGCGAAGTACTTACGGTTTCTATCGCAGTTGTGCGACCGTGGTTATCAGAAACGATAACAATTCGGAAAGGTGCAACGCGTACTCTTGTTACAAAGATTAATGTTGAATATAGGACGTATATATATATATCTCTCTCGTTCTCGTAACGCTATTCCCGAAAATTGATTGGCATCTCCGAAAGTGATTCTCATATTCGCGCAAATCCTATTTTTCACTTCTCGTTTTGTCCATCGCGTGACGCGAGTGTGCGGCTGTTATGGGCATATACGTAGGGAATGCTCTGCGACGCTTCAACCACTTTGAATCTCCTCTTACGTTGTACCTGATCATATCATAAATTGCCATCATGCCGTTCGATCTCAGGCGAAACGGATGTGACATGTTATGCGCCTTTCCCTGTTAATTCTGTAAATATTGTAGATACGTTGTGCTGTGATCAGTCTGGATCGTCGTCTTTGAGAGGATGACTCGAGGCTGCGCTTGTTAAACCGAGTGTAGAAGGCGAGTGTTGTGAATATTATATACTGTTTGAGATGATACGGCGGTATTCGTACGATAACGTCGTTCAGTAGAATACCAATGAGGCTGCAGCGATCGTAGCTATATTTCAAATTAAGTTATAATAATGTTATTAATGTATCATGTCCGACGATTTCACTATGTCAAACGATTTTTATGTACCGGGTGCATCGCCTCGGATGACACACGAACCGATGATTAGATATAGATAGTGGAATTGTCGGCCTGTATATCTTAATAAATCGAGTACATGACTGCCATTATGCGCGCATTGTTTATTAATAAACATCCTTGCAATAAGCCAGGCATTTAATTATCCTATAATCAATGCACCTTTATTCGCAATGATTTTGCTACGTTTTTATTAACATGTTTTTATTTACGTTGCAGATTTGATTTTCTTTGTTATAAGTTTTTTCTCGAGAAGAAAAGATTGAAAGGAAAGAAAAATTTCTTGCGGTAGGGAAAAGAGAGGTAAGTATTTTTTTTACATTAATTATATATATGTATATATTTATGCATGTGTGCGTGTGTGTTTGTGTGTATGAACTAATATATAATGTATATAAAATTCGATTTATAAATAACTATTTGTAATTTAAAAAAAAGTAAATTTGAATATATCACGAAAATAATATAATATAGATGCTACATATATTAAAATCTGAAGTACTTTTTAAATAGATAGTACTTATTAAAAAATTATAGCTGCATATCTTATTAAAATATCTATAATCTTATTAAAATTATTGTCAACGTGGATGATTAATAAATTCCCTTATGCTGAGAAATTTAATTACTAAAAGATAATATTTATAATAAGTTATATATAATTAATTTTAATTAGATTATAATTAATATGAGAATGAGTAATGTCACATAATAAATTTCTGAAAATACATTGCATTTATCAATTTTAATTTTTAACAATTTTGTTAATTTTGTCTACTGATGCATCATAAATTAGCATGTCATAAGAACATATTATAATAAATGTTTCACATATTACTGTAGCAATAATATTTCATATATTACTGCAGGAAATAATATCTGTTTATTTTAGCTGAGAGTAATATTACTTGGGACATAATAACAAATTTCATGAAATCAAATGAAACACGTTTCATGCTTTCTTCAAAAGAATATTTGCAAACCTTACTGAATGTTGTAATATTACAGTTTTTATAGATAAATTTACGAGCGCGCGCATAGAAGTTAATGTTTCAAAATTTTTGTAATATATAAATCTTCATACTGTATATTTTTTCTCGTTGTATTGCAATTTTTATTGATTGAATAAATGTATGAGTTCAAAAGCTACACAATCAATATCTCTTTATATATAAAACAATTTGTACGTCGTGTCAGAAAGCTTTAAAATAATTTTTGAAATATGTTTAAGCAGATATATATATATGTTTGCATGTGTAAAATTTTATTTCATATATTAATGACATTAGAAATAATTTTGTGTTTATATTTCAATCGTTGTATTAAAGGATATAATTAATTAACTACATGAATAGCGTATAACATATGACATATGCAAATTAAATTACCATTAAATTATCATTAAACGTGTAACTCATGCTTTGCATTGATTCATGAATGTAGACAATGTACTAAATTAAAAACTTATTCGTGCATCCATTGTTAAGTATAAAAGGACTTTACTATACATATATTGATACCAGATAATACTCGCCATGATACGCGAAATTGAAGAGGAAATAATTCCAGCGTTTCTCTTTGAAGTCACCATCTGTGACATATTAAGTTTAATATTACATAATTAATAGGTATGTGTTAAATATATCTCCTACCATTTTATATGTACTAATATATTAAATGTCTATCATAAGAATATTTTTATTTATGCACGAGTGTTAAGTATTTAATGTTGTGTATTTCCTAAATGATTGTATAGCAACAAGTTTTAATCTGCATCTTGTTTTAGCGGGAGAGGTAAATATTATTACAGTAATTAGAATCGGTAACTTTAATTAGTTACATGTCATTAAATATGAACATATTCATTGAGATTTTAATTAAAATTACAATGTTTGCTTGTATAAGTATACTATAAAACAATTTTCGTACGGTCTGTAAACGAATTAATGCTACATTGCAAAAATCAATTGCAAATACCTTATATCACATAACTGGTCTAATTCTATTGTTCTATTAACAATTACCTTTACCTATTGTTAATTGATATAACTTTCTTATATATCGTTTGCCTCTGAAGTAATTTGAAATGAATAGTTAGAAATAAAATATAGCAGTTTCTTCTCTGACCTCTTTTCGTTCTGTAACGGTAGCAGCGATCGATCTTCTTGCCAAACTTAAGAGACAAATGCTACACGGTTCCTTGTTCACAAACTTTTTTCCATAGTGACATGAAAAAGGGTACTACAACATCTATGCCTTGCCGATATTTCTTCGAAAGCTTTTCTCCCACCTGTGCTGATCTTCTTGTAAATAGTTCTTTGTTGTATAATCACGATTATTCTTTTTAAATAGAGAGAATTGAACTTTTGTGATTCTTAAATTCGACAGAAGGAGTTTATTAAAAAGAAATTTTATTAATTACAAACTGATATACAATCTAAAGCTCCGGTAATATTTAGATATATGGATTGGATCATTTAGAGACAGTTTCGAGAAAACTCAAACACAATCCGTTTAAATAAAAAGTATAATTATGTATCTTTAAATTTAACTCATAGCAATATTAAAATTCGAATAGATCCAATTTAAAAGCACCAATTTAAAAACAGTCTTCTTTTGTAATCGACGAGATTTATCTTTATCAAAAAATTTCAGGTGCATAATGAAACATTGTAACGAAATTACGCTGAATTCAACTCGGGTTCTGTTATGCTTAGTTGATAAGGACAATGATACCTTTGCTTTGAACAAAGGTACGCCCACTGCCTGCTCGGCACACGTGATAGGCAAACCGAATGAATGCGAAGTGGTCACGAGCTGTTGCATACCGTGCTATGGCTGCATTAAAGCGTAGGTGTTAACAAGTAAAACTAACAATAAGTGTACCATATACATTAGTATGTAGGATATATTAATGAATATGAGAAACACATATTCTATTCAGAATGTTCTAAAACTACCATATTATTTTTTAATAATCGATTTTTTAACAAATTACGAGTCGTTTCTCGGAAAAATTTATACTGATAGTATATGGCACCTTGTATATTCTTCTGTATTAAGTATCGCGAAAAGACGAAAGATTTATGCGTGAATTAAAGGGAATACCAGAGTAAGAGTATCGTGAGAAAGTGAATTGAAAAATTAAATTATGCTTTAATTAAAACAAAATTACGACAAGGTTAAAATTCATACTGCGAGAAAAGTATGTTTCGTGATTTAAAGTTTTCCTCTTCCCGAATGACACGCCACAAAAAAAAAAAAACAAAGTGCATCGATCCCAGCGGTGGATTCCGGCAAACAGGTTCTCCGCGTTTCATTTCGCGGTTATTTACGCCCATACGATTTTGCAAATCCGGCATTTGGCCCGCTGTGTATTTCAACTGAGGATTGCCGCTGCGGGCAAGCGCGGTTACATACGCGTACATATCGATGCAGTCGGCGAGAAAATGACTGGCGATTAAAAAAGGGAGTTGGAAAAAGAGCGGGGTTAGCGAATCGAGACGGACGCACGATCAATCAGCTCCTATACGATTTATTTTTTCTCTCCTTGGAATTAAATGGACATGGTAGCGATCGGATGGTCAAGAAGCGATTCATAGCGCGATTATCTAATCCATAGTTGGACAATTGCGATGTATAACTGTATCTATATGATAAATTTATATTGTGCCACTAAACCGATGAAACATTAAGAGACTTTGATGTTTATTACAGTTGTTCTGTTCGTAATAAACGGTGGCGACAATAATAATAAATAATTCGACGGGTCAACCATGACGATGATTGCCTTCTCGATATACGGCGATCCCTCGATGGCTGTCCAACTCTATATATAACCCTCCCTCACGTCGACATTTTGGTAGTTACTAATTATGGGACATTATCGACTCACGGAAGTTAGTACAGTCTCCTATTCTCCACCCCTGAGCGGCCATTACCGGTCGTACGAACGTGTTCAGAACACTCCTTGACAGCCCGAATATCAAAATTGATGTTCTATCCGACTTTAATTGAATTAGTGGATCGAGTGCTCTACAAGTCGCACTGCTTATTCTTGCGATGTTATGTCTGAGTTACGTACGGAAAACCGCTCGTAAGAAATCCATTAGCTGAAAAATTAATGTTCATAAGAAAATTTTTATCTTTATATTCTTTGCGATAGTATTTCTTATGTCTGAACAAAGTAATTAATCATTAAACATTACAAAAGATAAAAAACATCGGGGATTATATTTTTATGGATTGAAAGTTAATGATCGATGATATTGCAATTATAATTGGAAAGGTGTTGCTCGAAAAATAACGCATTTTATAAGATAAAAACTATTAAAAAACGTATATAAACATCTCTCCTCCAAATTTAGTAAATAGATATATACGTAATTATAATAATATAAAAAGTTTTTATTAAAAAGCAATTGTTATATCTCGCTGAAAGAACGAGATATATCTTTTCTGTAGGAATTTTTTCGGTTATTGATTATATTACGTTAAAAATAACGTGACTGGCATTCACTCAAATGTCGAAGATTGATATGTACAGACTAACAGAATCAATTTCTAAAATTGCATAAAGCAATTTTTCATCAGCTCTCACTACGATTGGATATTCGGCGAAAATAATGCAACAGACAGGTAGTGCCGTATGGTTTTTGGATCAATTCGCTTCGGACAGGTAGGAAAGTAATCTCGAAAGTGTCTCCTGTGTAGCCCTGTGGGAAAGACTTCGATTCGGATCTCACATGAAAGTGTACGATGAGTATGTGAGCATCTCGTTCTATCTCTCAACTTCCACTTACTTTCCTCTTTTCCTTCCGGCAAGTCACATCGAAACTCGATTTGGCTATTATAATCAGAATAATTTTTATTTACATGTATTCCTTGTAATTAAATAATTATTCATTAATAGCAAAATTTAACGTTATTAAAATAAACCTGATCAATGTTTTTTACGCTAATAGACTTGTATATCAATAAATAATGGCGTTAATATTCGAAGGATTTGTCTAATTTTTATTGTTAACAACAATCTAGTCACTAAGTAAATGAATGAAGTTGTGATAACGAATTTCTTTTCCGATATGATAAAAAATTATATAATTTGATGAAATGTTAATAAGAGAAGATTTCGTATCGCGATAATTAGATATCATCATGTTATTTATATTGCTAAAATACACAAAGTAAAATTTATTTCTATTTGAACGTACAAAAATTAAAATGGAAATATGTAATACGCTTTAAGCACATATACACAGATGCACACACGCATATTTGGTATAATAAATATTATTTAATTAAACTTAATCGATGTGTCGGTTTCGTTACATTCATATAATATGCATATGCAGTTATAAAGATATTGAATAAGCATTTTCTGCCGTTTATTTAAAACTTTATATTTTTATTACCAGCAAAATCTCGTAGATATCACATTTATTTAAATTTACTTAGCATGAAAACTTATTACGTTAAGAATCCCTTATTATGTAATTACGAATTGTAAAAATATTTTGTCCCTTAATGCATAACTCGCGTCTGATATTTATTGCATATTACTAATTACTTTCTAAATGAAAAACACACACAACGCGTTTTTCTACTTATATACTTATTGAAGTGAAAAAAGCAGTAATGCGTAAAAAAAGGAAAATGAGATAGGCGCATGCACGTGTATGAATGAGCCAAAGGTAACTAGAAATATGAAGTGAAGCGAAGCAGCTGACGTTACCAGTGCTCATGTCACATTATTCTTGCACGCAGCGATGCGTAAGTCGTTTCCGCGGAGTCAGCAATAAGCACGATTTTTTCCCTAGGTCCATTCAGTAGAACCGAATAGTCTCTCGCATGTCAAAAAATCCTATTATCCTCTCTCGTCGAGATGGAAGAGATCGGCAGGCGAGCTCGTCTAGTTTTGTTCGCTCTTCTCCTCGACGTCGCTCATCGCCTGGAATTGAATCGATCTGACGAGGTCACTTCACACGGAGGACTCTGCGTGCCGTCCTTGTGCAATCTTTACGATGAGATCATTTCCGCGCGGGATATTCTGAATCCGTGCTAAGTTTTAAATAGCTGCGAACGTTATCGTATAAATTACGCAAGGAAAGTATCGATCGCGTTATAATCTGGATTTAACTTGAAGAAACTTTATCACATGTTTTACACAACATACAAAATGTTGAATATATCAATACGCGAATTATTAATCTACAAACAAAATATTTTTATCTGAGATAAATATATTAATTGACTTCTGTAATACCGCATAATATATCGAGTCAAAAATAAATGCATATTATTTTTAAATACTTAATGCAATGCAAGTTTACAAGTGTTTATTATATCAAGAATTAGTGTATGTCTGTATATGTATGCTTTAATGATACTTATTGTTAGATTTGAATGTATATAAATATGTATAAATAAAAAACAAATATGAACTATACCGTTTATCGTAGTGCTATTATCATTTTTTGAGTAATTAGTGATTACAAGTTTACATAATTAATTAGTAACTCTACGAATAACGATTCGCAAGCATATCAAGCAGGCTAGTCATCAAAGTAGATCGCGTGATTTATTCTTTCGAAGTAAAAATTAATACGGTGGAAAATAGAAATTCTAAATTTACGGGAGATATTTACAGGAAATAATAATTTTTAAAAACATGTTAGATATACTTTGATTCTAATTTATGTATGTTCAAATAAAAACAAATTTTATCTTATAGATTTTAACGACGAAAGTAACATAAAACATCTAATTATTACAATATGAAACTGCCTGATAATTATATTATTTTAATTATCATAAGTATGTTTGTGGCATATGTAAATAGATTACTATAAAATTTTCTATACATACTCGACCAGATTTATCAGTTATTTAACCCTTAACCCACGAGGCACGATATAAGGAGTTTTAATTTCTATATTTTCTTTTACAGTTTAATTACAATCTTTCTAAAATTATATTTATAATTTTTTGCCTGTTTTAAAAATTAAAATCCTAAAAATTAAATCTGACAAATATGGTAGAAAAAACCGAATCGCCATCTTGAAAACTGCGGGCGGTATTACATACCGCACCTCGTGGATTAAGGGTTAAAAAGATAGATTACTCTTGGTAATCGATAACTCCATGAAATGAAAAAAAGATGAAATAAAGGTTCTAATTATTCCGGCGCCAAACCGCAATGCATTATGCAAACCACTCGAACACCGACGAGTCTCCGCCGTAATAAAGAACAATGTCTGGCTCAATTTCAATCTCGTTTGCTAAGACTTTTATCACTCTCGCGTCGGCTATCATAAATAAATTATATTTATCCGTTGTCTACGTATTTCACTTTTCATTCATTTATCCTTAATTCAACCTTATTTCGCTGTGAACCGTATCAGATTTACTATCAAAAATGTTACAAGCAGCAGTGCAATTGAATATTGCACTGTTTTATTAAATTTATTGCTAGCGCAATTTGAATCCTATCCAATTATTTATTACATCTTTTGTTACATCCTTAATAAAGTGGCTAGACACATCTAATATAAAATTTAATCACGTGTAATAAATTTTTATGTCGACCCAACTGGCAAGAGATGGTAATCTATTGGTTACAAC
>NJRQ01000181.1:116886-222246 GCA_003063805.1 Aphaenogaster ashmeadi | reverse complement strand
TAAAATTTATTTTGTTTTAGATAATTATATTATATAAAGGAAATAAGGAATTTCTAGAATCTTGTGAAAAAACGAATAAAATCTTTTCTTCGCCAGTAAATAGATAAAAGTCAACAAAATTGTTAATTTAATTCGACCTGACATGGCCAGATGTATTATACAAAAAAGGCACTACGTTTCGACCATGGGATTTGGTCCTTTTCAAGTGCGTTGATACAGTGGATTAAATAAGTACATAAGTCTATGACATTTACCCAAAAAAGTCATAGATACTTATCTGTCAAAAATATAATAAGAAGTCGTATGAGTTATATATGCCATAGAGGCCAACTAACGTCTATTCACATCGAGACACATTATAATACTACATATTATAATACATCGAGACATATTATAATATATTATAATACTGGTTAGTATTATAATATGTCTCGATGTGAATAGACGTTAGTTGGCCTCTATGGCATATAACTCATACGACTTCTTATTATATTTTTGACATATAAGTATCTATGACTTTTTTGGGTAAATGTCATAGACTTATGTACTTATTTAATCCACTGTATCAACGCACTTGAAAAGGACCAAATCCCATGGTCGAAACGTAGTGCCTTTTTTGTATAATACATCTGGCCATGTCAGGTCGAATTAAATTAACAATTTTGTTGACTTTTATCTATTTACTGGCGAAGAAAAGATTTTATTCGTTTTTTCACAAGATTCTAGAAATTCCTTATTTCCTTTATATAATATAATTATCTAAAACAAAATAAATTTTAAAAAAGATTTTTGTATCATCAAAACTTAATTTTTATTGTTGCAAATTGTGATGCTTACGATGATCGCATTGAAGTATAATACCTTTCGTATATTAAATGTAAGACTATAATAGAGAGGAAGATCTGACTAGATGACGACTGGATCTACTTAGTGATTGGTAATCCCACTCTCTCAAACGGGAATTAATAGCTCGTCCCGAGTTGTGCAATTAGATGCGATTAATCGGCCTCGTTTAATCTGAATCGTCGGCAACTACGAAGAAGGGATCTCCGTCCTCCTCATTTCTCCCTTTCTCTCAGTTCTTGGATATGTACTAGATCGAAGATTCTTTCCTCTTCGTATAATTTCGTACTTAATTTGCTAAGAACTCAGAGAAAGTCGCGTAGTTTCAATACCGTGATTCTACGAACGAACCATTGCTGTAAGATATAATCGATTGACTTTTGTGATTAGACGTATTCGATCCTTTCTACTCACTTCCATGACAAAGCTAATGGCAAAACTATGATAAACTGTGGGGAAAATATCCTGCAGGTAAGCGAGAAATTATGTGCATGTTGCAAGATAATAAATTCCTAACTGCATGTGCTTGCAGAATTCATAATTTAGGCATTGAAGGATAATTTTATTCTTTTTACAGATGTGACTAACTCATGGGTAAACTCAGCCAAAAATTACGTTATCTTAAGCATGTCCCGATTTCAGGAACTTTAAATGTCGAACGTCGTCCACGTGCGAGGACCAGATTACTTCATAAGCGCGATTCGAAGGTATCATGTGACCCTGATTCGCGCCGATCCTTCAAGAGGTTTATCCTTCAGTAGCGCGCTCGGGCAATTGCATATTAAATGCACCCGTATTCCCGCCCCGTTATCCCTGTCTGTTACCCTCGCCTCCGCTGCTCGTGTTCTCGCCTCTCTAGAATAGGGTCATGAAATATGACCGCGCCATAAGAGAACCGCCGGCACGAAAATACTATCGCTTTCCAATAATACGTTAGAGAACGGCGGAAAAAGAGGGGGGGATTGCACTAGGGAGAACGGAGAGACTGTTGCGAGAGAAGAGCGATGGAGGAGAGGAAGTGGGAATGAGCGAAAGCGAACGTAAGAGAAAGAGGGTAGGTTGGAGAACGAGAGAAGGTGGAAATAAGCGCTATTCGAAGAAACTGAAAATATCGTCCGTTTTGCGGCACTCTCTCGGCCATATGGTGACCGGCATATATCATATTAGAAGCCAATTTTTAACTCGGTGGGGGCACATTTCACGCGATAGTGGCGGTTATAACCATTCGCTGCTAAAAATCCAATGAATTGATGGGAGGGATGGGGAACAGAGGGGGACAAGAGGCCCCGATCGTTCATGGGGCAAAAAGGAGTCGGACGAACGGTGCGCCCACTGACTTTCTCGGCTTGCCTGACCAAAGGGAAACGACCGCAATATCTTAGGGTCGTAAGTACACACGGAGTCCACAGCAAAGACCTCGTCGGTCCTCATAAATCTTACGAGGCCGAGCCCCTCCGCGATTTCCCTTTCTTTTTCTGTTTTTTGTCTTTTTTTACACGTTTCCACTCTTTCGCGCGGTGCGAATGCTCTAAATATTGTTTCCTAGGAGTATGGGAGACCATATGTAAATTGTAAAGGGATTTAGGGATAATAAGATTCGCGAGGACACGTGGCCTCGACCTATGCCGTCGTCATTAAAGAATCATAATATAGCAATGCCAATGTGCTGTGCCAGTGACGCGATGTACTGCATAAGTTCAATGAAGTTTATGCGGCATTCCTCTAAATCTATTAAGAAGTTGAGATGTACTGTTACATATATATATACACTCGACAGGGATTGAAATTCTGGTATCCAGTCTGTGAACTATGGCAATTGTAGATAGCACTTGAAGGAAAGTACATATAACCTAAGTAACTATTGGTGCGGACATGTCAGGGTAGACATGTACTACTCTACCTACAACCATTATCAACATTGTATCATGTGCGATCGTTATGGAATGCATTTCAGTGAAAGGAATTAATATTTTGAAGCTAAATGGTCTGTTCAATTTATCTCGCAATTTAATCCTTAAATTTTTTTACTTTTTGATTACTGTAAGTTCTTCAAATACCACTTTGTATTTCGTAAAAAAAGATATTAATAGAAAAATTATGTTACTACTAGTACTTTCATTAGTAAATGTCAATATAGCAAAATAGTTTCTTAATACGAGACGTTTCATTTTTCCAAAATTATAAATAAATAACTACAAATCCAAATTTGTTATACACAATCGTGGAAGACATGGGACAATAGATTGAAAGCTTGTAACTTGTGAAACAAAACGCATTCTGTCCCATCGAATGCTATCTAATCTAATTTAGCAACCAATACGTGGGATTTTCGCGAAATACAAGCGATTCAATATAAAAGCTACGTGAAGCAAACAAGATTTCGTGCAGAAACACGACTTGATCAGCCAATCCTCCAAGCCAATATTGGCGTTGCGTCGACAACCCTATCCCTTTCCAGCTAAATTCGCCCAATCATGAAATTCGATATTAATGCTAACGCATGAATTCTTATTTATATTTTACTTATATACGTCGTGCGATATTGTATAAATATGGAAACTTTCTCGTATCTCGTTATTCGTCTCTGTACCATTCTTTATTTTACGATTCGTAAGTTACAGCGCATAATGATTAGTCACAATAAAACATACTCAAAAGTTATCGTTGTATTTAACGTTACAATACATTGTAGTTTTTTATGTAAACGTAATCATGTTATACTGCAGCTCCAGTTACCTATTTATTCACAGAAGCGCAAAGAGTAATGGAATGATAGTGGATCGATAATTCGACGACTAGCAGCCTCAATTCTTTAATGTTTACGAAATTAATACGCAATAATTTATGGTTTGAAGAGCATTTTCACCTATTCTTGTTTTTTATGTTATTAAAACTTTTAAGAACACACTTCTGTTTTTACTTAGTTAATTAAATTTAAAAATTTAACTTAATTGAATTAAAAAAATATATAAATAAGAAATGTGTTTAAATAAAAAAGTAGAGTAAACCATTTTCGTTTAAACACCTTTAAAAGATACACAGTAAAATTAGAGGGAAAGATAAATTATTTTGCAATGCTGATTTACTTAGGCCAATAAAAAATATTCGTAAGCGGTACGTTATCGGTGCTGCCAGTAGTGCTTGGCGCGTTGGCTCCTTCTTTGATAAAGACTGAATACTAAAAAGCATTTCGTCATTTTACGTGGAGGCGTTAGGAATAAACATAAATAAATATTATATTTGGCACGTGGTGCACACATGATATTGTGCAGCAAAGAGCTCGTTAATCTTCACTAGATGCGTCCCTCTAATGACGGGAATCCCTCTGTTATCTCGTTGGCCTCCCCATGAGCGCACTCAGTCTCAAATTAACCATAATGAAATAACGATCTCACGTTCCCGACGTCAAGAGGATCCTGACAAAACGGTCTCGGCGCCCTGTTATCTTAGACGAGAATGGTATCGTGATTTCGCGCTATTACAAGAGAAGTTAGAACGCGACTCTACATTTCGAAGATTTCTTCTTTAATTACCCTATTTTATTGCTATGCTAGGTGATAATAATGGCATGCACGGTAATTAGTTGTATAATCGTCACTGCTGAAGTGGCCGGCGGCGCGGTGCAATGCGACGCTCCGAGTATTTCGCACACCTTGACCATCTTTCCTGGGTTGTTCTCCCGCGACCGGTGTATAGCTTGCTAGAGAATGTATCGCAAAGTTTGGCAGTTCCATAAATCGCGCTTAGCGCGCTGTAAATTCGTTTTAACGATGTCACGCACGGCGAACGCATGAAACGTTCCGAAGTGTCGATCAGCTTTAACATCCGGAGAAAGCAGCCACTCCGGGATAATCGAGATACGATGCGTCTATCGCTCGCGATACATTACAAAGGCCGATGCGCGAGATGCCTGGGAGAAAAGCGTTGCTACCGTGCATCTACCTGCATAACCATAGCACGGGGAGAACGGCTGCACATAAATTTCCTGCTGGCCCTGGGCACCGTTGAATCTCCCCCTTGTAAACTCAGATTTACTACCGAAATCTGGTTGAAGTCTAACGTGTGTATCCGCTTGTGCATCGCGAGTCAGGCTCTCGATGAACACGCGAATAACGCGGCGGGCGCACGCGCCGGAAGTTACGACTTATTATTAACGGAAGCTTCGAGTTTTTTAGTTTAAACGGTTATCTTGTTATCTATGCTGCATATTACTGGCATATATATTCATTACGCGGATAACATGGTGCTATGAGCTCAACGGCTAAGTCTTAATTTTTAAGCCCGCTTTATCTCCCACATTTAGCGTGACGAAGTAAGAAAATTTTGCTCTATCGCGACCATTTAACGACTTATTTATCTTCTGCAGAATACGAATGTGCATTTTAACAAAGATTAATGTAAACCTTTATCACCTAACGCGAAGAACTTGGATGTGCATTGAATCTAAAATGACCAATGAATGGATGATGTACATTATTAATTATACAATTAAAATAAATTTACGAAATTGTATTATAATTTATAATTCAATTTTGATGAAATTAATTTTAAAAATGCTTAATTTAAATTTTTTTAGTAAGTTCTGTTTAATGTAATACAGAATTATAATATCGAGCATTTCAAACATCAAGAATATAGAAACTGGCTTTTAATATATATCGGCAAAATATGAGCTAGTTTGTTTATATTAAAAGAGCGAGATAATACATTTAATTGTTTAATGTGTTAATTGCACATGATGACAATTATTTACATATAGTTATACAAATTAGGATATAGAAAAGAAACATAATAAAAATATAATTAGTATCTACTTAATATATAAAGCATTGTAAACATAGTATTATTTTTGGATCAACATAGCAATTAAAATCCTTTTCAAATATAATACAAACATTTTTAAAGCAAATTATAAATAATAGTGAACAAAGAGCACTTTATGGTAATTGGAGCTCGTGCACGTGCCAGAGAGAATTAATCAGGTCGAAGCGTACTCAATAGTTCGTCAAGTTCGTGTCTTTGATCGTTCAGCATTGCCGGACAGGACTTGTTCCGCCATTTACTTTCATCGAGAAGCTATAAACTCATGATTGCACTCTCCTTGACACGACCCCGATTGATTTAAACTTTAGTTTCTATGACATTTAGATATATATATACGTTTTGATATATGTTTCATATGACCATCGGGAAAACATTTTAACACATATTGGATTGAATTGATATTCAGACTGTAATACAGTTGAAAATACGTAAGTGATACACAAAAAATGAAGTATACAATTTGCCTCTTATATTTTTAAATAACTTGTGCTTTTATAAATTTGTAATTGAAGTAATCTACACACCATTTTGGTATCGGAGTATAGTTTAATATAGTATTGTATTGGTATGAATAATTTCACAGTGTCACAACGATTAAGATATGTTTCAAAAGCAATATAAGTGTAATTTGGAAACGTAAACTTTAATTAGAGATAAACTGGTCTGATCGATTGATCAATTTTAATACGTTGAATGCTTTGACGATCGATTGCCATCGCTATGGTACATATATACATAGTCGCAGATATACCTAATTGACATATATGTAACATGCAATCGACTGTAATTAGCGAATTACATGTACCGTTAATGGAAGGTGAAATAAACAGGACAAGAGTATATTTGACAAAATCCGTATTTATTTGACGTAATAATTGACATATAAATTTTAATTAGTTTGTAGCAGTAAAATATCATAAAATTTCAACAAATGACAGAATATTCTCAAAGTAAAATTTACAAACAAAGAGATATAAAAATAAGGAAATAATTTTACAGTTACATAATCCATTAGTTGTAATTTCAATATTTATGATATTTAATTGATTCATTTTCTTAATATTATCGTTTCTCATTATTTGAAATATATATATATATATAATATTTTTATATCATTATATAAAATTTTAAAACAAAAAATAATTAATAATTTAATACAAGTAAATACATTTAAGAATTAAAAACATTTACAGTTTGCGTTTACATAAACTGTGTATAATGAAATTTGTCAGATATACTTTGTAATAAATAGTTCCAGGATTTTAGTCCATTCAGATGTTATTAAAATATTTCTAATTAAATAATAATAAGAAAATATTTAAAGTACAAGTAATATTACATTAGATAATATAGCAAAATGTATATGTTGCTTTACATTTATTTGTTACTTATTAAAAACTGACATTTTAAGTGGATGTAAAGGGCAGAAAATTCAATCAACTTTGATGTACAACAAACAATTATACACTTACATCTGCTAGGTCAAGCAATTATTCTCTTCTGCGTACAATCGCCATTTATGACGTGCATAATTCTTTTTCAGAACTCGTGAAATCGTGCTCCGCGGGGCACAACGGACCCGTCACAGCTTTGCCTTCTATTTTTTGTGAAATCCAATGCCACGCTCGAATGCATCAGGAAAGCGCTGTACCCGCCTGTACATGCTCTCTCAGCTTGTTCAATGTGGGCAGTTACGATTTCCCGCATCGCATAATTCGCGACTATTTATTTGCCCTGAATATCAGACCGTGATTTAATGTATAATCACGCTGCGCGCGGGCCACATTAATGGTTATTTAATTGCGTGAGCGAGCAGCGCGATATAGGATTACAATCATATTCGTTTGCATATAAAATGCAGCTGCCCAGCTGCAATAATCATCCATTGACATCTTGCGCAGCGATTGCGCGATCCCGCCGGTTGTTCCCATCGGTGACAAAACCCTCGATCTTACGAAACGCCCGAAGGAGCGCTGTCTGAGAGAACCGTGCGATTGTCTTTCCGATAGCGGGATGACTTCACGAGATCACGTATACCAGGAGAAAACTTAGCGACCGTGTGGGAGATCAGTTACGAGAGAGGGTGATCGGCGACGGACGATCAAGGCGGGGACGGGGTGGTGCGCTCGTGAGGGAAGAGGGACGAGAAAAGCATTCGGGATTTAAAAGAACTCTCAGCACCCGGTAACTCCGTTGTCGAATGCGATGCGAAAAGAATGACCGGGTAGCGTCGGGTCGGCTCTTCCCTACCAAAGATGGAAGGGCAGAGGTGAGAGGAAATGGGAAGGGGTTTCCGAAGCGGTTCGGTTTGGTTCAGGGCACGACACCAAAGCCACCTGCTCCCGGAGTTTCCAACTATCCGTTAAGGTCCGAGCGTTCGGGGTCAGGAAACCACCAGCCAATTTCTTTGAGTGCCCGGAGCCGGGTAGTCATCGTCCCCGGTGTCCATTGTGCTCCTATTGTGATCGGATATCAGCGTTATTTTTGCCTGAATTGCAGAACGTTCGGGCGTTCTCTTCTACCAACGGAGGGCTACGTCCGCATCACTAAACTCTGAAGATGCCGTATTGGTAGTAAAAGACCACAAATTCAGTCGACCGATCAGACGATCAAAACATTAGCCTTCACGGCGACCGTAGCGATATATCTAGACTTTCGTGTTTACATAAAAATGTTGCAAAGTTGCTTTTATTAGATATGACTTGATATTACATAAAACAATCTGTAGAATTATTTATTCAGAGTTAGTCTTATTTTAACGAGTGTTTACATGCCAGTGAAAGGAATCGATTTAATTATTTGTTAATCCGAGATTTTATGAAACGACTTAGGTCCTTAATAAATAAGAAGATAAATACGTATCATGGAGAGTGTCATATAAATGCAAAATTGTGCAAAAGATAATATAAAGCTTTCAAGTTTCTGCTTTATTATTATATCCTTCTTTAAATTGCTTTCAAACAAGTTAAAAGGAGTAAATATAAGTTATGAAATTCACAGCGTTGTTATTTTATGCGATTCGCTATGTACGACGGGAAGAAACGCTTTTAAGATCGCCGAGAGTACCATTAGAAATATTTACGTCACTCTCTCGAGGAATGACGTTAAGGTTCTTAGGAGTATTGTTCGCGTTCTCATTATTTTTAGTGAAAATGTCGCTTAGGTTTATACTGTTATTTGTTTTAGATTTACTCGTCCGCAAATAAAAAATTGTTACAAAAACTTACGAGAGCGCTGCAAACAAGATAACATAACATAATAATTGCTAGAAGATGGTTCTTAAGAATAGATATCTACACTTTTTGACATAAGAGAGTCCTTTCTGTTTATTTGAATGAAGAAATATGTATTACGACAGATTATTATAATTTTGTAAAAAATAAAACTAAACTATAGCCCACACATCAAATCAAAAAAATATGGAATATCTGAGAATGAGATTACGATGGTACAAGCGATGTCCAACTAACGAGACGGTACAAGTTGCGGAGATGTACAAAAGACAAGGCAGACGTGTACCAAATTGGCTCAGGTAGAAAGTTTAAGAAGCACAAGAAAATTTTCTAAAGCGCTAAGAAGCTTGAGTGGTAATGGGAAGGGGATGGGTAAAGGTTCGTAGAGATGAGTTGGGAGACCCGAGATGAGAAACACAACTTACGTTAGATGCAGAAACAGAGAATACCACTAGAAATATTATTCACGAAGAAATATTATTCACGAAAGTTTGGTAATGCGAATGAATGAGATGTTGGAGATTGAGATAGATGAGAAGAGGATAATCCGACTATGACGATATCACCAGAATTAATGGGAAAACGTTGATCTATTTTTTGAAAGAAATTATATAATATTTTGAAATATTTATGTTTTTTTTTTCAATAACTTGCGCGCGTAGTATTGCAGATATTATGTAATTTTTACACAATTGAAAAAATTTGATTTTATATTAATACTCAGGATTACATTAAGAGAGTAATATAGAAATATATATAGTAAAATGTATATAGAGTAATGCAGAAATAAATAAATATATATATATATATATATACATTGTGTCAAGTTGAAAATGTCTAAAGGTAGAAATCTTTTTTTATGTTTAGACAGTTACTGTGATTTCACTTATTCACGTGCGCATAAATGTGCTTCTTTATAAAGAAATCATTACTCTAGCAATTAGCCTTTAATGGTTACCTGACATTCATATCTCGCGCACAATATAATATTTTTCTCTTACCTCGGCAACGACAAATGCAGAGAAAATTTACCTCTACATTTTCCGTCTTTCGACTCTCTCATTCTTTATCTCACTCATTTCTACCCCTCTCTCTCTCTCTCTCTCTCTCTCTCTCTCTCTCTCTCTCTCTCTCTCTCTCTCTCTATCACTCCTGTATTCCTCCCCACGCCTTCCTACTCCAACCACCTTTTCCCTCCCTCCCAATCTCATTATGTTCCCTCCTTAATTATTTCTTTTTCTTGAACGCTATTAGCAACTTTCCGCCTGACTTAGTTGTCGCGCGGCTCAAACTTTCATTTATTCCACCTTTAATTCTCCTCCTAGTAATAATACAGCTTCGGATGTAAGTATATCGATTGTGATACCGTCCATTTAATCCTCGGCTAATTTTCACTTCCAAAAGATTTCAGATAATTAAAGATTTAACATTAAAAGAAGGCAGTCCGGAATGATTGATTTTCCCTCTCTGCCACGCTAGGTCGGTGAATTACGGTGCAAACCACGCTGTTATAAATAGGTTTCTTTCACGAAAAATATTCCTCCCTCCCCTTGGGAATTAAACTGCTTGCATTTCATCATAGAGAAAACTTGGTCAGGTTCTAATTAACATGATGTTTTGTACACTTTATTTAAAACATCGTACTCGCTTAATAATTCTCCATTTTTGAATAATATAACCGTTGCATATTTTTCCTATACTTTCCTAATATTATTAATTCTAGATTCGTTTCACCGAATTCTTCAAGCGTAAAAGCAATTATTTTAGTTACAAAAATCTATTATTCTCCGTATATAAATAATATATTAAGCAAATATATATATTATGCAATTTAGCTCTATTTTATTATTTGATGGATAACAGGTACATTTAATTACATTATTAGAAAAAAGTCACATTCTGATTTTAACATTTATGTATTATAATAATATATTATATTTATTATTTTCATTATTCTAAACATTTACTAAACTGTATTCATAAATATTCAATTGTCATATATATGCTACAATCTGTTTATCCTTAATTCAAACTCATAATTGAAAATTTTATATAATATTATTACCTATATCACATTATTATTTATACATATAAGTATCTGCGAGTTTTTATACAAATAAACACTACTTATTGTTAGTAATACGAGATATACCTTGATAGGCACAATCTTTTACACAATCTATTGCTTGCCACTAATTCAACGGAAGCTTTCAAAAAAAGAGAAAGCAAAGCGAGAAAGTATGCAATATCCGTTGGGAGGGGTAGTTCAATGCGAATTACCAATCGATCTACGCTGGTAAGGTCCCATAGGTATAGATCCCCTCGGAGTAGGGTCTTTCTTCCTTTTTCTTCGTAGACGGGCGGTGGGTAGCATTAGCGTTAAGAGCAATAGAACAACGTGGCTACAGAGCGTGGCTTAAGGCGAGTCACCCCATACCATCCTCCGCCACAGCGCCAGCAACGGTAGAAGCGACAAAAGCGGGGAGGGTTGATTAATGGAAGGAGTAAAGTCGTCACCGAACAACCCTGGCAGGCAGGCGATCCTTCTCTCCTCCCTTACGCTTCAACCTCCTCTTTCCCACCCCCTTCTCTTCGTTCCTTACATTTCCGTCACTCCCATTGTTTCTCTCCTTTCCCTTCTGTTTCTTTCCCGACGGCGCAACTCACCCACCCCGCGCGGCGCGGCGTTCCCGCCGATCGACGTGGAATCACGGCGGTCTGACTTTTATTGTCAGCGATAATCTTCTGGCGGAAAAAGCGAGCGGCACCCTTCGTAGAATACGCGACCGCCTCTCACTTAGTTTTTGGGGGGCAAGGGGATAGTCGAAGACGGCCACCCTCTGATGGTAAAAGCTCCCTCGCACTGGGGAGAGAGAAAGAATCGGCGCGAACCAACGACACCGCGTAAAAGTTTGTTCCTTATCTGAGATGAGGATATCGGGAGGTGGAGGTGTGAGTGAGAACGAAGAGTCTTGTTCCATCCTTCCCCTTCCGCGAACCAGCGGGAACCTCCAGGTACCGATCGAACACGTAAGCGCCGTTATTCGTACACGTCGAATTCTATAGCGTATATAGCACCGGATTTCGGAAAAACTTTTCGACGCGATTTCGACGGCACTTCGTTTCACTTTTCGCCGGAGGCAACGACGAGGTAGGTGGCGAGACCAACATGGAAGTCTATTGCGTGACCTAGGTATACCATCGTCGCAGTCACCCCGTCGTCACTACCACCAACGCCGCCAACCACCACACAACCTTTGGCCATCTCATAGAAACCGACGAGCGCAGCCCAATCAATTCAACGTCAAACTTAGCCCCGCAGGAAACTGTTCGGAGCGCGTCCCACCTCCGGCGAGTCACGCCATGACACGCCGATTTCCCGCTAAATTTATTTTCAATGCCCTATCGGATAAGCGTGGTGCGAAGGTTTTCTCAGAGGGTATCGGGCGTAAACAACAGAGAGGAAGTACAGAAAATAATACGTCGGTGAGAGACCATTTGCTCGAGAAAATATTTATTCGACAATGTCGCGTAAAATCTTTGTTGCATTTATATTTAATAACGTCGTACATAATATACCATCATGTGTCTAGATATATTTAGAATAGAAAATTATGTGAAATTATTGTATGTTTAGATATAATTAAATATATCTAGACATGATATTTATAGAAATATAACTTTACATAATTTTAAGCTCGTCAGTCTTTTTGGTTTAACGAAAATAATTGTAATCCAAATTAAAATTATTTACAAACTATTAGCACATAATATTGACTACTTTTAAGGCGCGTTTTAATAACTTATGCAGCTTTTTCTAAAAACTAGGTAACCGTAAGATTTTTTTATTAATATGTTCAGTTCGCTTCTTATGGTTTGTTTATCTCTTTTCCCGCGCATCCGCGATTTTTTAACGATACTTCATTGACGAGAGGTCCCTTAAAAGAGTCATCTCATTAATTCAGCACGCCATACTTATGCTTGAAGAAGGGTGGAAACGTTGAAAACGAATGATAGAAACGGTGCGGAAGGTAGGGTGGGGAGGGGAGGGGACGAAGAGTAAGTAATCGAGTGGCTCGCTATGCTTTTAATGAGATCCTCGATGACACGAAGACAACTACGTCGGCAACCCCGACAGCTTCGACGACGTCGGCGACGGCGTCAGCGACGATAGCCGTCGCCGTTGGAAACAGCTCGCTTTGACTTAAAAGTGCGACCGGGCATCGAACGGAAAAACCCCCGGGATAATACTTTCCCAGAAGTTCCTGGCCCCTCCCGATCCCCGGCGCACTCTTTCTCGGTCTCGACGACCCCCTGGCTCTACGATTTTTCCGTCCGGTCATGAATAGCAACGAGTGGAAAAACAGGAAAGTTCCGGCCGCGGCGACCAAGTTTCTCACCCAAGTTTCTTCTTAGCAGTTGGAGCCGCTTCTACGTACTGACTAGCGTCCTGCACCTAGCGAAACGCAACGGACGACTGTTGCAAGAACTAACGTTTCATAATTAGCCGCATCATTAATGAGAAAGTATTGGTAAATACTTTGGGTGACAGAAAAGAACAACGACATTGATTCTCTGTGGATTTAGCACGAATGTCTAATTGCAAGTTAATGAATTGTATAACACTCGCTTTATATACCAAATATGCTATGCGATATAACTGATATCGCAGTAGCTTTTTAATATATAATGCAGTTTTATATAATTTTTTCTCGCTACTATTATTTTACAAACTATTATTTTGCATTAATTGACGTTTTCTAACTTAAGTTCGTGCCGCAGCGATTCTCTTTCTGATCAATTATTTTTAAATTCCAAGTAAATACAATCTGAATTTCATTTTCAAAATGCAGCTAATATGCAGTGTGCTATTTGCGGAAGATAGTTGTGGCATCACAACAAAGGATTTTGGTCTACGGCAGCATAGCACCCAAATTATCTCATCGCGACTACGAAAGCTCGTTATAGAACTGGGGCAATTGTCGGTCTGTCAGAATCTATGTACCCAGGAAAGTTTTAGTAAAGTGCCTCGCGTAGTTTACCGCCGTTTTAGTGGTGATACCTATATGAATTCTTCCTTTCGTATGTAAAATCAACATTGTGGATATATCCTTAGTCGAATTAGGTCTTGCCAGACAAACATCAGTGACCCAATTTTTAATAATCAATTCTCTATAATGTAGCGTGCAGTTTAACGTAGCGTGTTTTATATTACAGAAGCTTATTTTCTGCGACTTTACTCTGGAGTAATATTTATTTCATCAATGTGGAACATACACAAGAGAACGGACGGATCGAAAACACTGTTATTTAAAATTTACAGGTATCGTTCTTCTTTCGTGTATTAAAGGCTCTTCGTACCGTGCGCAACGATCGGGGGTTTTTCGTCCGCTCGGTATTTCCGCGTACGGCGAGTAATCGGTTTCGCCGTGTCGTCGTGTATAATCGACGAGACGCGAAACGTTTTTATCGTTCGCTTTATCCCGCAATACGACGAATAATCGCTTCCATCGTGTCGCCGTTTTAAAAACAGGACGTGGGCGCAACGAGCGACGCTCGGTTTTGTTGCGGTAAACTCGGTCGACGCTTTTGGCGTCGTTGCACGGCAAAACTGCCCGTGTCGCGACAGGTACGAGCCCGCCCTTGTCCCGATGGCGTGTACAGCCACCGGAGAGGTTGACTTTTTAAAACGCCGCACGCGGAGAAAATTCCCGGCAGTTCAAATAGCCGTTGGCTACGGCGCGGGACCACCACCACCACCACCGCCATCGCCATCATCGTCACCCCTATTCGAAGCGCCAGACCGCACACACGCACGGGAGAACGCGGTGGCACGCGGGTACGCGCTCGTTCGATTCGGATTCAGCGATTTAAATCAAGTTGATTTAAGCTTTCCCCCGGACCGACCGGGAATCCGCTTGACCGTGTTCCCACTTTCGCGTACCCGCGCGTCCGCGCCCTCTTGTCCCATCCCTATACCTACCTAATTCTATCTCTCGGCCCTTCCACCCTCCTTCGCGCCTGGCGATGGAACGCTCTTCGCGCGCGCCTCCCTCTTTTTCGATGCTGCCGTTTCCATTTGTACCAACGCGACCCGATTCAGCGCGATCGACACCAAACGCGCGACGAAATCGATCTACGAAATGCAGTTACCGTGACCGGCGTGCATCGTAGCGTTAGAGTAGAGGGAGGCCCGATTCCGCTCGTCTGTACTCCCGCTCCCGCACGGCACGAAAAGCGCGAGATCGATTTGGTCTGATCTGCTGACCGTTCGTTTCTTTAAATTTGGATCCGACGAGCTGTGTAGATTTCTATCTGCGTGCTTAGCATTTTTTTAAAATCTGTATTTTTGTATTTTTGTATATGTACATTTGTACGGATGTCGTATGAATACTGGGGGGCGAAGTACGTGTGTATATCAAAAGAGTTAAGAAATAAGCTTTTAAAAAGCTAAATAAGCTTTTACATTGCGTCATTAAATCTCGCCTAAAAGATTGTACGGCACTCACGCCATTCTACCCGTTTACGCTTCAAAGATTGTTAGAGCGACCATTATTAACGTTGCCCAGCGGAAAGCTTGTCATTTAATTGGCATCAATCCCCGGGTCAACGTCGGTATCGAGACGAGATTTCGTACAATATCGATTCAATGTGCGGAATACGCCTAATTCCGGACACCGTGGGTGCCGTACGCTGGCAGGGGTATTGCGTGTCGACTAATTGATGCCGGTTTATTAGCTGCCTCTTTCGGCCGCGGAGGCGTGAACTGTCGGAGTATTATTCGACGTCCGACTGCGCGCCAGGGGCAACCCGATGCATAATTAATTCGAAATTGCATTGCGCGAGGGAGCGAGAACTTGCGCGCCATGCGGAAAGGCCATGAGGGAGGGGGCTGTGAAGCGTACATACGCGTACGTATGGGGGGGGGAGGGGGGCGATGGTGTGACGGCGATACGGAGAAAACACTGCGGGCGCAACACTGCGGTCGTACCGTTTCCGGACCTGACGTGCGGTATTGTTCCGCGAACGGTTTTAAGGTCGTGCTCGCCTTGTCTTCCCTCGCGCCCACCACCCAAGCTCGACTCCTTTGACTGATGCATTTCGCTTGAGCCCTCGACCCCATTTGTATGCACCACGCACGTAAGTCAGGTACAAAGTTAAATTGCCGCTACATTGTGCCCCAAGACGTTGGGCCAGGTGATACCAACAAGTCGCCCTGAAAGTCTCGCCGTGTCGCAACCGGCGCACGTTCGCCGAGAGGTTAAACAGCCTCGAATCGGCGCGTGTCCTCGTCTTCTTCTCTTTATCCTTTATGCACTTTATCCGCCTGCCGTTATTCTCAGACTTTTCCGCAGTTCGGATTCGTGTCCGGAGTAAAAACCGTTCGGCGCTCAGCTCAAGCGCGTGCACAGTGACTCTTGCATAATTTTCCTTTCTTCTTATGGATTCGATAAAAGTGACGTCTTCGCATTGTAGTCGGAGCGATAAAAGATGCATTTACATCCTTTATATAGCTTTTTACTATATAGTCTACTATATCGGCTATGGGGATATTAGCTTCATTTGCCTCTTTTCTATATCATAAGCATAATAAGGTAGAACTGTTCAGAACGGTTAATAATGTATATTGATTAGTCAGCATCATTAATGAGATCCAACGACAGTAATTTGTATGCTGTATTTGATAAATTATTAAGCTTCCAATTGTTCCACTTTCTTTGATGAATTGTTAAGGTAATAATATAAATTGTGCACAGCTTTTAATTCGCAAAACATTAATGACAAATGTTTACGATATTCGGTAACACGCTCAATCTATGAAAAAAACTCTTCAGAAGAGCTAAACTATACATTTTTTTGATTGGTGAATGTTTTGTTAACCAGAGTAAACTATTTTTACATTTGCTTGCACGTACGCACGAAATATCAATGTAAAAAGTATACTAAATAAAATATTTGTCGAAATATCGAAGCTTGAATTAAATTTCTGTAATTGCGTAGCTGGGCATGATTCAGTTTTCGGCTTTTAAGCAAAGACCAACGAAATTTACGATCCAATCCGGTATTGGAATGGATATGTATAATCTGTACAAAGGCGGTTATCATTTTTAAGCAGATTATATTGATGAAAATACGATGCATCCAACTTTTCGGGCCAAGCGACTAAAATTACGATATATTGCAAAAGCAGCGGAAATCACAATAAATTGTATCAAGGCAAACTCGCCGCGCACGAGAGATAGAATCGACAATATATAACAATAGGGATAATTTATTATTCTATGACATAACAATTATTTCAGTATTGAAAGTTATTCATTATCGCATCCGATGCTATATTTATCGGTCGCAGATGACGGGCGCTGTGATATTTAATGTGTCCATTAATACACATATTAAATGCGATTGGCTGTATTTAAAAAACACTATGTGCAATATCAAGCTGGAGTAAGCTGGATGAGGTGAGGAATATACGTGCAAAAATTCCATTTATTTAATATAATATCGCGCGAATAATAACAAAATCCTTACAAAATTAATTGAAATTTGCGCAGTATAATTTATTTATAAAAAGTGCTTCCAACTCGCATATCTTTACATTTACTATCTCTGTGTTATATTATTCTTTCTGTCTTTGCGACAAATTGATATATTATCTTTAATGCGTTAAAGAAATATACAGGTTATTTCAGACATATGTATAAAAAATATTTTAGAAACAGATCGTTTGTCCGCTTAATTTCTATGTGCATTAATTAAATGCGTCATGTACAATTGTAAAATCAGCACATGTAATAATATATTCGTATTGAACGTATCTTCTGGGCAATAAGTTCTAACACATACGTCAGAAATTTTGACAGCTGATAGTAACGCCAGCACGTGTTTCAAGAAAAGACAGCGGCACATTCTGTGGGTGGGAAACGCCCGTAACTAATGGGGAACGCTTCGCACGTGCTGTGACGTCTACAATTTATCAAAACTTGTTCAGAGTTATTTTACGAGTTAGGTGGCACGATACGCTTCCATACGTGGCTGCACGGGAGCCAAAACGACTGCACGTGCATTTGGATCAAGATAACCAATGATTTTGACGAATTATGCAACTGCACGCTGCGATTCTGTTCACCTAACAAATGGTTTACAAATTATTTCGATAGCAATAAATTTATCTCAGTTGCTATGTTGTACAATATTTACATTGCTTCATCATGCAATGTATAAGCCGCTACAATCTGCGTTATATATCAGCTAGGGCATATTTAATCTGTAATAATTGCACATGTTAACCCCAAGTATCGAAGAATTATAATTTCAAAAATTTTAAATTACAAAAATCAACATCATTAATTGTCTAAATTTTTTAAAAATTTGATAATATAATGTTCAACTTTATCCAGTAATAAAAATTTTTAAATACAATAGCGTTTAATCTAACCAGTACTCTTGTAATTGTATATATTTTTAACAATTTGATCACAATTTAATAATATTTTTATGTATTTAATATGTAAATAATATCAATAAAATTTGTTAATTGCTTTTAGTTATTGTCTGGGTTAAACATTTGAATTTCTGCGAAAAGCTATTCATTTAGTTGCCCGTTATTTATCGACATAAAAGTATATATGTCTTCCATTCTATCGTAATTAGAGGTACAACGTACATTTTATTTTATGTCGTTCATTTTCATTAAACTTAGTGATTGAATAAAAACTGAAAAGTTCAATGAGAAAAGTTTTTACCGTACATATTACAAATTTACATTTCTCTTTGCTACAGCAGATTTATATATGTCACATTAATTTATTCTCCATACATTTTCTTTTTTAAGAGACGTATATATATATATAAATATTATATTTATAACCGTAATATGCATTATTTCGTTTTTAGATTACCTTTTACTATATGAAGCACAACGTACATAAATGCGTACAAGTGCGTACTGTGTGCGCTTTTTCTACAGATACATTTCAGCTTCCTTTGTTGTACTCTTATCCATGTTTTCCGTTTTATCTTTTCTGCGTTTCTCTAGCTGGTATCTGGATTTTCATTACCTGTGGAGGGCGGATCCAGGATGAAATATATGACGTACTTCTCACTAATCCTTCACGCGAAGTAGCGTGGAGAAGGATCGTTTATCTACGAATGCATACCCGTCCTATTGGCCGACAAAACAAAAATAAAATATATTTCGCAAAGGCGTGATAAATTTGGAAGCTCGTTTGTTTCATTAATATTATAACAAATGAATTTTCGCGTGAATTTCCATGTAAACAGTGCAATATGTATTATTCACCCAAGTAATTTGCCAAATTACGTGGCAATAGAAACATCTAAGCTAATAAGTAAAAGAACGACTTATCTAAACTATCTGGAGGATCATTCTTTCACAAACGACAGCAGTCTGCTTAAAAATTTTTTCATTATTTAAGCAAAAATGTTTTATAAAATATAAATAGCTGTATATTATCATTTTGACCGTAAAGAACTATATTAATTATCTTTTTTCATTCGTCGCAAGAATAATATTTCACGAAAATTTTTACGAGAAGTTTTTTGTAACGTTGCTTGTAATATATCATTGATACAGTCACTAATTTATTGATGAAAAACCCCATCCATTTGTGTTATTAAAATATTTTCACTGATTTACCTGTTTTATATCAAATTTGCAAATGTGCTCCATTCCGAGCGCTAACATATGAGATTGTGCATATGTCTTTGACATGATACATGAAAATGCGGAGTATGAAAATTAGTTTCGTTATTAGAATGGTTCACCGTTTCTCAAGGTGTTCTCTTGCGTCAAAGCAACTGAGTTGGAGAGATACACGTTTCAGGGAGGAAGTACTGTGTGCGATTTACTGCACGATTAGATTTGTGAAGTTGAAATTTACTTATTCACATTACTAGATGTATCTGTATTCCATTAAAGCGATTTAATATAATAAAACAATTACTTAAATTTAAAGAAAAAACAGAAAAAGAAATTTTGGATTTTATCGCAAATTTTGCTTTATCCATATCAAATATATTGATATAAATATGAAAATACTACATTTTTATGTTTCATGAAAAAACAATTTTAACAAAATAAATAAAAGTATTTAATATAATTTTAAAATATCTTAAATATAGTTGAAATACTTTTGAAGTATTTAAATAGCAAGTTTTCTTCATATACGTAGGTATATGTTGATTGTAGTTGTACTGTAGTTAAACATATATCCAAAATACGTGATTTGAAATTACGTATTTAAATATTGTAACTAAAGTATTCTTATACGGCATTCTTTATATTTTGTAATAAAATACCTTTGCCGTTATGTGTCACCATTAAATTTTCAAAATGGTGCTATTTTCAAAAGAACACGAAACGTTTTGCTTTCTTGTTTGCCACGAGCTTTCATTGTCGCATAATTTATGCTCACGAATGAAATATGTTTTTCGTCATACATGTATGTGAGACAATAAAAGAAAGGTTGGCTCGCTACACCCGGTTAAGCTCAACATAAATGAGTGGGCGTGAATTAGCAAACACTTTTCACACTCTTGCATAGAAAATAAACTTTTGCAAACACCACGCCACCGAGCACTAAACAGCATACAAAATTTATCATTTAACTTTTATTAATAATTTATGATCTCCATGCTTTAAATTTCCTTTGCTGCATATATGTATATTTTAGCAGTAAAAAATTTCAATTTATTATATAATCTTGTGTAATAAATGGTTTGAGTATGTATAGTTATAATTACACATATTCAGTTATAATTACAAAAGTGCATACATGTGCACATGTTAGGAATGTCTGTAATTTTTATCATATAAAAAAAGAGAAGGAATTGTATGGGCACGGATTTTTATAGAAACAAGAGAAAATTAATTATAAATTAATTATAAATTTTAGGAAGAAAATTTTTATTTGTTTAATGCTATTTAAATTGATTAGATTTTTATGTAATTGTGTAATTCCTTCGTTGCAATTAAATCTAAACTTCTTTACATAACTGACATTGCATAAATGTAATGTTTAATCAGTTATGCTATGTACGTACGTAATAATGCATCAAATATTTAAAATTGTACCGTCAGAACCTAACATTATTTGTCAAAAAATAAATATGGAGTGGTCCACGATTCATTAAATGGACGCTCGCCTATTGTTCTCGCATTGTAAAACTGAATTAAAGCAAAATCCCTGGCATTTATACGTACGTACATATACATCGAGATATGGAGAGAAACGTGTAATTTTCACTCTCCATATAACTACAGCACTGCATACCTGTAGAATTCGGAAAATTATCTCTCGCTGCGTCGACCGAAACAGGTGGTAAAGTGATAAATTTCCCCGATATTTAATAGTTTAATATTGATTATTGAACGAACAGTTTGATATATATATCTATCTATCTATATATATATATATATATATATATATATATATATTTATACCTACATATATTTATATATATATAGTAACCATTCATGAGTTATCACATAAATATATATTTGTTACGGTTTTGATTTTCTGACAATTCTAGATATTCTTTATAAGAGATGACCAAAGAGTGCCCATAAAGCACTATCGCTCTATCCACTATCGCGTCGACTTATAAACACGAACATCGAGCTGGCAAATAAGCGTAAAGTATCCACTTTCCCGTTAGCAGATCAACGTGAATGTTCCCGGTTTATGCACCTATAAAGCTTTGCTCGCCCTCATCGCCGTTCACGTCGTTGACGCTATGGATGGCGGCGGAGGGTGACGGTCACGGTGGGGACGCGATGTATCCTCTGGTCATCGGCATGCGGCGTGTAGTTCCGTGAGCACGGAGAGGATTAACTGCGATACCACTATACGCGGAAAGGGGTTAAGAAGGGTTGCATAGGCAAACGGTGAACGCGCGATAGGGAGATGGGAACATAACGTAACCAGTTTGATGGAATTGCCGTTGCTGCGACCGCGCTGAAACTGAAAGATAGAGTCTCGTGTCCGAAGGAGAATACAGGGTGAGCTAGAAAGGAATAGATCAACGAAGGCAGCCGTATAGGGAGAATGCAGTTGTAGCAGAGAATTGAGCCGCGTGGGACAAGAGTGCTGTTCGCTGTTGTTCTCCTGTCCACACTCATGCACCGAAATTCTAGCCGTCATAGACTCTGCGTTGGATCCTCTGTGCTATCTCTTCCTCTCACCTAGGTTATCCCTCCCTGTCTCGCACGCTTTCCTTCTCTCCTCTTCTCTCTCTCTCTCTCTCTCTCTTTCTCACTCGCTTACCCTGACGGCATTCCACTTTCCTCTGACGCTGGCCCACCCTCTGTTTCCATCTCTTTCTTCCCCGTTGCCGCTGGTCTAGCCGCTCTTGGTTTGGTCCTCTTTCTCTGATATGCGGGGTCGTTCACTGGAGCACTTCAATTTGCATTACGCTCGACCGCGCATAGCCGAAGGATCAATTAAATTTCTATTAAGCGAAGCAGCCTTTTCCGTCCACCGTCCCGACCAGGCTTAGCGCGCCGCAGGCGCACGCGCCATTTATCGAGGAGATTATTTGCATTGTCTTGTGTCGGATTTGCAAATTATTTATTATTCGATATTATTTCACACCGACGTTTCTGTCTACTGATGAGTAAACTTTATGATAAGAGAGGATAAAAATTTAAATAAAGATGAAATAATAAAGAGGAAACGTGAAGATAATTACATAAAAAATCGCTGATTTAAAATATTAACAAAATTGCAAATGTCAGAATATAAATTAACTGCTTTAGTTACTAAAAAAAATATAATTTAAATTTTTTGCATTTAAAGAAATTATATTTCGAAATAATATTCAGAAATCAAATTATATTAGATCATGAATTTACTCATGTATATAAATTATATTATAATACTATACAATTTTTTAAGACAAATATTTAAGTAAATTTTAAATTATTTTGTATAAAATTGATTCTCCTAAATATTATATCGCAAATATGGTTTTTGTAAATTATATAGGTATATAATTTTATGCATATATAATTATTATATATACTCTTTATTGTTTATATATATATAATTTTTTAAATGTAATAGATAGAAATTTTACTGCTGCTGAACCAGATATTTATTTGTATAAATATAGATGCTTTAACAATTGGTGAAAAAAGAAAATAGACCAAATAAAAATTATTTAACAAATCGATATCTAATAATTAACTGTATTTCATTTAGTATTAAAGCATTTCTCTTTATTTGATAAAAACTGATTTTTTATTATCCGAATTTCAGATATGGAGTCCGAAACCGTCTTCTCCTACGTTGGCCTATGAAATAGTCTTTTTGGGAACGACAGAGCTTATTTTGGACACTCATCTTCGTGTCGGTAGCATGGCTATATTGCTTTTTATGAATGACGCCATATGGTGCCGGTTTTTCCAGAATATGGATGATAGTAAGAAATACGATAAGTTATGTACATACGGTAGCTAGAATAAGATTATATATATCAAAAATTTTGTAATATACTTCTTATACATAACACTAGGATTGTCGGAAAGCGTAATTTATCATTTTATAAGCATAAAATAGCTTAACTTAGTTGTTTCACTAACAAAATATACTAAAAATCGAATTTTCAACCGAGATTGAATTTTATGCGAGCAAAAAAGCGACTTTGACTGTAGCTCTCTTTTATAGAATTGATTTAATCGGCGAAGCTACTAATTCCGCCGCGGGAAGACGCTTTTTCCGGACCGGTCTTGAAATCGCTTTTTCCACTCTTTGCTCGGCTTACTGCGGAATCCTTACATTCGCGGACGGCGTCGGCGGTATACCGGTTTTTATCGCCAACGCCATAACGGTTGCATCACTCTCTTTCTCTTCTCGCTACGATCGGCGACTGAGACAGGCAAGCTTGGCCACCAAAGGGGATCGCAAAAAGGTTATTTGCCGGCCTGATCCGTCATGAGGCCGGACGGGTGACGGGTGTTTTTACGTTTCCGTGTCTATGGGACGAGGATATGCTCAACCTTCCTGCACCACCGCTTGCAAGGTAATCCCTGATTATCGTGATCGAATTGCCGTCGTACTGATAAAGATACGTGCTATAAGTATATGTACAGCCAATCATCTCTTTGGCGGTAAACAGCAAAGTTGTGAGATACACCGTTAGTTTTTTATATTTCCTAGAAATATTGAAGGAAAGGAAGAAGATATAGGTTAAATCTATCGGGAATTCTTACATTATTTATGATTTTGCTGATTTTTAATCATGTGCTTCTTGTGCTTCCTCAATAAAAGAAGAAATGCTAATTAACCCTTTGATACACATATTTTAGGTCTTATGCAATTCATTAAAAAGCAATGTAAACAATCTTTTTTAATCTTGTGCATATATTTTTTTTCTTAACATAAAAGTAAAGATATTATCTTTTACATTAGAATTTTTATTAACATAAAATTTTAATATCGCAGGGAATAATTAAGGTAGATACCTGATAAAATAAAGTGAGTTCTATTATGTTAAGATAATTTCTCAAAGTATAAAAGAGAACAATCCGGAAGCCTAAAAGGCTATCCCTTCATATGAGCACTATCCGAGGATTAAAGCGAGATTCCCGATACTGTGTCGTCCAATATATTTATTTCCAATATATTTTAATTACATTTTTTATTGCATGATATAAATTTTGTAATATATAAACATGCATCTATATTTAATTCATATAATTCTTAGAAATTTTTATGATTTTTGATAAAAAATTACATAAAATTTGTTATAAAATTTACATAAAAGTGCAATAAAAAATGTATTATATAACACAGTATATAATATACTTTTTCATCATTAGGCTATATTTTCTTTCTTAAACAATGGAATATTGAGTGATCAGTGATCATTGTTTTAATGATTGTGCTACATAATATAAAAGTATTGAACACAGGATAAAAATAATCAATAGGAAATAGAAAAGAGCATGATATTAGAACAACTGACATTCCTGTGCCATTTTGCGTGCTGTACAGGCTAACAAGTTCAATTCAATGAATCGTTATGTACGTCGAAACCTAATTGACTCTGATCCTGTCAAACAAGCGTGTGCCGTGTTGCCTCGCACGCAGCGATTACCGGCGTGTATCCCGCTTGAATAGCGTCATTCGATGAGATCAGGTAAGCCATGGTTGCAGATGTTGCAGGAAATGTTTCGTACGTAATACGATTATATAGTAACACTACACAACGTAAACAATATAATAGATATGTTGTTCATATATACTCTATTATTACTCTATATTATATATATATGTATATATATATATATATATATATATATATATATATATACACATACATATACAGAGTGTTTTATTTTAAGTGATATGGTCGATTATCTCACGAATCGATGATTTTATTGAAAAATTTTTCGAACGAAAGTTGCATGGCTTGAAGTGGGACACATGATGGAAATGTGGACTTGACCTTGAGTGACCTTGTGAAAATCAAGTCAAGGTCATTAATGTTTTTTTAAATCGAAACCCCTATTTTTCATTACATATTCTTGTAGCTTATCTCGAGAGCTTTCCAAAACACTATAATAAAGTTATTTTTCATTAAGTACTTTCTGAGTTATATGAGGCTTGAAAGTTACAGTATTTTTACATAAAATACAAAATATCTTGTAAAACATTCAGTTTTCGGTAATCTTACCTTAATACTTTTATGCATAGAATAATAAGATCAATCAATTGGTGTAAAAAAAAACACATAGTTGCTTTCAAAAGAAGTATGCAGCTGCATGTTGCAAATTACATACCTTTTCTTAGAAGCAACTATGTATTTTATTTACACCAATTGATTGGTCTTTATTCTATGCATAAAAGTATTAAGGTAAGATTATCGAAAACTGAATGTTTTACAAGATATTTTGTATTTTATATCAAAATACTGTAACTTTCAAGCCTCATAACTCGGAAAGTACTCAATGAAACGTAACTTTATTATAGTGTTTTGGAAAGCTCTTGAGATAAGCTACAAGAATATATAATAAAAATAGGGGTTTTCATTTAAAAAAACATTAATGACCTTGACCTGATTTTGACAAGGTCACTCAAGGTCAAGTCCACATTTCCATCATGTGTCCCCCTTCAAGCCATGCAACTTTTGTTGAAAGAATTTTTCAATAAAATCATCGATTCGTGAGATAATCGATCATATCACTTAAAATGAAACACTCTGTATATATGGGACGTTCTCTGTCAAAAATTCTGGGTCCGCCATTTTGAATTTTCAAAAAGGCCATACAGTATCGAAAAATGGTTATTTCAACGAAAATTTTAAGTCCTTTTAGAGCATTTTATCTCAAAAATTGAAGTGGGCAGAAGTGGTGGCCTTTTTGACAGAGAACGCCCCATATATGTAATACATATACACTGAAAAAAAATGCTGTTGCTTTAATTAAAGTGTACGTCACGGGCTGCCACCAAATATTTAGATTATTAAAAGAATAATCTAGATATTTGTTCCAATCATAATACAATTAAATGAACTATTTATGTTTATGGCAGCATGTGACGTATATATACATACATATATATATATATATATATATATATATATATATATGTATATACATGTGTGTGTATGTGTGTATATGCATGGGACTTACTAATTTTTATCGATTCTCTGCTACCGATATTTTACCCTCATTGTATTGTAATCTAAATATAATCGAACTCAGCAAATTTAAACACCGCAATGAAGTTACTATTCGGTGAATGGAAAAGATATACGCTTTGCATAATCAAGTGTTTATGATAAATGGAACTGGGATGGGAGGACATTAAAAATTTTATAAAAAGGAAGCATATTTGTGTTACTAAGTAGGAAGCACTTGATATTGATAATTCGAGGCAATAACATGAAGCAACTGATCTGTCAAACTGACGGCTTTACGTTTAATATATATATCAATAAAAATAGGCTTATATATCTATATACATTGTATTAATCACATATCGGTCTATTTTCATTTATTATTGTTTATATCAATAAAGTTAAAAAATGAATAATAGATTTTGTGATTGAATTATACATATATGTATAATTTTTGCACAATATATAATTTTCAAAATCCACTGAGCAAGTTAGTTAAGTTATTCTTTATAAATACATTCCTTAATCTCTTCTAAAAGATACTAAATCATTAATAGTTGAATATTAATTTTTAAAATAGTTTTATAATTTGTGCGAGATTTATGCAATGTATATAAGCATTAAATTTAATTTAATTTAAATTAAAAATTATCATTAAACCAAATAAACATACAATCTTGTGAATTTGCAATCTCTCATAAATTCAATCTTAAATTCCGAGATAACATTTTTATTTATTGTATTATCATATTATTCATTTTTTAATTCTATCGGCATGTGTGTCAAATATGAAACTGTCAAATTATTAAAGTAATAGATCTATGACGTTATCGTTTCCTGGCTAATTAGTCATGAACATTTCTGTATGCGCATACATGTTGAATATGTTCAAAATGGGTGTAATTTCGTATGTTAAAGCATTCATGATACCAAGTGGGCGTATTGTGGGCCAAGTTAAAAATGCACGATGTCGGTGCTCCCTCAATCACATAACTTCGTAGTAATCGATCTTTGATTCAAAATCTTTCCTCGCTACGAAACGTGCACCGTCATACGGACAAATTCTTCCGTTCTTCATCCCCCGTTCGGTTCCTTCCGCACCCGTTTCTTCACCGCCCGTCTTTCTCTCTCGCGTACGCCTTCGCCATCCCCTTTTCTTCCCTCCGCGAGCGTCCCAGCCACCCGACAGATAAAACTTCATCCTCCGCTCCGTTTCTCACACCGTCACCCATACCATGCCATTTATATACGATTTTTCTCGTAATCGCGAACATCCATTTACGACGGGCTCCTTCAATTTCTCGTTACCCCAACCCGCGGGCCCACCCGTGCACCCTACACCCCCGTCGTGCCAGCGTCGTGCTCCCTTCTTCGGCTTACGCCCCCTCCACCAAAGCCAGACGTCCTTTGCTATTGATTTACGACGGCTATTTGCAAGATCACGCCGAGCGCGTTAAAACTTTCTACAACTGCGCCACGCCTTGTGTCGTATTGCTTCTCCTAGCGATTACGCCGAGTCATTCTGAAATGTTTCTGAAAGTTCCGCCGAGGATCGGACGCTGGCCAGGTGCGGGAGAGGAAGCCGCCGCAAATCGCCCGAGGCTGTTGCTGAAAACGTGCCGCGCCATAATAATTCGTTCTGCTTTCACGCTACTTTCCTATTAGACGTACCGCAGTGTATGAATCTGCGCATTATATTATGTCATATTGTGTTTGAAAACATAGTTTTGATGAAATCTTTCTAAAGTGATAAGAATAATTAGAGTGCTTTCTCTTTATTTTGCATAAAGTATTATATGTGCACTGCATAATGAATTATATTAAGTAATATTAAGTGCATTTTAATTCACAAACGAAGTAATATTAAAAATATAAATAGTTTAAAATTGAAATATTTATTAGTGTTTAGAAAAGAGCAAAAGAAATCCTACAAAACGATTTTTAAGATTAAAAACGATTTGATATTAAAAAAATCCTTGTTATATCTCTTTTTTTATGTCTCGTGCAAAAATCGGAAAGTGTATATCTCTGTGTATGAGTATATTTGTCCTCGGTATCTATCTAACAGTCAATCGGTCAAAACAATCTCTACGTTAAAACATCTGGTATCAGATCGAGTTGCGCTGCCAACAATTGGAGATGGTTATCATTTCCGTTTTCAAATTGGAATCGTGTCAACCTTTCAAAAATTCAAACAATCTAGAATCGATTCAACAACAGTCAGAGTTGTATAAATGCTTAAGATAATTCAGAAAATATTTGTGTTATTGAACATTTTTTTATTTATTAAAGATAGCAGTTTAGGTGTTAAAATTTTATAAAATCTGAAATATTAGCTCTTGAAATTATATACTTATATATATATATATAACACACACAGTATATATATATTTAAAAATATTTAAAAGAATCTCGGAGAGAGAGAGAGAGAAAAAATTTTAAAATTTATTTATACTGTTTGATCACTTATATCTATGACAAAAATCACGTAATTCTTTCCCATATAGAAATCTCCGAAAGAATAATCATTATTATATATTAAAAATAAAATATTGTAATTTCTTGTCAAATTGTAATTACAAGACATACACGGAAAGAATGGTTCTGTTAAAATATTTAAAAATTTGGCCAGATACGAATCTGAAAATAATATTTGTTGGACCATCAAAATAATTATGTAGGACGCCCAAAATATTTGCTGGAATATCAAAACTTTTTGTAGCATTATCATAATGTTTGAGCGTCCCACGTAGTTACTTTTGATGGTCTAACAAAATTATTTTCAGATCTGTATCTGGCTAAATTTTTAGATATTTCAGCAAAACTGTTCTTTCCGTGTAGTATAAGAATAATTGTTTTAAGATGCATAAACAATTTAATTATCCACAATTATATTTAAATGTGCACATTAAAAAGCCAGTAGTTCTTAAAAAAAATTTTAATTATGCGATGGAAGAATAAATGTACTAATACAAACATGACGTTATAATTATTGTTAAAGCTTATTTGATATTAAAAAACATTATAAATTTTTATATTATTATTAAATTATAAATTTGTTTATTAAGAACATTTGAATACAATAAGTAAAAAATTTAAAAAAAAGAAATAAAACGGAACTTTTTCTATTATTGTATTATTTATAACTAACATGTAGTAATTAATTTAATTTATATAGTTTTACGACATTTTCACGTCAATCAATAGGAAGTATATGAAAAGCTTTCGATCTCTGTGTAACCTAATTTTAATTCCGGAATTATCAATGCAATATATTCCTTCTAATAACAACTCTAAAAATGCATATATTATTTAACGTTTTCATACTTTCTAATATAATATAATCCATTACAAATCTTTTTTCATATAAGAAATATCATATTTGTATGAAGAATAGGTGATTTGAACAATATACCTGCTGAAAGAAGTTATCTTTTACAAAATTTATAAAATTTTTTTATAAATACGATCTAAAAGTAATTAACAGAGTAAAATATAACTTATTTCATCCAAATAAAACAGTAATTCAGCTAATTTCTCTCGTAGTCTTTTCTCTTTCTTTTTTTGTCTCTTTCCAAATAATGCTACTTTAGAAATACATTAAAGTTAATGTTACATAAATTTTACTTGAATTAGACAAAATGCATACGAATAATGCATTTCTTTTATACGTATAAATAAAATAGATCTGTTAACAAAGTAACAGAGAAAATCCGAAAGGCAATTTTTCACAATGCGATTAATAATGCACACCACTTAACTAACGTATGACATTCACAAATTGTATAACGCCACTGTTGTTAACCAAAATAATATAAAATACAATTGCAAAACAGCTTCGAATAGCATAAGCCGTTGAATCGGAACGTCCGCGTAAAATGTTTATGCTAAAACATGCAGCCGCCGAATGAAAAGCTTAACGCAATACAGTTACGTGCAATCGCGCGTGCTTTAAAATAATTGAAACTTCAATAATTAATGCAAATGAAAGTGTAAAATGTACATCCATTAACGACGATGCTTCTGTACGTTCTCGCCATCAATGATGTAAAATCAGCGAACGGATCGAACCATATGCGAAATCATGGAACGTATCGCAAGAGGTTGGTGGACGCGTGGCAATCTGCTTTAACGTGTCGAGGTACCATGGCCATTTACGTCGCTGGCATATGAAAAGCTAGTCTGCAGCCGCGGCTCAAGCACTCTTGATTCACCTCTGTCGACTCATAAATGAATTCACTCACTTGATAGGCAGTTGAAACGCCTGTTGCTTTAAGGATCACATGTGAGCTCATCGGCACTGCGATCTAATAGTTATACAGGATTACTAAATGTTTTTATAGGCTCTCATCGCGAACAGTCCAATTAATTCGCAATTCATTCATTTGTTCAGTTATAGGCAAAGACTAACATTATTCCTGAACATATTTCAGATTAGGTAATTCTTTTACTAGCGCTGAATTTAATAATAAATTGATGTAAAAATAAATTTTTGTTTTTTTATTATTTAAACATATATTTTGTATTAAACATCTATTTTTAGACTTTATAAAATTGTATTATAATTATAATTTCAATTTTTAATCTTCTATATTTAAAATGTAAAAACTGCACACACAACACACACACACACACGCACTATTTTACATAATTGCTAATTTTTTTATATTAACATTTTCATTTATAAAATATACAATTTAATATACAATAACTCTAAATTCTCCAAACTTTTTTAATGTTAAAATGCTAAATCAATAAAAAATAGTATATTTGTTTTAAATAAAATCATATAAAAGTTGTCTCTCAAATTTTTTTAAATTAAATTAATGTAATTATTTAATCTGGTCATATTTAGAAAAAGAAGTGCAATCATAAATATATATATCTTATAGCAAGATAAGTTTATTAAAACTGCTATATAATCTTATATGTGTTTTTTGTCCAATAAGTACTTAAAATGCTTCTCATCGATCTGGGACTATTTAAATAGCCTGTTGCTCGGCGAATGTATCGCTTATAATTTTTTAATTCCATTGTGAAGAAATCACATCCAACGTGTGGAGATTCTTCCGATATGAAATTCTGTTCACGTTTACGCCGGTGCTTCCGACACCTTTTTTCACGTCCTTCGACAGCTGGCAACAGCTGTTGTGAAAAGCTGCCCAAAACGAAGACATAGTTCTCCAACGAAATACGAGACCGTTCCGAGAGTTTATTTTTCTTTTTGGACGTCTGAGAAAAACAAGGCATATCAATTTTCTGCTATCGCCGTCCCATCTCTTTTCTCGTGTCTTTTTTCCAGTAGAAAATAGATTGTCCAGAGCGAAAGTCATAATTGGAATAACTCGATTCTACTGTTATTGTATAATGGATATTTTCTCTACATACAAACGTGATTTGAATTATTAACTTGTTGTAATTGGAAATTATAAGCGCTCTTGCATACAATTTAAATTATTAATAAAAAATGAGTATATATAGATTGCAAGTAAATATATCAAAACTTATTTTTTTAATATACCGTAATTCTCTGATAGAATACAGTAAAGTTCAAGAGCTGGAGCAATCAACCATATTTCAAAATTCATCTTTTATGCACTCCCTTGATATCGTTTTAAAATACATAATGTAAAAGTATATGAATTTATTATCTTATTAAAAATGAAACTGCCGCTGAAATATCTTTCATATTAACGCGATAATTAGGTGAAGACCGCGAGACGTTAACGGCGAGGCAAAACGATAATGTGCGGCATGCGTCATCATACGACATCGGGCCCGACACATCCTGGCGTGCTTTCGCGCCCGCGTTTCTGCGCCCGAAAATATACCGGCTCATAAACTGGAGCCCTGTGTATGCAGGCTTATGGATGCGCCGGAGAGATGGGTAGGCAAGCTAGAAGGAGATTTAGTGAGATCTTAGGGTAAAGTGTGGATATTGAGGGTATATCACTCACGGGCTGCGGTTGCGACCCACCAGTTTCCCCCTCGCCGTCGATCCTCCGTAGGTTTCTGCCGAGAAACGCCATCCAGGTACATACCTGCACGTGAGTAGTAGATACTAACCCGGTGAGCGGAACACATACCGACTTGGCCGTACGGATCGGTAGGCAGTCTCGGCCATTTATGTGTGTCTGTGCCATTAGTAACCCACAGCGCAGCAACATCTTCGACGGTAATGCAAATCGGAAATCCGCCCACTCAATTACACCGATGCAGTCCTAATCATGCGTGCACCGGAGCACATGCTGCAATCAATGTCCCTACGGCGTCTAATTCGAGCGATGACGAGGATGACACGTTAATCCAAGTTCGTTGACCCGTCGCTGTGTCCATTAGAAAAAAATCGATAGGTCACCGTAAATAATGCAATCGTAGAATACGGGCCTAATGCAATATTTAAATCGCATTTCCCAACATGACATGACGAACAATTTACTGACGATTTTGATAACGTCTTTGAGAATAGCTGAATAATGATCTCGTAAGCTGTCTCATAAAGATACCTAATAGACACAATCCGAATTATGTAAAGCAACTTCCATCATATCTTCGCATTATGTGATGCGAGAAACGTGCAAATCTGCAGGAATGCATCTCGTCCATTGATAACTACGGAAAACAAAAATATTGAAATTGCACTGAGCAAATATTGAACGTGGACATAAGAATAATATGACGGTATATCCGTCAGTATGTTCTCGCATTTCATATTTGTACAGCAAACAAACAGCGATAAAAAATCACGTGATACGTCGTGTGTCCTGTGAAAGCGCGCGGTTGATATGGAAACGGCTGATAACGTCTTAAAAAAAAAAATTAGAATGCGGATCGATAAGGAAATCCAGAACAAAATTAACCAGCGTTGCATAATCCTCAGGGCTAATTAAATAATTGTGTTAAAAATATTTGAATAAATGATATAATCAAATTGTGTATCTATACATGTGTATCAAATATTAATAAGCCATCTATTAAATAAGTAATTATTATTTAAAAAAAATACTTTATAGTGCTGAACATTCACCTGTGTATCACAAACATCCCGATTTAATCGTCTCTATTCACACTGAATATAAAGTGAAATCGAATACCGATATATTTTCTGTATTGCATAACTGAAATATAAAAGATGATACGAGCATTTATTGGCAATATAATAATAGTCTAACGATAGAGCTGTGCGTGTTCAGATTTATTTAGTATCTCATGTTTATATAATAAACAACGATGAAAATCATATAACACCGCACTCGTGTCGTACGAGCGCGATGCGAGAATGACCGGTGGGTTCGAAGCTTTAACGAGGTTTACGGCCATAACGTAAGGAAGATTCATGTCCGGGAGAACATATCTTGATTATATTACATTACCATGTAAGGCGAGCCTAGTGATAACGAATGTATGGACAAGGTTCCCGTACCCATGTACGGTCATAGATAGGCGTCGTTGCCATGCCGAACCGGTCGCATACGAGGTACACCCACTAATGGGAATTAGCACCAGTGGCACAATACTGTCCTCCCTATTCCCATATACATCGGGATCAATCAAATCTCCAATACCGCGGTGAGCTTCTCGATGACTACGTTTACAACGTAGACCGCGAGCTCATCAATTCGAACCTGCTTCGGCCGGGGAGTCGATATCGGTTTCTCCGCTTGCATTGTTATCGTGTACCTACCCACGACGTAGGACGACGTCTATATCGGAAGACGGGGTTCCGCAAGATACGACATCGTAAGGAAATCTGTGGAAGGCATTATCCTTCGTATGGAAGGCGAATGGCAGCGCGGCGAGAGCGGATATTTCAACGTTCGCGTATCCACGAGGCATTTATTTTTCGTCCAGGTTTTATGCAGGAGCATTTGCATATTTCCACGGCATCCGGCATTTCGTCGTTCGACAGCAAACAAATTCGATGTGAAGACTGACCCCGGCTTTTCACGCCGCAATATTTTATTTTGCGCGATCGAGTGATATTTAATCACGTTGCTGTTGCGCTTGTGAATCTACAAAAAAAATACGTACATAATTGAAGATACAGTAAAGTAATATTTTCGCGGTAAAGTAATACGAAGTTGTACATATACCTCTATAAATATGTGTGTGATTCGATATATTTTCTATAGGTTTTAAAATCATTTTAAAATTCCTGTACACGAAACTTCATGAAATGGTAACAACTTCCAGTTACGTATATATGTATAGTTGTTATTTCCGAGGGTATCGCTTTTCCTGCGATATACATATAATTGTTTCATTTACTTATGCTAAAAATAATGATGTATAAATAAATGCAATTGGATTTTCTGTGCAGTAATAACTTATTTACATTCATAATTTTTAATAAACTGTAGACATCTTTATTTTTTAAATATGTGCTTTAGGTATCCTTGTAGCTTTCATATATTTATTAAAACAGACAAAAATTTGCTAACTAATAAATAAATTTGCCAATCGTAAGGTCAAGAATTATGGTGATCAGATTGAATCGATATTCGGGATTTCTGCGAGAACCCATCATCGTCCCTCGTTCTCGTACTTGCACATAGGACATTCCTAACGAGGTAAATATGACGGAGTTCTGGATCTCGAAGGTAAGGATATCCTCGGCGTGAGGATGCAGTCCACGTACATGAGGGCGAGAAGAAATAAGAAGCGAAGGAGTTTCGAGTTTCGTTGAAGCTTTCATGATAACCATGGCGGATCTCCTTGTATTCACCCTTCTCCCCTCCCCCTCCGTCGACCTTCTCTCCTTTCTCATGTTGCTTCCACTTCCTCTCCCGTTTCTACGAGACCACCTCTCAAGGTCCAGGTGGAGGGTGAGAGCACTCACTTCCATGTGAAACGCCCCGTACGTTACAACTAGCCGAAAGAAAATCAGGCAAGAAGGAAATGCGCGACATGAATTCTTGGGTAGGCTGCCCGTTCGTTTCACCGTGTCTGATATTTCGTCATAGCGACGCTATCGTCGTAAACGGTCATCCTTTGTTGCGCCTTAATCGCATAAAGTGCAATCGGTGATACTGAACATTTTGGTGTTCGCCACCGAACAATGAATTAAGCGGTCACTATCAGAGAAGGAAAGAATGGCGATTGAGAACGATCGGATAAAGAATACTCTTGTTAGATCAAAGGAAAATATTCACTTACCTCTGAACGGCAAGTAGAGAAAGATCGCTCGTTGATAAGCAAATCCTGCAATCAGTACAAGGCAAAAGTTTTGCGTGATTTAACAATTATCTAGATATTTAAAATACCAAAGATAGATTTGCGTGATATAATAACTATTGCACAATAAAATAATTATTACTTTTGCATAATAAAATAATTATCTCAAAATGAATTTTCTGCATTTTGTTCTATGTATAATTGTTATACATCTCTAGCTTAATGTATAATTACGAATGCCACCAAATCGACGAAGACTTATTATCAATTTTTTTTTTAATATGCGCGAGTTATTGGATATTGGCAAAGATTATCTGAAAATCGACGAGCAAATAGTTGTATTTTATCTTTTATCGAGAATGAGAGAGAGAGAGAGAGAGAGAGAGAGAAACAAAAATATAATATAAAAGAATATATAAGAATAATAAATTCGATAAATTTGCCAGTTAATCTATAGCATTTAATTATTGAATACATGTAATTTGCAGAGAAAAAACATTAATATTTATAGAAGAAACGATATACTACTAAAACATTATTTTCATATCATATTTTATATAAATTCAATACATTCTTTACTGTAAATGATATATTTTTAACAAAAAAATTGTAAATTTCAGTAGTACGGGTCAACAAGCTTTAAACTAATCTGAATGTAGATACAAATGTAAAATGTGGAGACACTCTTGGCCAAGTGTACCTGGAATCTGGAATGTATTGCAACTATTCGCAATCAAAATACACAGGTTACATGCGAACAATGCTGCAATGTACACTAAATTTAACACATTTTGGCATCCGCTGCTATATGGTACACGATATTTCTAAAAAAACAAAACAAGAAGGTGATAGATAAAACTTTCTATTTTTATCAGTACAAAATACGTAAGTCATAAACGTTTTTATTTTTTACTTTAATGCATACATATATCATGATTTTTCTTGTGTATCACATTATGTTTAATACACAACGACATCCGATGTATTTTTGGAACTGGTTAATTTTGATTTTTGCTAATTATTGTAATTTACGTAATTGCGACATAGTTAACAATTTGATGTTCACGTGGTAGAATGTAAATTCTATTTATACAAGAGTATCTTAGATCTTTCAACGAGACTCATTCATCAAGCTAGATGAGGATACGTGTAACCTCGTGCCATGGTAGATCTTAAAGAACATCTACTAGCAACTTCGGACATATATGGCATTTACTTAAATGAATGGGTGTCTTGACATTGCAGTTTCTGTAGAGAGTTTCGAAAATCTTCATGGAAAGCTACTAGGTTAATTCGTCCTTATAAAGCTTTTAGTATTTTCTGCAAAAGAAACGCACTTTGCTTAGTAGTACCGACCAAAATGTCCGCTTGTAAAGATATTCATGTTTATGTGCCAGAGTTTCGTAGTTTTACCACACGATGTACAAACACGAGAGCGTGCAGACATAAACATGCTCTTTAAAACGTCTGTTATAACGTTTTAAATCAAGATTGTGAGATAAATGAAACGTTATGCACTTGATAAGGACCGGAATCTCGGTTGAAACGTTGTGCTAATCAACTAAATAAATATTGCCAGTTTGGTCGAAGTAAATGAGTCTTCTATGAGTTTATTATTTACTGGCGAAGAAAAGTTCAATTTTTGTTTTAAATCAAACTAAAATAATATATATATATTTTTAACAATTGCACAGAGTTAATATTACGAAGACTTAGATATAATAATACATTTTCATTAAAGTACTGCGTACAAATATTATGAAATAATATTAAAACCATTTTTCGCGAAACAAGATATGAGAACAAAGCATCGTATCTTGATTATACGGTCATGATGCCAGGAGCTAGAGTCTTTATTCTTTGCGAGAATTAAACAATGTAGCAAAGTGCAAAGTACGAAGAATTGGCGGAATTTTTCCTTCCGTGCGGCGAGACAGGGCCGCTTATTTTCGTGCATGATAAATTTCCAGGTGATTACACCGCAAGCTTCTTATTAGATTCAGCCATTCATTAATTATACGTTAATTAATCATGCTACTTCAGTTACCCCACTTTCCTAACGTAACGGAGATGGCTATTCATCTGGAGGAGACTGCCTTGTGCGCGGCATTTTCGCGAAAAACGAGGCCACCCCCTTATACCACCTTCCACCCTACTTTCCAACAGTGAATTTATTAATTAAGCGTCCTCCTTTATATCATTAATCGGCCACGCATTTTCTCCTCGTTTTTTTCCCTACGCTAAAACGTACCTTACTTTCCAAAATTTCCCTTTGGAAGGCTCTCCGAGAGACAGACTTGGGCCGACTCTTATCTGTGCTATTCGTCCTTGGCCTTCATAAAAATGGACGTACCCACTCCAGACCCCCGGAACGACCTTTTATCGAGTGGCTTTTGCGACGCCCTCCTATCAAGACGCCTTTGCGCTTTCGGCCGACGGTAGCTACCGTCATTTTCATTGCCATTCTATGAGAAGGGTGCGAAGTCTGAGACGTGCAGGAAACGACATTGCACGAAGGAGGAAATTCCTCGTGGATTTTAGTACCTTTGTACGCCGATCGATACTCGATACATGGCGCAGATTTAGATACCTGCCTTCAATGAGCTCGCTCTATTGAGGTTTATCTCACTAACAACATTGCTGTAACAAAGAGAGATTGGCAAAAAAGAAAAATTATATTCAATGTGACAAGTATTTTCTTTAAATTGTCATTTGCAAGTGATAATAATAAAATAATTTCTTCTCTCTAATTTAAATTTTTATTATGTGAATTAAAAATTAAATTATTAAGTTATTTTAATAAAAATTTTTTTACAAATAGCTATTTAAAAAATGTATACTATTTTATCAATATCCCTATAAATAAATATTAAATAAAATATTTTAATACAGTATCGCATATTTATTGAAGATGTTGCAATAATCTAACTAAATAGAATTCCATCTATTTTTTAACTATCTATTATATTTTTAATGTTGTGAGCTGATATATATATATACTTATAGCTTGTTCTATTTACAATTATATATTTAGTAAAGCAATTTTCTTAAATTAAAAGAAATATATAAAGCACAATGGTATTATATATAATATTAGTATTTGTTACATTACTTAATAAACGAAGAAAATATATATTACATTAAATAATTTTTTGCCTTAGATCAGTCTATGAAATGAGTAATGTAATTTTTAATGTACATATGCAAAAGCAGTTTACATTTTGAAGTAGAAACATAGTCCGTACTCCGTATGTTAGTTACAAAAGGTATAATTAACTTTTCAAATGCCTGTGTGAACAGTGTTTCGTGACTACCTACGCAAAAGTACAAATTCGAGGCTGCAAAAAAAATAAAAGTAAGTGGAGGAAAACTCATTTCACGTGTTCCAGTTCTCTGAACTCGATAAATTTTCACTGGGGATGCTAATCAGTGCAGACATCGACTTCTAAAGTTTTCGTTCGCTACATAGGGAAAGAAAAAGAAGGATAACGATAATAATAATATTAATGAGAATTATAATAATAATAATTCATGATTTGCGATTCCGTCCAACAGACGGTCCGTAGAATATCGTTACGAATAAATGGAGAAAAAGTAAATGCACAAAATCATGTTTCCTACCTTCCTTTAGATCTAAAGTTACAATTATTTTGTTATATTTTTTTAACAGAATATGTAAAATTACGATGGAAGAGAGAGAGAGAAGGGAGAGAGGGGGAGGGAGGGAGGGAGAATGAGAGAGAGGGAGGGAGGGAGAGTGAGAGAGTGGATTGAACAAGTAGTACGAAAAGTACGAAAGAAGAAAGATAAAAGATTCGTTGAGAAAACCATCTGCGCGAAAAGTTAGTTATTATAAACCTACTGTGATAATACCTAAATTAATTGAATCGGGATTATCCAAGCTCAACGTTTAACCCTTGAAGCAGAGAGTTATTAAGATACGATTTCACTCCAAGACAATCTTTAGGATCGAGTTTCGCTCAAACCCGAGATAAGTCGCAATTAATCTGTATTGCTAGGATTTCAGTTAATTCACACTACATGGGGAACATAAAATAAACAAATAGTATTTTTTGTAATTTTTGTTATACATAATTGTTTATCTTTCTTTGTTATATATATACAACATGTAGTAAGAAATCATCCATCGTGTGAAACATAAAAATGTGATATATTTGATACATGATAATTTTAGAATTGTTGAATTTATAGTATTAAAAATTATCTTTTACAATGGAATAACTTTCTTCATATGTGTTCATCAAAAAGATTTGACTCGGCAACTCTGTTATTAAATTATCATTATAATATCTCTCAAAGTAGCGAGTTACTACCACTACTGCTCATTATATTAATTAAATTAAGCATTGAAATAGAGATCTCATAAGATTGAAAACGTTGAAGATCATATAATAAGAATTAAGCAAGATTGTTGAATAACTTTTAAACAAAAGCTAATATTTTTTATTATGGTTAAATGTAATTCATATGGTAATAAAAATAAACAGAATATTTATTATAGCTTTATGCATTAATTTTTTTATGATGATGATTAATATGCACAGAGCTAAAATAATATAAATTAGATTCTTATTAGTATAATCAGGAAAAATAATATTATAAATAATTATTAAATGTAGAAAATAACGGAAACAAAAAATTTAAAAAATTAATACAAACGCAATAAATAAATTTAATTGATTCATATATTATTGACAAAATTTTACATATTATTATAAAATTATAAATTAATTTCGTAAGAATTAAGTATTCTTCAAGAAATATTTAAAACTTTTACATTAAAAATTTGTATAGTAGAAATTAAATAAATATTTACATTCAGTAAAAGTAGATAATATATTCTAATTATTTATTGCTAAAACTGTAAATGACTTATGAGCCAGACGTAACAGAGCGATATAGTGAAACATAAATTTAAACTATAAATTCTAGATTCGCAGTTACATATATCAATTTACAGTATGTGTATTTAAAGTGGTTTTACATATACATATATATAATGTGTGTGTGTGTTTTACAGATATTGTATAAAGAAAATCTAGGTAAAATTCGTAGACTATATGCATATATTAAAAGCGTCTCATCATAAAGTCAAATATCTGTTGCGTTTATTAAACAATTACTACTACAATCACAGCATTACTGTCGGAAGTATTTATCAGGAACTAGCTTCCTCTAATAATCTCCAACCTGAGCCCGGAATTGAGCGGCAAACCGAACTCAGCCACGAAGTCCTCTCTTCGCTTTTTATCGCCATAGCTCATTAGTCGTCATCGTCGTTGTCGTCGTCGTCGTCTCCGCTCCGCAGCTCATTTGTACGTACTCTCGAACAAGGAGCAGATTGGCCGACCAGTGGCGGATGATAGTGGGGATGAAAATTTTTGGAAAATTCAAATATTTCACATACGGCTAGCCGAGCTCGTCGACAGCTCAGTCCAGCGGCGAACAGCGCCAGGATATTTGGCACGCGTATATGCACTCCGTCCTCGGCGACACAATAGATTTACGTATTCGGGTAAAAGAGGTAGAACAGTGGTACTACGATAGCCACGGGGAATCAGCAATCTTGGCAGCGTCCCAACTGTCGCAAATAGGTATGCTGTGCTAACAGTGGAAAGGGGCGTACGATTCTTCTTCCCTTGCCTCCCTTTTTTATGCCATTCACTATTTTCAAATATGTACAGACGTACGCATATGAACAAGGCGTGTGTATGTGTAACGTATCTATATTTTAATGAACATTCTCTTCCTGAGACGTATAGATACATGCGGGCCCATACAATTCGTCACGTCCAGACCAGGCCATTTACGGATGTATCCCGTCTGGCATCGATCCCGTCTGAAATTCGTTGCGGGAATGAAATAAATCGATTCGAACTGCAACAGAACATATATCGTGGGCTTATGTGCGATAAGTTATATAGCAAGGCGATATTTCGTACTCTCGATAATTTTACAGTTTTTGGCCGTGTATTCTTTATAGACCCAAATTCTCTCTCGCACTTGGTAGTACTGTAATTTTCGTAACATCAATTTCACAATTTTGAAATATACATAAAAACAACGTCTCTCGAGTGCTATACATAATTTACAACTAACTAATTCATTAATCAATATATTTAAATTTCTAGATCTCTAAGATATTTATAAAAAATATTGATTAATTATTTTGGAAAAACTCAAAATTTTCTTCGAAATCATCATTAAAAGATAAAATTAATATAATTCAATAGAGTAGCATTATTTATCTGAGAGAGAGAGAGAGAGAAAAAGAGAGAGATTATACCGCATTATACAAATATCTATCAAATACATCCATATATAGATTAAAGGGAATATTATATTTAATATAGATCATAATTCATAATATAATTTCAAATTAATAGCACTCTATAAATTTCTAATTTTGATTCTCTACCTTCGATTATATTTCGATTATAAATGATACATCAATAATAATCATATTCGAAATTAAATGATTATTCATTTGCGAGCTAGGATAATTCGTAACAGCTAAAGCAAATACTGCGCTTTATATGGAGCAGCATTCGTCACACTCGCAGAATCAGACTTACAAATTCAGATCGCAGTGCGATCGGTTATTGGCTATCGATATGTATCGAACACGAGATTCCCGGTTCTCGTGCGTTCGAAGAAGCACAGATCTCGCGCGCTATTGGCAAAAAGTTTACTTGCGCTTTCCGGCAAGTGGATACACGAAAACCCTCTTACACGCCGGCCCGGTCCGACCTATGTACATCACGCCTACGCCCGTGTGTAGAAGTACATACGCGACTCCCGCACAAAGGAAACGATGACGTGTGCTGCGAGCGTATTATTAACTTCAAAACCGGTAGACGTAATATTTCGCCCATTACACGCTGCAAAGAGATCGCAGGAACATAAACCTTATCGTGCACCACAAAGCACGCTACCTCTCATGTGCCGGAGTCCCTTACAACTTGGTTCTCTCGAGCGTACAAAAGATTCCGAAAGAAACTTTCAAAACATTTATTACACTGGACTTTCGTTTCGAGGATTTGATTCGGTCTCCCCTGATTCGCAAGGTAAGGATCGCAATACGTCCACACCTTCGTCCATATTAAAGATTGAGAGCAGTAATGCTTGTCCACGTCGCGGATCAGCGTCTCGCATGTGTTTACGATAAACTATAACTCTCTCTCTCTGTCATATAGCGGATAATAAATCTGTCGACACGCAAACTCATTTAGGGACGGCGAAACTTAATGCCGCAGTGCGGAATAATAAACACGTGGGAGTTAATCGATTTTGAGAACGCTGATTACTGTCACAAAGTTCACGTGTTCGCTCGACCAATTTCGCCGTGTCACTGTCGTGCGAACTACTAGATTATTCCGCAAGTCTGCGCGACTTTATACATAACATCCTCTGGACGTTTACTTCTCGTTAGATAGGAATCAATGTGCCGATCGATAAATCGGCGCTATACACGGCTAACCGAGGTGATCACTGTAAAGTGATCCGCTGCTGATCCCCAGGTAATATATCGAATATCGAAGGAATACAGCGTGGACGCAGATTGCCGGTTAATCGAGCCAGCCCCCAAATGATTTATTAGTGGATAAAATTGCCGTTAGTGTGAGCGAGTGTACGTATACGGGTCGCACGTGGCGTTACTTACGCAGATGTGGGGGACACATTTCAGTTTGATGAAACCTAATTGCTGCCTGTACGAAACGAGTCGACCATTCCGCATCCAGATTTCTCCAACTTTTGCCTACTCCGCGGAACGTGATGCTTTTTACGCCATGTTAAACGATAATTTATCGATCGACTTTAAATCTCTGGGGGTAACACTCCACGAAACGCCTCAGCCAGGTGCAAAGTCGATGGCACGTGACTCCGCGACTCATTCGCATAAAATCTGATTTTACGAAACATTCATCATGGGGCAACATAGTCTACAGTTTTTTCCGCAGATATCTCAAAATGCCACATATAGAAAATGTAGTGTAAAATAAATATAACACAACATAACAAAAGACGTACAAAATTAAGTAATACTAGACTTTCTTATATAAAATAAAAAATTACCATGGAAGAAAGGGCTTATTGAGAGTATCGAACGCAGTTAATGGTGCGTGAATATTCTTTGTAGATTTATATTTCGTCAAATTACATAACGCTATAATTACCGGACGTTTCGGCTCCGCTTTGAGCCATCCTCAGCGCAACAGAAAAAATATATATATTAGTTAATGAACCACCGTAGTCCTTACGTTCATGAGAAAAGCAGAGTGTTCAATCTGTCATTGCCAAATTTCGACATTTCCTCTTTGTGAAGATTGGCAATGGTCCCAGAGCGCAAGAATCTCACAAGATAGAATCTTATACATGATAAGTACATCGCACAGTATTAAAAAATTTTTTTTAACAGTCAAAAAACCAACGAAAATCAAGCGAAGAGCAGTTATAAGATGTGTGGCGGTCAAATGAGTGAAGTACAATATAACAATATAAATGTACAAACACGTAAACGAAGGGAGAGAAAAAGCTGTTGATTTTAATTGCTTCATCCATAAGGAGATTTTGTGGAGATAATTAAGAGATAATTAGAGATAATTATAAAGATTTGTAGAAAGCGATTTGGTTCCGACAAATCGAAACGATCCCGTTGGAATGTTGAACGAAAAATAAAGCGGGGGAGTAAATCACTCCGTAAATGTTTCAATGCTAAATGGCTTTCGCCAGTGGATGTAACTCCGCAGTGTACCGCATTAAATCGCAATGAACGACAATATCCGCGGCATTATAATCATCGACCGCGCCTTTACAACTGCTCGCAGGCGCTCTTAACAACACGTGCAAACCGCTGCAACCAGTTTCCATTCGAGCGTGGAAACTCCGTGGAGAGATGCTGCACCTGCGATTAACCCAACCCACCCTCGGCGTTACATCCCACACTCGCCGTGTCGGGGAGTAACTGCAGTCCTACGAGCGCGGTGTATGGCGCGCGTGTTGCGCACGTTGCGGCGATTTTCCGTGCGCGAAAGGGGGACCGACCGAAAATTCCACGCTCGAAATCCGTCGTACATACGTAGCACGTAACGCTCCGCAGGAAAGTTACACCGAGACGCGCCCACGCTCATCCACCACCTCTCCCCGCGCCCATTTTCCGCCCTTTCTACGCCGGTCCACCTAGCCGAGCGGAATTGCCAAGAAGTTCGCGGCAGTCTGGATGCGCCCAAGTGCCGCAATTGCGAGACGGAGATAAAAAAAGAGTTGGGTGGGAAAAGGAGAGACTTGCGAGGCAAGGAGGGATTCGAACGGACGATATCCCGCGATATTCGGAAGACCGACGGTTAGCGATGCGTTCCCTATCGAGAGAACCGCGCGCTCGTTCGTATTCGAATGCGGTCGGCGATCTTCCGCATGACGGACGGTGGCTCGATGAAAAGGAAATAACGCGGGAACGCGTGGCCGGGAGATAATAATTTCGACGCGATTCCGCTGCAACAAATGCGTTATTATATCCGTTAGACTGACTACTATTGCAACGTCATAGCGTTATCGCGCTGCGATAACGTAGCACGAGGCGTTCTGCTGAATCAAATTAATAGCCGCAATTACATGTAAAAAAGAGAAACTGTATTTATCGTATCGCAAAAATTGAATTTAAACCGTTAAAGGTGCTCGCTGCATGATCCGCGGCGAGAGGAAGTTCTCCCATCTGATCACGCCGGGCTGGGATGACCCTGCGGCGCGAGGCTGCCGCCGCAGGATGCAGCACGTAAGACATAGGTGAAAGATATATATGCGTGGCGCGAAATAGCGGCGAACTATTGTGCACCAGTTTATGCGCGTTCGGACACTCTAAAGGGCCACGCTACCAACCGACTAGGACTATCCGGTGCTAGCAGTTCTCTACGGTGGCACAACTCCGCGCCGACAATTTACCGCGACGTCGCGCACGACAAATTAATTCCCGCGATGCTAACCACCTAACACCTTGTAAACTTCGGAATGATTAACTACCTTAACTACGCGCACAATAGGTAGGGTAGATAAGGCCGATCCGTGACCCCTCTCTCTCCCCAAAACCTCCATTCCGCCAACCACCCACTGTTACGAAATGCGTATTCGCGGGTGTATTAAGCCCGCAATGGAATACAGTAATTATGGACGCGATCAATAAATAAATTGTGTATTTGCTTTTGTTACAATCGGTTGATCGTATAAGCGAAGCGCAGAAAGAACAGAATAATCGAATATTCACTCACGCTTTTGTTGGGATTAAGTGTTAATTTGTTGAGGCAATCATCTCTTATTACTTATATTTCTTTATTATGATTTGTTGAGAACATACTTTTGTTGTAAATGTTTTACATAAATCATATTTGCGTTAATAGCAGACGTATGTGCAATAATAATTTCATAAATTATACCTTATTCTGCTTTACACCTATTCACTCAAATATTAATTAAATTACTAAAGTACATTACAATAAATGAGATGCAAGTACTTCATTATTTGTTATTCCTTTCTATTCACCAATATATAGTTATGAAGCTATGATATTGTTCCATAAAATTGTGCAGAGAAATGAAGCAGTTGGAAGTCGCAATTGTTATGTACTTGAAATGTTTCCTTGCAAGTATATCTTGGAGACTATAATCTTGAAGCTTTTACGCGATATTAATTTGCAAGCTCAAGTGCGCCGTCATAAATTTGGATGTAATATTGATCTTTCCATAGAACTTAAAGACGGCTCAATAAATCACGTCGTTGCGCTGAAATAATATTATCGTAAAATTTAAGAATTAAAGAGCATCTCTCTCTCTCTCTCTCTCTCTCTCTGTGTAAATTTTAGTTTTGTACAATATGAAAAGTTGATGTGTTTGTTATATCTGATAATAACTGGTAATGTACACAGAATGTACGATAAATATAAAATTCACGCCATTTATATTAACAAATGCAAGTTTATTAAATATCATCGATATTAAATAATACATCTTGTTGAATGCTGATCTTGTCAGATGTTAATATATATATCGAAGCATGAAAGCCCTCGGGAATTTCAGAGTCTCCGACGCGAATAATCAATTTGAGATATAAAATCGCAGATATCGCTGCATCGGAGCACAAGTTTGCACGCACCGCGTAAGAGGGGATTTATTTTTGGCCGTTGTGCAACAAACATTTCATCGGAATAGTGACAAGGACTGAAGTTATCGATCCGTAATAAATCTCTCCGTTATACCGGTACGGCCGAAGCTTTTATCCGTATAATGCCATACAATGGCCGACCGAACCAACCGGTTACAAAATAATACGACCCTCTGCAGATTTCCTGGAAAATGCGCGCTTCCCTCGTCATAGAACCAGTTTGTTCTCATTCAACAAATCGCTTTAATCTCGAATCGCACGAATTCGGTCGAAAGCTTTCAGAGACGACGATCCGAGTAAAACGCATGCGAGACGTCCGTATAATACACATAACAGATACAAAATGAGACAGTACTATTCCTCAAATGCATGCATATAAGTAATTATTAAAATGGATAATCTGTACTTTATACATACATATACAAAGTATAATCTTTTACAGAATTTTTAAAGACAGGCTTATAAATCATAGAATACGTCAATGATAATATAATTTGTTTTTGCTTAACCAAAACGAATAACTTATATATTTGATACTATATTTGATACTTTTGGGATGAATTTAAACGTAGAATTACAAGAATATTTCCTTCATCTTGGCTGTACGACTAAAATTATATTATATGCAATTAGTGTCTGTTTATATAAAGCTTTATAAACTATTCTGCAGCTAAGATTATTGCAAATTTATAGCAGATGGATGCAGCACGATATTTATTTTTGTCAAAATTAAATTTTAATTTATTTTTAATCAAAATACTGTTTTGCTATAGAACCGTTTATGATACCGCTTATAGAACATCCATCATGATAGCTTTAATAAAATAAATTCTTTACAAAAAAATGATAAACAAATCAACAACAAAAAATCATATATATATATCTTTCTATTAAAACATCTATTGGAATTGATCTTAGTATCATGGGGAAATTAATTTAGTATCTGGGAATAAAGTAACGGAAATGAAAACAAGAACAACAGAGACATATACAAGTATTGAGAATAATGGAAAGAGGGAGAAAGAGAGAAAGGCAAAGACAGACGATAAAGAGAACCCGAGATCGCCGTGAAACAAGAACTGACATTATGAGGACTCTCAGGTCTTCCTAACCTTTGCAGAACTTGATAAAGTGTACGCATCCAGCGATCACACAGATTTTACGGCGATTGCCTGCTATAACAAAGTTCCACCACGACGCGTGTTGGAGAGAATGTCAAGCCATCTCGAGGTCTGGAACGCGATCATAAAAACCTGAATGAAAATCCATTACTTCGACATTCCTCTTCGATATCCGTGATATTCGAAGGATTAATCGGACCGTTTCATTATTTCTACCGTCTACCGATAATAACGGCGTTCTCATCAGATTTCCTTTTTCTTCCCTCGAACACAATCAAAACGTTCTTACTTGCTGACTGCTCTAACGATTGTGTCTCAAGTTACGTATAAAATGTATTGCGTAATATGTATCACGCGATGCAAAAGGTTACACCAGCAGAATTAAATTTGCAGTACAGTAAAGAAAGTTTTAGAGCCATCCATTAATTAAGAAAGTAATCAACGAGTAACGCTAAGCCAGATTAATTAAATTCTTTTTTGCACTAAATTCTTCCTTGCTTCAAAATTAATTTATCTATTTAATATGGATAATATTATTCATATTGGGGCAATATCATCCTATCTTGTGCTCAATATGCATATGTCTTGAAAATCCGTCTATAAACAGTGGAAAATACTCGAGGTTCAAAAGATGACCATTCTGAATTTTTGAACGCGTTGCTCCTTGACAAAACACTCCGAGACTTTCGATCGCAGGTCGAGACATATTCAGCAGGCGCGGAATACATTGCCGGAATATAACGCGAATATCGATACCGAATGCGTTTTATGTTCTCAGAGAGATCGAGCGAAGCAACGAAATCACGTTCTGTCGTGTACATAAATAACCTTACGTGCACATTATATTTCGTACCAGTTGCGCAATGCAGCTGAACTTACGGTCGTGAATTACGGGATATCCAACGGTTAAAATGGGCACTAAGACTTATACTGAATTACCAGAAAGAGAAGTTCAATAAGTGGCACACTTTTCACATGTGCCATACATCGCTGTTCTCGAATATAAATCTATTGTCATAAAGTCTTTTTAAATACATCCTTGAATTATTTTTAAATATTGCACCACTGATTTAAATTTTAAAAGTTTGTAACAATTTTTTTGGATATTATGCTACAAATCACACGTATCGTGATATAGATTATACAAAAGCCCTCTAAAAATTGCGTGAAAAAAGTTAATATGTCTTATAACGAAATTATGTCTCTTTTAAACTTTAGCGATTTATTGTAAATCTTATTAGTAAACATTTACTTCTTCGAGTATCTCCATGGCTGCTTCCTTTTTAAGATGCTATAAGCTTAGCACTGACGTTAATGTTCCCTATTTAACGTTTCCCATTACAGTCTTAATGAATACTCGACTCCTAACTGACTCTTTCTCTCACTTCGTTATCTCTTCCATTTTCTCCTCCTTAATCCATTCCACTACTCTTAAACTTTTTCGGATATCGATACTTCTTTCGCAACATTGCTATCGTTAGCATTTCGTTTTGACAGATCTACAGAATTTTAAATCGCGCTATATAGAAAGATTAAATAAAGCATTGCAGAAGAATACGAAGCAATCGGCAGTTAATCTCAGAAAGTATGTGTGCAAATCACACGGATCTCGGGTAAGCATCGTATTGGCAAATAAACCGGGCTATGCGCAGTTTCCTCGTTTAATTAACAACGAGAATATTTGATTCTGACCTTTGTTTACAGTGCACACCATATTTGCGATCGTACCAATGAGACTAATAATCATACTGCGATATAACGATGCAACGTTCTCGAGTGAGTAGTCCTGTAATATTTCCAACGTAAAATTATGTGACACATTTGCACAAATTCCTACATCGTATATAGAATACTCTCGCGCGATTCTACCTCATTAACAATTCTATCATGAGCGAGTATAAATAGGTCATAAATATGAGACCTTGATTTTAGTAAAGGCAAAGTTCCTATACTTTTTTTCTTGCTGCACTGATATATAAATCGTTCAATTCGTTGATCTTTTTACACTACAGCTTTGTAAAAACGTAATGGCAAATAACTCGAAAAAAGTAGTGATTAAATAAAGCTATTATAAGCACAAAGTGAAAGTAAAAGAAAAGTTAGATAGATGACCGTTGTTATTGCTGTTATAGTTTCATCGAAGTATATAAAGCACGCGAAAATATCATACATACGTAAAGCTGAATAATACATTAATGTTGGACACGAATGCATATTCTGCAAACTGCGCGAAACGTGACCAATCTGTCTAATTGTGCAAAATATGAAATCAACGATATAAATCATTATGACATATATCCATATGATATATCTAATTTTGATAACGACAGGAATCACACAATAATTTGCTGCTGCACGTTCGATATGTAATTTACGATTATTGCAAAGGAAATTTAGTCTCAACGTACAGTCTATCAATAACTAATAATTTTGCGACATCTAAAATACAAGAAACTTCTTGTTCTTATGCAAAAACGAATAAAATAGTAATAACTGATTAGCATAACAAATGTTTTTGAAGATATTTAACTATAATATATGAAATTTGCGTTAGTCTCGGGAAGAGTGCGAATTTTGTAATTTTTATTTGTAAAATTGAAGTAAAATATTTCATAGAATTTTGATTTTTAAGTATACTGACTTATCGCGGTTATTTATTGCTGTAGGAATAATAAATTTCTATGAAGTTAACATTTTAATTGATACACTAAATGTTATAAAACATTTTGATATAAAAACGTTTTTCATACACTATAATAACAAAAGTTACAATATCGCAAAACATTTGGATATTTATTATACATCTTTATTACGCGTGTGACATTACTTGATAGCGTCAAACTAATGTGGCTCTCTCAGCGTTATAATAGTTTAACGTTTGCATTAATCTTTCACGAAAGTCCAACCGCATTATTTATTATTGACGTGCATACTCGAAACGAATGCTGCCAGTTTGCTGTCAGTCGTGCATTTGGGATTGCAGTTAGCCTGCGTAACCGTTGATGTAGCGGAAGCTGGCAACAAAATGTCACTTACACCAAACTTTCGAGGTGACCACGGAAGATTCCACCGCAATTCTCAGGAGTGCCGAGATGTCGGGCAACTTGTAGGATTCCGCACCGTGGATCCAGACATTCGCGGAAGTCTCGGCTCAACACTCCGTGCTCTCCGCCGCGAATTGCCATAATAAATTCATAAGCAATTCTTATGCGGCGGAGAAAGGAATGGAGGCCGTGTGACTTTTTTATGCGCGTATAAAAATTGCAGCGGTAGTTCGATTAATTTCCAGCTATCTTCAAACGTCGTATTTCCATCAGATTGTTTGTCGCAGAGAAAATTTGATTACATTTATTAATTTCCTTGTTGTCTTTTCATTATTTTATATAAAAGTTAAGTTTAAAAAAAGGATTGCAAGAAAACAAAATATTATTGAAGAAATCTAAATTTTCGTGTATAAATCATAGATTGCTAGAAATTATTTGAAGACATTACTTTACCCAGGTAAATGTTCAGTATTGCATTATGCATAAGAAAAGCCCATGGTTCTCATTAACATCATCGTTAAATAAAATCCCTTATCTGAATTCTTCAACCGCGTCGAACCGCTGGTCTCAACGTAAATTAATCACTCTCTTCTTCGCTTCACAACACATTTATCACATTTTGCGAGGGGACAGATTCTTCCCCCTCAAATGTTTTTAACTCTCCCTCGAAACGACTTGCAGATTTTGTTGAACCGTCTTTTCTCTTCCTTAAAAAACCGACTAATCTAGACGCGCATCGTACTCTCTTCAGCTTAATTCTCTTAATTGAGTTAGTAGTTAGTTTCTACTCCAAATATTTCTTTTATGTGTTGCACACAATATTCAAAATTTATATATACTTTGTTCCTCATGCTTAACATGGTTATTAGATAACTGTACTAGAAAGAATGCTAATGTAACATCATTTCGAGATAACTTGAACAAGTCTATGATAGCATAATCTTTTAACAGGTACCAGGTTATAATTTTAAAGAATCGTGATATTATTATTAAAAATTCTCTAGTTATGTATTCAAAAACAGCATTTCCATGTAAAGTATTTTCTTTTCTGGTTTTTTTTAATATTCTAGTACATGCATTTTGTTCTCGTAAGGATGCACTTATCTCAATTAGATCATAAAATATTAATATAGAACGCCAAATTTTTCAACAAAATAATTATATGTTATAATTGGAAGAACAGAAACAAATATAAAAATAATGTAAAATATTTGAGTAAGAAGTAAGAAGTGTTGACTGTAAAACAACTATAACTGAAGATGTTATTTAATTTGCGAATTAAATGCATTAATTTTATTAAAAGCAATTTCTGATATAATTTGTGTATGTATACATTTAAAAAAATAAAATTAAAGGTTTTTTCAATACTGCAATTATTTTATAGCATAAGTATCGTTCTACAGTTAGTTTAGTAATTTTCATAAATTAATATGTAGTTAATAAATCAATTATGCTAAATGAATTTATTAGTATCTTATAAATAAATTAATCAGCAATTTGATTAAGTAAATAAATTAATATACTATCAAGCAAATAAATAACTATTAATAGATTTAAAATACATCTTCCTCACTTTCTAATTTCTTTTATTACAGCTTAAATAACTTCGTAAACGTAAAAAGTTTATATAATTTTCTAGATTTTAGAATATTATTATTAGACCAAATATATAGTATAGGTCAAGCAAGTGGCTCTGATAGTGATGCTATTACATAATATTCTTTTCCGATTGAAAAACGAATTCACTTTAATCTTAAATGTGAAAGAAAGATATTTTTCCTTTACTCCGTAATTTTTCGCATTGCCAGAAGATGTGCCTCCTTGCTCTGCCGTAGTAAGAACGCTTCATTGCGCGGCAAACAGAAGCGTGAACGGCAAATGTGTGCGGTTACCATATGTCAAGAGATTTTCGAGTGGACGGTGTACCTTCCCTTTGGGAACGACGATACAATCTGAGCTCTGCTGACAGTTTTCCTTGCTACCAACCTCCCCGCCGTGAAAACCACCCCTCGTCCGATATCCTGCAACCCCGTACGGCCACGCTCCACCGCCATTTCCACCTCCACTCGCCATCCCTCTTCCTCACCTCCTTCGCCGATCTCGTCCTTTCCTCTTTTCTCTTCCAGCAGCCATGGTTTTTTTTCTTTTTCTTCGGTTCCGCGACGGTACCTCTTGCCGCACGGGAATCCCCTCTGACACGCAGAATGGATGACTTGAGAATTTCATCTCGTAGCCTTTCGCTCGTGCGTTCTCGCTATCGCCGTCGCTCCTCCGACATCCTCCACTCCGTCTTTTTCTCGCAGTTTTCGCTCCTTCCTTTTTTTCTCTCTTCCCGGCGGCTTCCACCGTTTCCACGAGCCAACGCGCTCACCGTCTTCTCCTTCTTATCGCAAGCAACGTCGCTGTCCTTTGTGTCGCGATGCCGCGCGCTTTGACGAACGAGTCATCCGCGTTCGGCGTTCCGGCAAATAAATAGTCGTCGTCGTCGTCGTCGTGGCGGAGCGGAGCGACGCAGATTCGCGCACACGGAAATCGTATCGCATCCGCCGAACCGCGCGCAACCATTACACAGTCGATTCTTCCAAATTCTCCTTCCGTCTCCCCCTTTTTTCCACCCTCTTTCTTTCGGTGCGGACGCTAAGCGCCCACCCGCTTCAACGTGCACGAGATTTTCTTCGCAAGCTAAAAACGCTGCGACGTGATAAATATTTATAAATCAAACGACGCATTCGCGCGAGAACGTCGCGCGAGTGTACTTAGAGATTTACTGGAAATAGAGAAAAATCTTTTAGTCGCGATCTCTCACAGTTAGTTTGGTATTCCTAGCATTAAGCATCTTGATATCAGTAAAGTAAAGCTGCACCACGATTAAAATTGCGCCACGTGTAATACATACACGTTATATATGCGAGTTTTTATTAAATACCTCACAAATGTAGAAATAAAATCGTATTAATTGATTGAAACAATATATCAAACAAACGTGCGAATTGGTAAAAATCGTGTGACACGAAATTTTCAAAATGCATACGAGTATTAACGTCACGATACTACATAAAGATTGTATCGCAATTGATTGATTTAGAAACATTGGAAAACATTCCTTTTATCACAAGCATCCGTGCAAAATGTCAATCCTGCAGCGCGCGCGCACACACGCGCACACAACACACACGTTCACTGAACAATATATTACGTATGAATTTATGAGCATAAAATTGCTATAAATCAATTCCGGACCGTTTTCGCATTTTCTGCGATGGAAACGGCGGTCGCCCACGCGCCAAATATGCGGAACGTTTGGGCATGCCATCCCGGATTTCGTAAACGTCCCCAGGTATCACGTCGGATGCGAAGATACGTCGACAGCGGCACCGTTTTACGATGGAAAGTCTATGTACGCTGAATAAATATGTATGCCCGCGTAATGCAATATAAGGCGAAAGGAGGTGGAAGAAGAAGCTTTTCTCATTTCTTTGGCTCATTTAAAAGGAGCGACGCTGCTGTTTATAGTACTTCCAAAGGTGCACTTTAGGCAAAGTTAAACGGCATCGCTTGCAGTTAAACAAATCGAAAGAACCAAATTGCAATAACAGATCAGGAAGATCTCCCAAATATATATATCGATTATTGTGCACGACGCCATCATGGATGAAACGCGATGAAATTGGAAAGAGACGTGAATTATAGATCGCGGTTCGTTAGACCCATGTCTGGCTTGATTAATTTACGCTGCCAAATCTCATGTCGAAACCAGACTTTCGTTATATTTAGTTGTACGAAATCGTTTCATTTATCAAATGACTGATAAATAAGACGCGATACATATTTATAAACGATGTATAAATATTTCTATATTTGTATTTCTGCTCGTAGTATTATCCAGGACTCAGACTCATAAGCGTCTAGATTATGTCAAAGTATAAATATCCGATCTTAAAAATTAAAGTACCGTTAATTATTTTATACATAGATATGTTAAAATATACTCAAGAAATTTATTTTCGAAAATTTTTATGATTAGTTATATACTTTTACTTATTACAAATATTTGATACTTTGTATATAACAATAAGAAATTTAATTATGCAGAATTAATGTAACTGAACTTGAATTATTTAATATTAAAGTCTTGGAAAAAATATATGACTTATAAAAAATGTTATCTAAGCAATAATTATGTTTCTCAAATTATCAGAAACTTTGGATCGTACATTCCTTGAAGCGTGATAATTGACGATTGAACAATAACGAGTGTGTCTGTAAGCAGGAGTTTAGTTAAGCTTTGGCTTAAGCGCGTGCAGTTGTGCCCGTGAGCAGATTCGTGTAACTTGCTAAATAAAGGTATTTAATGCCGCATTAGATGCAGGTGTTCGGAACAATATTATAGATGATATTTAAATGCATTTCGTTGCATACATGTGATACATGTATACAATCTCTAATAAATCATAATGAAAGTTTTATTAGATTAAATTTTTATTTTAACTTAGTATAAAATTTTAACTTAGTATAAAAACATTTAACAATTTTTATAAATGCGCTTTTTATACATTTGTCAATGTTTAACGCGAAATGATTTTATTGACTGATTCGCAAATGATTCGATATATCAAATCCCATCTTCGATTTTGTCTTCTCTGCGATATCCCCAAAATAGATGAGAATTTATTTGAAAAGTAATAAATCAACTTTTCTGGATTTTCAGCCACAATTTAAAACACCGGTCATCAATGGAGGCAGCCGCATTGCTTAATCACCGTATGAAGTGATTGTTACAGTTTGGTGCGCGCGTGGTATATCCGTCGATATACTATCCATAGACTAATGTTTAATTCAAACGCCAGTCTTTACTTTATGAGAGCGAGCCTGGCTTAACCTCGCCTCTACGTGAATCCCCGAAAAAACTTTCAGCAAAGTTGAATCGCCTTTTTCCCGACGCGGTTATCCACGAGGTATTAACACGGATCGTAAAGCCGAACGTGCCCGTCGGCGATATAACCGCGATACGTTTTCTGCAGAAACGAGCGAAAAGAAGAAGAGAAGAGAAAAGAAACGGTCACGGGAAACAAAAGAGAAACCATCAGAGAGGGAAGAAAACGAAGAACTCACGATGCGGCGCATCCACTCGAAGGCTTAATAAACCGATTTAATTAAAGGAGCAGCGTATCGCAAGAGCGCAAGTGCGCGAGAGAGGGCGAGAGACGAACAGGGAGAGAAATGCGCAATTAATGCCACGGACAGTGGAAGAGGTGAGACAGCAGTGCTTGGGTGAGTCCTTCCGTAAATACCCGCAATATTGATTCCCAATTCCTTATTCCAATGTCCATAATCCTGGACTATTACACGCGCAGCCGGCACGTAATACGTTTGCCAATCTCCATCCACAAATCCCCAGCCGAGCATTGATGACTAGGCTCGCTTCCGTATGATAGTAGAGAATTAGGAATTATTATTCTCTCTCATTTAATACCTGCGGTATACGCGCTCGTGGGAATTAGCATGCTAGAATAGAATGATGGATAGATGTACGGGAAAGATGGTGGATCAAGAAGTTGCAATGTTCACCGTAAACACGATGATAAAGTTGTAACGTGCATGGAGGGTGGATGGATGAACAAAATTGGAAAATGAATCTGTAACTCAGAATTTAAGTCATCCGCCGTAATTTATGAACATACATGCCTAAAGTAAATTTACAAACATTAAGAATAAGTAGTACAAGTCAATTTCTTTCTACGTGCAGCCTCTCCCGTTGCTGTAATTACATCCCGTGTTTACATAAATCTTACCTTATCGATACATCAGCCGGGCGATTTTATAAAACAAGTTAATCGGATTCAGTACTCCGACGGTAGTGGCTTAATTCAAGCATAATCTATAAGGCTGCAAAAACGTTCTGGTAGATGGTCGGAGCAATTTATTACTGCGCGACACGACAACTTATCACGATGGATGACGGCTTAATGACAACGCCTTTCCAGAGGCTCGCAGACCCGAGATCGATCTCCAATGTTCTTGGATCAGTCCGCATAAAGGGGATAGTACGCAACGCGTACGGCCAATGTTGCCATCTCGGCAAACAACCCCTATGCCAGAGATTAGCGTGTAAAGTGCTTGAAACTCGTATAACACTACTGCTGGATGAGACGCGCCTCTCGATTCTCCCACTTCGTTGCTAGCTGCCAGGATGCGTACCGAAGCGGGACGGCGCGGCGGCGAGAGGGAGGAAAGAGGATGAACGCCGAGTCTAAACAAACTTTCCGTTGTCTGCTACAAGAATGATAATGTGGATAGCGTTCGGCACGTTTTGGATTAGGTTTCGAGTACGGGACTGCGAGGGATCGAGAGAGCGAGAGAGGATGCTCGTCGGGTTAGGGGGGAAGGGGAAGAAGATGGAAGCGAGGCGATTGAGTGGGGATGAGCGAGGAGGCTAACGTTTTGGCACTGTGTAGGTGTGAAATGTGGCGGGGTCGGGTTTGCAGCCACGTGCGAAAGAGGGATGCCGCGCGTACGAAAACGAGAGGGTAGTGGCGGAAAAGAGAAAACCAAGAGAGCGAAGGAACGGCGAAGACGCCAAATGCGTGTGTGTATGTGTGTGAGAGAGATGGGGGAGGAAGAGAGGAAAGAGAAAGACGGATATGGCGGGAATGATGGAAGATGGGAGAAGCGAGCATGAGTTGATATTAGGTATTTAATAGACAGCTCTAGGGAGTTGCTCGGGCGAGCGAGAACTGAACCGTAATGTTAGCACGCGGCAGGAGGGATTTCTCATAAGCTGACCTCGGCGAGCCGAGAATATAGTTGAAAGGGTGTCGGAGAGGATGGAGAGTAGAACGAGGCTCGCTGACGGAGACTGAAGGCGATCCTAGTGCTGATGCGGAGGCTGTTGGTAGTAGTAGCGGTAGCGATGGTGACGGGGGTGCGAAGGAGGAGGAGGGCGGCGGCGGTGCCACTACTCCAGGCTTGCGGTAGACGAGGAAAAGAAAGGGGGATAACTTGAATCTGAGTTTTCTCCCAGTAAACCCACGGATTACCAGCCGCTTTAACTTAGCGACGCCCCTCGTTTCTCAGGTGTCGTTCTCAGGGTGTCACCATATTGGATACTTTCGGGGCGCCCGGTGTGGCGCGCGGGCCACCGTGCCGTTATTAGAAAGAAATTTGATATATCGTCGTAGTTGCCAGGACCCACGCGCCGGCTGCGGGCACTTACTCGATGAAGGCCGAAATCAACAAGGGGAGCATTTTGCGCTGGATACAGATGACAGTCCAGAGAATAAGAGAGAAGAGGGAGAAGAAGTACTAGATAATGATCGCGTATTCTCTAGGTCAGAACGGTGAATAATTTATTACCGGTGTCGAGCGGGTGGCATTTAAGATTGACGACGCCGTGGCGCATATCTTCGTGACAATAATAAAAAAAAGACAAATACACCCTCACGATAAAATTAGATCACGATAAAACTGTGTTAATAGTAAATCGTTGAAACGGCGCATTTCATTTGTATGCCTGTAAATTTAATACGATCCATATCGCCGCGAGCTCAACGAGAGTCTAGACAGCTATCGGATAAGCACGCGGAATATTCTATTATGATACAATAACGGGACGGAATTTTGGGCATAACACAGAAGGTATGTGTGTGTACGTTTAATTTACAACATTCTCAATTGCGGATAAATTATATTGTAATTTAACAACGCAGTTGCGTTTTTTATTTTTTATTATTGTTATAAGCACAGGAATGTCTATGAAGTCAAATATTTGCAGTAATTTCTGTTGATAGATAATTTATCTATTTGATTCTCTATATTTGATTTTCTATATTATGTTGAATTATAAAGTAACAGTAATAAATTTTAATAATAGCTTTTTTAGAATATTTGTATGCAATTCTAAAATAATGTTTTAAATTAGAGTATTTTGTTGAAGTAACATATGTTTAAAATATTTTAAAATTAATAAAATGATGTTTGTAGTTCAATAATGCTTTATATCTATATGTTAAAACAGATATCATTTCTCTGTTCAATCTATAACATTTAATGTTACAACGGCGGTTGGAACGAGTTTGAACACGGGTTTGAACGAGTGCTGACATTCCAAACTTCCCATGCAAAATTAAGTGATTTGCCATAAGCAATGGACAAACCATTTTCTTTCTTAAGCCTTCATCGCTCTGCATTAATGAAAATTTATATTCCTTCCTGACGACTTACGGCAGCACGGGGTGGCTCCCCCTTCCTTCGCACTTGAAATTTTTCTCGAAGAGACGTTTCGCGATTCGTTCCAAGACAGCCCTCCACTCGTCACGAATCTGCCGCTCTCCCGAACTCACCCCATGCGCTGACGATATGCCAAATGCATATTCAATTTTGTAAATCCACTCTGCTCGCCCGTAGGATATCTTTGTACGTGACGCGGATGACGTATGTACAACGTAAACTTGACGATATATAATCGCAAACACACGACTGTCTTTTGACCCGAGTGTTCGCACTGTCGAAATATCGTGTCGTTTCCCGAGCGCCGTGTCCCGATATACTATTTCAGTATTGTCTAATTTTATCCCGAATGAAGAATTTAAGCACACGGTAACAGAGCTATATGCGGCAGGAAAAGTCTTGCATTTTCATTCACGTTTTACATCCTTATAAATATTTCTTGGAGTATTGGAAATAAATATAGCGGAAGTTTTAATGGTATTTGCATTTTACATCTTTATAAATACTTCCTGAAGTATTGGAAATGAAAATAGCTAAATCTTTAGTGATATTCCATAGAACGTGATAAAAATAATTTCTTCACTTTAATACATTCCGCATCGTGCGAACTGATGCAAGGCATCTACGACTCTCATGAATTTCCTTGATGCATTTCCTTTCGTCATCGCTCAGCGACATGCGAGAACGCCGGCGTGCCATAAGGAGGCAGCATATCAAGAATAGCTAGGCTGCATTCGTGTCATCGTTTGATAATCGGATGACTGCCGTACGTGTTCTCGGGCACGTTGGCGCGGTCTTCCCGAGCTACGAGAATGTCGAGATATATTCGCATCGTCGTCGCTCTCGAGAAATCTTATCAAATCCTTTTTCTATATCACGATAACGGGCGAATGCGGCAAATTCGGCAAGGATGTTCCGACGCTATACTGTCGTACTAGATAGGTCGGCGTTCGGTTAATAGAACGATTGTCTCTAAAGAATACATTCGAAGAAGGCGACTGGCGGGGAAGATGGAATATGATTAGGGCGAAACTACCCTTTTACCGCCGAGTGTCTCGTGGAAAACACAAAAGACCGCTCACGTAGAGCGCTCGCCTCCCTTCGTCAGAATTATACGCGTCCATATCAGATTTTTCGGAAAATTGGGCACGCCACTCCCTCGAGAATATTTATGAGAGTACGGGTATACGGGCATTGCTACATGTATCCCGCATCGTAAAACGGTGAGTCGTTAAAAGAAATATTCTATTAGAAATAATATGTTCGTTCTGCTAGAGAAAGTTTTCGAAGTATAACATCGGCAAGAAATGAATTGCACATGAGAACATTTTTAGGCAACCAAAATTTATTCAATGTTACAAATAAATTGCAGAGGACACATATATTACGATTATATAATATTGCAAGATATTGCATAATATGCAGAGAGAAACACATGATCTATATTATGTTCAGATATGGAAATATGCGCATATCTATAATATGGCATAAGTATTATGCTTAATAACGGTTATAAATACGGCAACAACTTAAAATATTATATTTATTGTCAAATACGTTGCACAAGCAGGCAAAACATGACGGGAATTAATATCAAACCTAACGAGAATTAATTTCAAATGTATACTGATGCATACACGAGCATATTACTAGTAACGCATAAATTCAACGCAAGCCTTTCTTTCAGGGCTATCAGCGATGCAGGACGTGGAAGAAAATTGCGGTAACCACGGAAGGCAACCGCTTCAAAGCCGAGCCATTGCCTTTTGTTTTTGATTAAATTATCTTAAATAGCCAAACAATCTTCTTTGCGGGCCAATGTTGTGGGAGTCCCCGCGAGGACTCGAATTTTCTCTATCGATCAGCAATGATGTCGGACGCTGCTGCATCGAAGTTCCGATCATTCATAAAACATGAGTCTCCATCAGGTAGTATCCCATAAATTTTCAAGCAGGAACTACTGCGCCTCCATTTTCTTCGGCAGTCTAGAACATTCGATGCGGGTCCACGGTCAGATCGATAAAAAATAATTGTCTCGCTCTCGATTCACGGAACGCAAATAAGCCTCACGTCAATGTCAAGAATCATTCGCTCTTCATCAAAAGATATAGGCGTGGAGTGCATGGTAAATGCACGCATATGCATCACGCAAATATAGCCATTTAATCGCGGATATATGAATTCATTCTCAATCCATTATTTAAAAATGCATTTGAAGATTGTATATGAAGACCCGGGGGGGAAAAACAAGGAATGTCAGTTTTATTAAAAATGAGATATGGTCGCGCGCGCATTGTCATTTTGTAGCGTTTAAAGCTGGCGCCAGACTATGCGCGTTTTCGCGAATATTCGTGATTCGAGCATCGTTCATCCTTGTTTATCATTTGATAAACAACAAGGATGACATGATTCTATTCACGAATAATTCGCGAAAACGCGCATAGTCTGGCGCCAGCTTTAGAGATACTACAAACATCAATGATACTACAATGTACATACATCTTGGATTAAAAACTGTATTAATCAGTGAAAAAATGAAGGTAGAACATTCGGGTATAGGGGAAATAACAAACTTTAAAATTCATTTTACTCAAAAGTATAAAAGTGACATTCCTTGTTTTTCTCCCCAGGTCTTCATATATAGTGTATATATATAGTATACTATATTGTTACTTAGAGAATTAAGATTGTGTTATAACGATTTTTTAGTGCTTTATACGGTACGAAGAGTTTAAAACTCAGATGAATGAATACGCGGCAATATTGTTAAGTTAAATTAGATAACAATTATTTGAAAAAGCGCACCAATGCATTTTATACGCAGTTCTGCTTGAATCTACGTAACGATTTCATCTTTTATCGATTTCACCGACAACTAAAATTCCAGTTCAATATGCATTCGGTCGAGTCTTCCAATCTCTGTAACATCATCTCGATGCAGTGTTATCGTATCGATCCGGAGCATCGCGCCACCAATATAATACACCTTCATCAAAGAGAGCTCTAAATTGCATCGATATTTACCGTCGAATAAAATGTACTTCATTATGTCGACATCTCGTTTAAAATAAGGGTGAAGTTTCTAGCTGATCGTTAAAGTTGTTTGTGCTATCGATGAAGTTGGATACTTCATTTTCTGTACCGTACCCTCGACTCTAAGACATACGTCTTCCAATATGTCTAAGCAATAAAAGCCCGAACGTAAATGCGAGCACGCAAATCGAAGCGACGTTTCCCTCTACTTTCATGTCTCATTACGCTTTTAGCGAGGTACTCTTCGCTGAGAGCGACAGAATTTCAGATTAGAGCATACGTGGAACGCATTCCGGATGGCTTGAGCGCAGACGAGTAAGCGCATTAGCAAAATCTTACCCCGCGACCGCGGATATGTAGAAAGGATCCTTTATGTCTACTGCCTGGCGGTGATACCCTCCGGGCAATAATAAAACTTTCCGAGCTCGAGGACCGTTCGCGCACGCGAAGAGCAAGGGAGACACGTTCAAGCAAATACGAGGGGGAAATCGTCGGATCTCGACGGCGCGGCGCGGTGGTAGGAATGCCCGCGGCGAGGGGTACTCCGATTCGAGATGCTTGTTTCGCGAAGCGGAGCGCGGCGCGGCGGTTCGCCAGGAAAGACGAGTTGAAATCGAACGGCATTTGCTTCGAGCTCGTAATAAATCCAATCCGCGATAAATTGTAATCGCGATCAGACTGCTGCCATTTGGCGATATTATTGCGATATCTTGTAGAAGTGGCGATAGAATTCGATGCGTTCTAAAGATATCAACACAATGCATACGATTCGATGTATCTTCATATATATGAAATGAGTCTCACGAGAAAGATCAAATTTTACTCTCTAATGTCATTTAATATACATATAATTTATCGCTATTTTATTAGATATAATTTATACTATCTACATAATTAATAAAATATCTGGGATCTTGTTAAATTAGTTGAAGTTTATAATATCCAATAATGTTGCTAATATTCAACATTGAAATAAATTATGATTATATCGAATTACTAGTTATTATTAATTTTTCTCATTCCCCGTACTCTTATCGGGTTTGCGCGAAATGTATTACTTTCGTGTGACTATACACAGCTATGCAGAGAATATTAATCATGCCGCAAAAATAAGGGATGTGTTTAATAATCCACTTACACTGAGATATAAATCCTGGAGACGGTGCAAGATATGACGTCGAGAAAATTCAAGATACGACCTACTCTAGCGTCTACTGTCGTTACTAATATACAAGCGAAGATGGTCTGCGAAAAATAATGGTGGGCGGGAGATAAATAAGCAGCGAAGAAATAAAGCTGAGGCTGCTGCAATCCAGCCGAAAGGTACGAGGGCCGGAGAAGGCGGCGAAGCTGGAGGAGGCGGAGGAGACGATGGAGGCGCACCGGTGTAATAAGGTGCATCGTGCAGGCAGAATAAAAAGATCATCAATTACCACGTGGGGTCCTGGAGCCGCCTATTTTATACGACCTCGCGAGCTAGGTTGCGGAATATTATTCAGAGCATTAGGCATGCTCTCGACCGCAAAGAATTTCCATAAAACCGCTATCTGCCATCTAAGATGCCATAGTTCGCTCTCCCCGTGTCTCTGTTCGTTTCCCCTCATCTTTGTCTTCTGCAATTCCCGTCCGGCGCTGCCACCTGCATTCTCGCTTTTCTTCCCTTTCTCGCTTGTTCCCGTAAAACGGGAAGGGATGCTATAATACTAAGAGGCGAGCGGATGCATTTCCGTAGCTGTTGTTACACGCCGTTTACGATCATCTTGAAAAGTAAACGTCACTTACGCCACGTCCTCGGATTGGTCGAAAACGCACTTCAGCGTGTTTACTGGTAACACAATAAAACAAAAACTAAATAATATTGTATCTTGTAATTTTAACATTTTGACGCGATTTGATCAAGATAAATATCAAATCTTTTAAAGCCTGCTTAACTGCTAAACAATTTAACCGTATAACATAAAGTATATTATTTTCTATTAACGCTTATTTTTAATAAAAGGTGAACAATTCGAAAAAACCATTAATCAGAACTAAGACTAAGCGTTTAAATTGTGAAAGCAATGATGAACTTTTGTCGTCTTGAATCGCGGTCACTTCAATCATTCATGATGGAAAATGTTTCAATTGAAAAATATTATAAACAAAGGCTAAAATTACAATTTCAGATAAATTAAAAAAGAATTATCTTTCTCTTTCATGTAGCAATTTATTCGCAAAAATAATAAATTCGCTCGCAATCAAATTGGCTAATGGAAAAGTTTACAAATTGAGTTAATTTCTCATCAAAATTTGTCACATTTTAAATAATATTGAATCAGAATATTCTTTAATTTCTCAAAGAAATTCAACGCATCTATTATGATATTGTATTCTGGGTGATTTTTCCATAAAGACGGTAAATTTTGCTTTGACCAGTGAATGAACAACGGAAATCGAATGAGTTTCGCTTACTTGACTGTTTCTGTATAGGAGAATGCCGTTGCTTTGGCTTAATGGCGAAAATTACCGCTTTCGATTTATATAGAGAATACGTGCTATTTTCTTCGTTCTGCAGCGTGCTTCATTACGCTCCTCTTAAAAGAAAAGCGGTTTAAGAACCCTCTTTACCTAGCCTTTCGTCCAATGAAAAAAAACCTGAAAGCATGAGTTTGTGTAAAGTATAAGCGGTTAATTAACACGCTCGTTGCTGTTATACCAAAAGTAGATATAAAAGGATTATAGAATGTAGATGTTGTCCTCGCTTTTTAGATGTCATTCATCCGCGTCTTTTATGTTCGACAATAAGGATCATTGAACTTGATTTACAGTACAATGCAATAAACAATTTGCAAACCTACCTTACAAAACTCGCAATAGTTATATGATAATTAATCATTCTTTAAAATAAATAATATTATGGCAGAATTAATCGATCACGTATTATCAATGAATTTAATTTTAAATCTAATTTTATTTAAGTTAATATTTAATATTTAATATTTAATATTTTATATATATATATGTATGTATATATAGTACAAATAAAAAAAATAAAATTTAGAATTAAATTGATATAAATAATTGATTAAATTAAATATATAATGTTTCTAATTCAAAATCTCTTCAGAAAACGAATCCCTAAATTATGTTATATAATGTGATATAATGTTTAATAAAATTCGTTCTTCATTATTTACTTTTAAAAGTTAAAAGTAATAATTATTGATTTTTTATCTATTTCGATTTCTATGCGTTTATCATGTCTCATCCATGACAACGTATGCCCACATCAAAATTGTTTTGCACGTCGACAAACTGTTATTCGTAAGCAGAGTACGGTAACGGGTAGAATAATTTAGTTTTGCACGGTCTATATCGCTCTTCCACTAGATCCACCGTTAATACCATCCTTCTCGTTCATATTTTTAATGACTTCGTATCTGAGCCCGTTAGGCAACGCCCCTGAAAAAGCTACAGCGCGATTTTCGATTTTAATCACTTTTCTGCATTTTTGCATAAACGTAAATGTGAAAAATTATTTCAATTTTTTGAACTAACTTATGCATGAGAGAGAGAGAGAAAGATATCACTCTTTTAATTATTCAAATATGTCAAGTGATTAAATTTATATGCAGTTGAAATATTTTATTTTTTGCAGCGATTATTATATCTAAAAATTCGAATCGTTAGGATTGATACTCAATGTTGTTTTATTAAATCAAATGCGTAATAAATAATATTAAATAATGGTGTGACTTATCTTTTATTTTTTATACTATTATAATATTTAAAGAGGTTTCACATACATTATAATGTTTAAAGAGGCTATCACTGTTTTTCATTTTTAATGATTGCTCATTGACTTTATTAGAAGAGTGCTTTCGTTCTCAGCAAAGAGAGAATAAATGTAATGTTTTAGGTCGGTAACGTAACCAATTCACGTTTAGCAACATGGTCAGCCAACATGGTCAGTTTTCAACGAGAAAAAGAACGAAGCTGGATAATTTATCCCTCAGGTACCGCGAAGAACAGTTACGAGTTGGCCAAAGATATCCCAAGCTTTCGAATAAGAGAAGGGTCGAGTTTCGCGAACGAGGCAAAAAGGGTACTCTGTGAAGCGGTATGCACATAGTGCACGAAGTTGAGCCCTATACAGACGTCATATTCTTGTGCCAATAGTATTTGCTATTACAATGTTCGTAATTGATTATCTTGAAGAAAGCAAAAACGATGAAAAAAAATGCAGGCTAAAAAACGTATTACAATGAATTTGAATAGATTCAAGTAAAACATTACTGTCATTGATTTTATGCACAATTGTTTAGCAATTAATTAATTGTAAAGATAAAGATAAATACTTCAACATAAAGAATCGAATTGTTAAATAAAAAGTACGTAAAATATAATTTTTCTCTATTTTCAGAAATAGAAAAAAATTTAGACCGATATGTATGGAATGAATATAAAGGCTATTTTTGATCGAGCTGGCTATTTTTGATCGGTCTTTTTTGTCTAATAATATTTTATTGCGTGAATTCATGTACATTTCGTAGCCCAGCCAATTACACGCCGATTATTTCTTAAAACGTGTTTTAAGACCCTTATTAGTATCATTATTATTACATTTTGATTATCAATTTAATCTAACGTGGTATTACTATTTTCAGCTTTAGCTAAAAAAATTGCGTTTCAAGACCAAAAAGTATTCGACGCGCCGTAATTGGCTGAGTTACGAAATGTATATAAATTAATGTAATAAAATATTAAGCAAAAAAAATCAAAAGGGCTCAGTAGCAACTGAGCCGCAACCAACAACATAGAACTACGTCAACTGTCACTATTTCTTGACACTTTCTCTTTTAATTTGGTCATAATTTTTTTTTGAACGATGGGCAAACGAAAATTTTGGGTGGACAAATGTAGAAAAACGAATGCCATGTAAATTTTATAAAAATTTGCATTTCGGGGTGCTGATGTCCAATTTTTCCCAATTTCTTAGTTTGGTCATAACTTTTTCTTGAACAATGGGCAAACGAAAATTTTGGGTGGACAAACGTGGACAAATCATGGACAATCGCATCCCGCTAGAAATTAATGAAAAATGTTCATGGGGGTGCTGATGTCAAATTTTTTCCCAATTTAACATCAACACCCCGAAATGCAAATTTTTATAAAATTTAGGTGGCATTCGTTTGTCCACGATTTGTCCACATTTGTCCACCCAAAATTTTTGTTTGCTCACCCTTCAAAAAAAAAAGTTATGACCTAATTAAAAAATTGGAAAAAATTTGAATTCAGCACCCCCATGAACATTTTTCATTAATTTCTAAGCGGGATACGATTGTCCACGATTTAGTTTTTGGTGTCTAAGTGTTCTAATTCGCTCCGTAGTTTTTGATGTCTAGGTGTTCTAATTCGTCGAATTCCATGTCTACGTGTCCCAGGACAAAGACATCGAATTCTACTAATTAGAACACCTAGACACCAAAAACTACGGAGCGCACTATCTGAACCACGTCATCGGCATCCTGGGACACGTAGACATCGAAAGCGAAGTATTAATGCACTTAGACACCGCACACTACGGTGCGCACTAACTAGACCTCGTCATCGACCTGAGACACGTAGACCTCGAATTTGAAGTAATAATATCTTTAGACACCAAAACTACGGAGCGCACGCTCTGGTCCTTGTCATCGGCGACCTGGAACATGTATACATCGAATTCGAAGTATTAATACCTCTAGACATCAAAAACTATGGAACGCACTCTCTGGACCTCGTCCTCGGCGACCTGGGACACGTAGACATCGAATTCGAAGGATTAATACACCTAGGCACTGAAAACTACCGAGCGCACTATGTGGACCTCGTCAACGGCATCCTGGGACACGTAGATCGAATTCGAAATATTAATACCTCTAGACACCAAATTCTAACCAAATTTAATACCAACGATCCTTTAATCGCTTTGCCAATGATCTATTCACTAATTATCAACGTTAAAACGACGTGCGGCAAAACAAAATCACAAGAAATTTAGCTTAATTTTATAACGCTACTATATCGAAGGGTTAAGGGATGGAGGGTTGAAACAAGTTTTATTATAAATGGGACTCTATAAGCTATCTAATGAGATATTATTTATTACTCTACGATTATTAGTTGCAAAGATATAAGCGTTCAAAGTGTGACATATTTTCGTTGCATTCGTGCTCGCGAAGTTACCTCGTATCTCGGAGAAAAACATAGTTCAAGATCCAACCCGACCGAAAATAGCCTTTATATTCCATGTATTATATTCGTTACATATCGGTCTAAATTCTCTTCTATTTCTGAAAATAGTCTACATACAGTCTTTCATTTAACAATTCGATTGTTTTTACATTGAAGCATCTATTTTTTTATCTTTATTCAAGGAAAATTTGTTTAATCAATTAATCTAAATTTGAAAATATCTAATAGAAAATCTTGGTCTAAATTGTAGTACTTCTGTGAGATTTCATTTAAAAAGAAAGAGAGATCAAAATTTTAATTTTGTTTCAAAATAATTATGTACAAAAATTATCAACATTCTTCATCATTATTAACTTATATCGCTATTTTATATTGCGATTTAATTAGTTACATATTGGTAATTAGTTAAAATAGAAATTGAATCGTAAATTTTTTAGAGAAGCGAGTCAACATAAGAAAATAAAAAAGATATACTTTTAAGAATGAAGTTTATATCTTACTTGGTCTTTGAGATATTTCATAACATTGATGAAAATGGAACACCGTACAAATGCTCCGTTTCACAAGCAGTCCAATACTACTTGGTATTCATTATGATGATAACAGGTTTGCTTTTATTCAATTAAAAACTTTTCACATTCCTTTATCTTATGGAGAGGAAATGTTACGAGTATCCGGAAGCTGCTTGTCATAATCCAGCTACTTTGACAATTTTCCTGTCCGCAAAAGACCGGAAAAAAAGGACTGCCTAATTAACTGATCTTAAAGAGAGTCGCGGAAAAAGTTCTTTGAAAAATGGTTGCGGCAAGGAGAGCGTCGAGAGGAAAATACGTGAGTATGAGAAATTAGTGAACCTTGGGCGAAATATGAAAACACACCGTGGGCGATAAAAATAACAACTGGTGTTAGGGGTCTGCTCCTTCGAGCGCTTTATACCACGGTTCTGTGTACTTACGGCGATACGGACACGATGGGCGTGCGAGTTTTGCGATAATACTATCGAAGAATAACACGTCGAACATGTTTAAGGGATGTCCCTTTACAATTGTGCGGATGGAGAAATCGCTACGTACTAGATGGAACAGTGGATGAGCGGTACAGATTCTTATCATTTTCTGTTATCATTTGCATTTAGACTATGTTTCCTGAAGCAACAGCGAATAACTGAAATGTCTGCGTTAAGCTATACCGAGACTACTGGCAATCCGAATTCGAATAAAACGGTACTTGCAATAACATACATCGCGCAATAGGGAGTAAGAACGAACAGAAAATTATACGATAATGTTCTACGTTTTCTAATTATTGTTCAAAAATTATTTAACTATTATTATACGTATAGTTTTGTTTATTTGCAATAACGTAATAAACAAAGCGTTGTTAGCATTGTTAGTAAAATATTTTGTAGACCGGTAACTTGAATAACTCTTTATTGAAGGAATCAATGAACGAGTCTCGCACATGTGTTTATTGAAACGCTATTTTTGCATATCCGCATGTAAAATCTATGCTCCGCTTGCCCAGCAAGTCACATCATTTTTCCGATAAATTTATTATAATTATCGTCGATACGGTATTGACTTTACATTCGCGTACAGAAAAACACGTAACGAACGTTTTCATAAAATTACTAAAAGAAGCGTACGGATTGGAAAAGTTATAATTTCATTCTCTGGTCAGTAAAATGTAAGGTATCATTGATAAAACGAATATTGATAAACGATAAAAAAAACGATCAGAACCGCTGAACGTGAAATAATGATTTTTATAAAATTAGCCACAACAGTTATAAATACACAGGAATTGTAACTCGACGCTCGTCTTCAAGTCGCTAAAATATAGGCTTCCGATAAAATAGCAAGTGAGGTCATAGATACCCAGATATATTTTATTATATGGTCTAATATTAGAAAACTCGTTTGTTTACAAAGCATCTAGTATCGCTCAATATATAGGCGCCTTTGTTATCGCCGCCTCTTTCGTTCTATAACCGTCCGAAGGGATTCGTGCCGATGATGTACGAGCTGGCTTATGGAGAAAAGCCCTTTTTTCCCCTCGTTACTCCAAAGTGCGCTGCCAAGTTCCATAATAATTCTTTCCCGAATATCATTATTATACCGCCGGGTCTTCGTTACAGTCGATCTCCCGAATTTTACGCGGCTTCGGAATGAACCGAAGAACGTAACAAAGCGGAATGAGAGTCGAAGTGCCAGTGCACACCGACACGTATACACATACACACAAGTAGCTTCTTCTCTGCATTATAACTTGATACTTATATTTTATATGAAATGGTGAGATGGAAAAGAAAGATTGCGAATTCATTGATAATATATCAACTTTTAACAACGTTAAGTCAGTTGTATTGTCTTAAAGGCTTGCACTTTTATCTGGTACTTTAAAGTTAAATGACCTACAGATATGGAAACTGAATATTGAAACAATATGTTAGTGAGAAATCTATTTTCTGAAAAGTAAAACTACTTTTGTATCAAACTTTGTTATAATAAATCTAAATATTTATATATACGAATTATCAAGTTTATTTTACAAAATGTGACCTGTACCTGCGTTGCGCTTATAGACTATAAGTTAATTATGACCATAGTCTTGTACGAAATATTATGATGTGCATTAATAAATAGAAAGTGCTAAAAGAGTTTTGTGAAAAGAAAAATTAGTTTAGCAGGAAACTTGTAATTTTAAATAAGTTTTCATCTGAAATTTTCTTTCGAAGAATATCCGTTAGTCTCTGTAGTCAGTTCCTAAAATAGTTTATCGATCTCTTAAATATTTTGTTGAGAGGAATATAGTCAATCCGGAATCGATCGATTGGAGGAGTAAACCGTATCTGTAGCTGCCCTCTACAAGGGAAGTTTATAAGCTACAGCTATCAGCGCGGTATACCTGATAATACGTACAAGCGATATTTTCACATTTTCCGCAAAAGATTTACTTTATCAGAGTTATCACTTGTTGGTTTACAAAACTATCGGTTATTGATACAGCAGTAATTACATATAAATGTTCATATCTGTTATTTGAAATTTATCATTTAAAGATATTTTACATTTCTAATTACCATATAATATGTATGAGAAAATAGTACTTGTTTATTATTGTCCACTAGATTATTTTATATATATAAACTTAAAAATTTCTTTTACTTATTATTGATTTAATACAATGTAAACCAATTGAAAAATTTATTTACGCGTTTAATACTACTTACCTACAACTTCAATAAAGACATTCTCTATAGATTTATCATATCTCCCTTTACCCACCATTAATAATTTTTCAGTTAATATATAAATTATAATAATTTCAAACAAAATACTTTTGTAAATAAGTTTCAATAGTATTATTAAATAGTAAAACTTTAATCTTTATGTAGCATTAAGTGCAGTTGACTTTAACGAAACCCTGATTTGAAGAAGAAAGCAATGAAGCTATGTAATAACAAATAATTTTTAAAAACCTGTAAAACAATATACAGATTAGATAGTCATGTAAAAAAATTATTTGAAATTACCAGCTTGAATTGATCAGATATATCATCAATAAAAGATGTGGTGAATAGGAACGGCCTGCATAATATCTTTTTATTGAAATACAGTCTTCTTTCATTCAGTCTATAATTTAACAAATTTTTCCATCGTAAATCAGAAGCCTCGGTGAAAAGAATGGAATAACCTATAACACAAACGTAACAATTCGCACAAAGAATTATCACGATTGTCTAACATTTATTGCCCAAGTACACGATAGGTTACATATTATATTTACACGGGAGGGAAGAGTTATTGTGACCACAAATGCAAAAACTAATATAACTTACAGCTTAGCGTATATACATGTCCCTGAGGCTTATTCTACATTATCGTACACACACTATTATCATACAATACCAATAGCTCTATGCATTGAACAAACGCGGCGTCGTATTATAATTTACCAATTATGACACGTCTACGTATATGTACATAGGACATTTGGGGTCATCACAAACACATGCAAGCGCCATCGTGAAATTGATGGGTCCATTTGGAAAATTCGAGCCAAACTTGCAATTTGCAATCAACTGGCAAAACATGATTGATTGATAACAAATTCGTTAGGAAAATGAAATGAAAGCTCGACTGATGAATCGCTAGTATTGCTTTGACGACTGAAAATATTGCACATTCGATATTTTGTGTAAGAGCGACGTTAATACATAGTAATCTATAGATTTATTTTTACCCGTGTTCAACATATACTAAAAAGAAATTAAACATCTCATATAAAAAATTAAAATATAGATATCCAGAAATTAAAAAAGCTTTTAGTTTTACTTTTAATTTTTGTCATATTTAACATTTCCATATCTCATATAAGTTTATTTCACGTAAATGTTAAAATTTAGAAATATACATTATAATTATTTAAAATAACATTATATAAACTGCGAAAGTAACATTTGAGAAATGTTTATTAACACAAAGCTTTTGTTATTAGTAAAATTAATTTATAAAAAATTTGCAAACTTTTTAATAATTAAAAATTTATAGTTCGGAAAGCTCTATGTTAAGATATAATAGTGTTCGTTGATGTATGTACTCTGTATATAATCATTATTTATCTATAACATTAATTACTAAATTACAGCGTACGGATGGAAAACTGATGATGCTTTCTACAGATATATGTCATTTATATGTACAATAAGTCTATTGTACATTACTATATGTATGTCATTTGTATGTAATAAGTCTATTATATATATATATATATATAACAGATTTGTATGGTCTCGAGGTATTCGAATTAAAAATACTTTATAGATTATTCCGTTGAATAACGGAAATTTTCAGAAAATTATTGTCATCCTGTAACATAAGCGGTGGTTACATTAGATTAGCACTTTTACACAAACGTGTAAAAGTTTCTACTAAAAACAAATTACAAGAAATAAAAGCGCGACTGTAGCAAGCAAAATTATATGCTACTTTTTATCGCAACATAATGTCTTATATGGCGCTATAAATTTTTGTTTGCTATTATTAACAATCTCTTGCATTATTTAAATCATTTGATGGATTAACTGCAAAATCAACGACATAATTATCGTTTCTCTTCGATACCACACCCAGTGAGAAATAAGAAATCGAAATAATATCGAAATGTACATTTCAATATCAAATAAGAGTCGAAATACTATCAAAATGTACACATTTCGATATCATTTCGACTCTTATTTGATATTGAAATATTCTTATTTTTCACTGGGCAATAATTAATACGCCATCAATAAGGGATATTCGATCGGATCCCTTACGAGGCAATATAGGCAGATTTTATAAAGCATTATTACATTATCCATACCCTTGACTACAATAAAGAACACATCCACTACTAGTTTGAATGAAATAAAAAATGAAGTAGTCCTCTTTATAGCTACTATATAGAGATCATTGAAATAGCCACTTAATGTAATGATAAATCCGTTTTGCAACTCTCTTGGTCTAAAAGTTATTGCGACATACTTAAACAAAATAAATTTCTTCTCGATAGAAATATTTCCTGTGAGGCACATTCCTTTGTTTCAAAAACGTAATTTATGTATCCGAGGAACAAAAGGCAGAGTAAATTAGTGAATCATAACTCTATCGCGCAAACATGATTCATAAAGCAACGGCAATTTAACATATTGGCATTATTACAAAACATTTATTATTTAAATTATCTGTTTATTCATTTTATATTATTTTTTTAATAAATCAATTTCCATCTCTTATTTCAGATTTCTTATTATCCTTGCTACATATATACAAAAGGATTTATTTATTCTTAATCGATACTTTCTACATAAGACGTAACTAAATTTAGCATTCTCTAACATTTACATTTCTTATAATAAGAGAAGATAATACAATTAAAAATTCGATATAAAATATATATATATCGCAATTAGATGAAACAAAATGATTGCAAAAATGATTAAGAAACAATAGAAAAACTTTTTACATTTAAAATTATTTGAAATTCACTTACGCATAATGCAATCACTCTCATTCATTACGCCCTTGTACTTTTAGAAATTAATAAATTGCAAGTTATGTACGCTTAATTAACATTAAAAAATGCAGAAGTAATGACAAAATATATTCACATCAACATCAATATTTATATATATTTGTAAAACAAAATATATATATTATTAAATAAAATTTTTGACGAGCCAAAGTAGAGATTTTTTTATATCGTGTTAAATACAAAAATAGAAAATGTGCTTGTATAAAGCATAATTTTTTGAGTGAGTTGAAATATAATTTTTATGTCATTATCAATACTTGTTTTATTAACTAATCAGAAAATGCGATTGCAAATAATATGTGTCCCTCTTTACTGGATCTACAGACTTTCTTTTTCAAGTGATGGCGAGGTCAACAGAGTTACCGCTTGGAATGGAAACGGTAAAAGCCAGCTACTCTGACACCTTCAGCGCAAAGGGGTTAATAGATTGGTGGCTTTCTACGTCTTTAGACAGGGAGGAAAGTCTATTAGTACACGTTCGGCTTGTAATGTGTTAATTACGCTTCTCACGAAGTACTCTGGTCACTCTGGCCTGATCAGCTAGGTACTCCGGACTCTATGTAAAAATGAATCTTAGCTTTACACTTCGTTTTACGCAAATTTCATGTACATCAGGAAGAGATCTTTTACGGAGAGCAGCGATCCTACGCAGCATCATTCTTATCGACATTCTTTCGTTGTTATATTCGCCAAGATACTATACATAGTCTCGTATCTAGAGAACGCTTTCTAGATTGCATTAATTTTCTTTGCGTAATAGTTTCTAGATGCACAACGATGGCCTACGTGGATAAACCACCGGCCAGTATCACAGTGATGACAGTTATCCCGAAATTCGTAAATAAATGACGATGAAACGATGATGAGGCCGTTGCCGACTGAAAATCGATCTGCTCGTCACCAATATCATCGCCTTTTAGCATTGGCTCGTCTTTCATACCGATGGCCTTCTTCTCATGGCTGTGATCGATCTTCCATGTCTTTTTCGACTCCCGCCTCGTGCCTGGTCTGCGCGTCGTTGGCGGTTTATCGATCCCTGAAAATATGGCGATACAATAAATTCAGTAACCAGAACTAGTGTAACCAAGTAGCGTATCGGGTGTGCTTTTGATAGAAAGAGAGACATTTTGTGCTCTTATGAATCTTCTTACAGTTTAAGACATTTGGGAATGTGTAATCTTTCTACTTTCTCTTCTACATAGATTTTCCAGGGAATTATTACCTTTTCTCTTATTTACTTTTTGAACAAGTTAATTTTTTATTTACCGATCTCTTCTCATAATATCCTAGTTTTTAATGTCTCTCTCTCTCTCTCTCTCTCTCTCTCTCTCTCTCTCTCTCTCTCTCTCTCTCTCTCTCTCTAAGCATTGTATTAAAATTTACTGAAGTACATGGTACCATTAAGCAAATTATTTAACTTTATTCCAAGAATTACTTTATTTTTAGTTATATAATCGAGAAACTATTATTATCTAAAAGCACATTTAAATAACAAATGAAATTGAAACAACAGATTCCTTAATTGAAGCGAATAAAATTAAATATGTGAGTTTAAATATGTGCAATCCATTACGACAAAATAGAGACAGCACAATTTCAAAGTTAATTATAGAAGCTGAAAGCTCGCATTTCTGTGTTAGTTTAAGCCGTGCTTATCGTTGTTTACTAGCATTGGTTTTACCAACCAGTTTCAATATAAAATCATTTGCAACGGATGTCTGTCGAAGTAAACAGATTTTCCATATTAAATAGAAACATTTGTAGGCAATATAAATGATCGTGATTTTCATAATCACGATAAAAATCAATGATAACGAATAAAAAATACATTAGCTAATTGCTGAATCATTGATAAACGCTGACGCCTGAAATCAGTCTGAATACAGATTGAACGTCCGTCGCAGTATGCGACGCAGTAGAAAGCCGCTTTACGTCGAATCGCGTTTGAAACGAACGGGCGTAAATGGCGAATCGAGATATCGGTAAAGCCTGTCCGCGAGTAATAACCGGAAAAATAATCGGCCAGGCGGTCGGACTTTCCGCGCGATGCTCCCCGGTTTGACGTATTGGAATGTCGTCCGTACGGTGTTCCCGCAAACCCGGAGAGCTCTTGTCACTTGCACACGCCGCCGAAATGTCGAGAGTTCGGAAGCGATATTAATTCTCTCGCGCGTGCATCGACATTCCCGCACGAGACGCAAGTAGACTTTTTCTAATTAATCCGCAGAATGACAGTGCGCAGGCCGCATAATATGCTGAGGTGACAATCGCTAACAATTGAGACTACGGGACAAAGGTGAATGTCGATAGATTACGACGAGAACAACGTTGCAAATATAAACGTAAAGGCAAACGTAGTAGTTTTCCTTCAATTTTGATGTATCGGATAAAGATTTGCGTGAGCTAATTGAGAGCTCAAGAAATAAAAACAAAAGAAAAATATTTGTCAAAACTGTTTCTGCTGGTATAATATTTAAATAGCTGCACTTGAATTTTATCGTATAATTTTTGTGGAAAAAGAGAAACATATAACGAATTTTCAAATGTACTTGTATTTCTCTATGTTTTATCCTTTAAAGTCTCTTGGCATATTTTAAACTGAAAGTTACCTTCGCGAACAGATGCGAGCCAAACATTGTTGAAATAGTAATCAACTTTCGTTCGATGTGCAGAAGCTTATGCAACGTTGATTTCAATTCGCGAGCGACAATTGTGTTTGCACTTCTGCAAGGTCAATGCGTTTATGTTTACTCATAGTGCTGTTTGCAAATCTCGGAAAGCGTACGCTGCACGGCGTATTCGGAAGTACAGATGCGGAATGTGTGCTCTCGGCGATCCTGACAGTTCGATGTAACAGAGCAATTTAATAAATACATTAATTAATACGCTCGGACACTACGTTCCGGTTGAATATTGGAATTGCGGTCGGACCTGTGTTACCGCGCTGTTACCGAAAAGCCGTTCAAGCCGTTCGTCTCGAATGCCTTAAATTACGAATTTACATTTATTAGCGTGCCGTTATATCATCTTCTTTGATGCTGTGTCTGCGGTAATGAATATTGCGACTGTGGCTTAAGATGCTCAGAGCTCTTCCACCTCACTGCAATTAGCCAGTAATGTGTTCCACCGTAAGACCCGTAATTCTGTTCACTTCACTACTGGTGATGCCTGCCATTTCACGATAACGCGCTTTATAGCGCCTAAGGGTGAGCAATGATCAACCGTGAGGCTAAAATAATTCAGCTTGTCTTCTTTCCATTTATCTTTTTATCCGTCTTTCGCAAAGAATTACGAAGAACGCGAAGAATTATGGATATATCTTAGAAGTTTTATCTGCATCATCAGTCTCGAACAGAGATAAAAGTGTTAAAAAGTGAAGGGATGCAATTATATTATTCGTAGTACGGTAGTACAATCATAAAAATCGAAAGAAATCGAATAATTCCGCGCGTACACGGAAAGAACGGTTTTGCTGAAGTATCTAAAAGTTTAGTTAGATACAGATCAGAAAATAATTACATTGGACCATCCAAAATAATTATGTAGGATGCTCAAGCTGTTTGCTAGGATGTCAAAACTTTTTGCAGCATTGCCATCATGCTTGAGCGTCCTACATAATTATTTTGGATGGTCCAACATAATTATTTTCAGATCTGTATCTGGCTAAATTTTTAGATACTTCAGCAAAACCGTGTACCAAATGCGTATTAGTGTCTGTACTTACAAGATAATTTAGCGAATACACAACTTATTTTAGCACTGCAACATACCAAGGAGATGATAGAATGGTAATCTCTAGGAGTTGCTTTATCGTGTACTAATATCAGGTACTGCGAAATCAGAATTAGCGAGCTAATTGCGACTTAATTCTTTCTCAAAGAACATCCGCTTCTACCGGCAAGCGAAGCAAAAGCGAACTAACGACCATGGCTACCACGTTATCGGCGCATTATCGGTCACATCTATACGCGCTCGCGCGCGCACGCTCCCTCATCCGGCGATATAATGCAATTTGAATATAGGCCATCATGCACAGACTTGCATGCCATGCGTGCACGTCATTGTACAGACTCGGAACAACCGACGCGGTGGCGCGACTCGAGCACAAAGTTTCCTCGCAGTCTTAGTCACTCTTAAAGCATCCCCCTCGCGACTCGCCCCCTTTTCGCACAAACCGCGCTACGTCCGTCGATAATTCGTCCTTTCTCACCTCCTCTCTGCTCTCCTCCCCGTAGTCGAGCCCAGGTAAGATTCCCATCGAAGTTAACCGACTTCAGCGAAGCATGTAATCCACGGCCCGTGCCCTCCTCCCGGTAATTATTGCTAATATTGTTAAACGCGTGTGCCACGTCGCTGCGCAGGCATCGGAAAAAGCTCCAGATAATAGCGACAGGGCGGCATGCAAGCCGGCCGACATTTCAATGGGACGCGAAGCCCGCTGGATTAAACTACTTGGCTAATTATTGGAGAAGTGATTCGCGAGAATGGAAATTCGTGATGGTCGGTACAGATGTATGAGCGTGTCCCCGGGCTTTCCCATCGTCGCTTCGACCGCAGCGTTTTATTTGCAATTGTCGGTAATTAAATGCCTCGCGCTCCTTACGGCTACCCCCTTCCCCCTTTCCGTTATCCAATCATCATGAACGGTGATTTTTGTTAAAGCCATCGTTTCCTTCCTCTCCCTTTGAGCGGACCACTTCCGTCCTTCCTCGCTGCCTGTCCCATTCCTCACCCCCGTCGACACTCTAATTGGAGAGACGATCAATTAACATCAGCGAGATCGAACGGAACGGATGGGTCGTGCTTTACGCATTTGGCGTGCTTGCCACTTGAATCTCGCGCGTGAGATCCAATGAAATATAATGACGGCGAGCAGAATGGACGCGTGACGTAGTGACGCGAAGATGAGATGACATGACGTGACACGACGCGATGCGACGCGATACGACGCGACATTACGTGACTCGATGCGGCTTGATTCGCAGCGACGGTGCCTCCTAGGAAGGGTTTCCTTGTGGAGGGTTTCCTTCGTTATACTTTCACTTCACCTTTCTCCTTCCTGTACGCGAAGAAATGGCGAAGCTACTAACGTCGTTAGCTAACGAACGGCAACATCTTTCACGTCTTGCGAGATCGCCGCTCTTTTACCCCATCAACGCGACAAGGGTAAGTGGCAGGATAAGGGTAAACAGAAACGGAGGTTGTCTGACTTCCGAAGTTCATATGCACGGGACGATGATGGGAGATCAAGCGATGGCGCCGTGCAACGGTGCGGGGAACGAGGTGCATTGGTACACTGAGATTGGGGCAATTACGTCGAGGAGGCAATATTGATCGGCGATATACCGATAAGTTATCCGCTTAAGAATCGCGCCCGCCGCTGGTTCAATTCCGGGACGGGAGATGTTTCGTTGCCCCCGAAATAACTATGTGCCGGGATACACGCAGATTTTTCATTCGTTTCGCTGCATACGCCATTACGCTACGATGAATTTTTATCCATACATTTTCATGAAACATGTTTGACTACAAAATCGTTCTGTATCACGTTTTCCAGTAATAAGCAAAACTGATTTAAATCCCTTATGCGCGGCTAATGCGATTAAAAATAATAAAAAGGTAATGATAATAAAAACATGTCAAAATACACGTCAAGTTTCTGTATTTAGTAAAGTATAATATTCATTATTTTCTACTATTCATATATGAAATATAGAACGTGCAAGTAACTAATCCTTTTTCCGCGCATGATACGCGCAATGCAGGAAAAACAGGAAGCATAGAAGGAAGGAGTGTGTACAACATTTACAAAATAAAATTTAATTATCAGTAAATTATCTGTATCACGTAATTACATCAGGTAATCACTAGAACATGAATATTAAAACATACATACAGATGATACGCGTAATAATATACAATATTATGAAAATTAAACAAGATATTTACTGCATACAGTTTTTCGTGTGATGGAACGTAGCAAAGTGAATAAAGGAATTGGGAATCGATTTGAAATAACAAATGATTAAACATTCTTTCTATGCGAAAGTAAGTTGTATATCGTAAATGCATTACGTTTAACTACTGTATAGGTTAATAAATGTGAACTACTATTTATGAATATGTACTCACTGTAAAGTTTTATTTTTCCATCGGTTTCTCCAAGAGAGTTCGTTGCTACGCATCGAAAGGATCCAAAATCCTGCGCTCGTACAGATTTTATGACGAGCTTCATCGTCATTTCGTATAATCCTTTAGGAATTGTTTCGACCTTATAGTTCTCGTCTGAAAAGTGTTGAAAATATTGGCATACAGACTAGATATAATATAATATATTAAAGCATACATCGAAATTATAAACGTTAATTTTCGTAGAGATTTACGCGATCAATCATAATACACATATAACATTACATGTATAGTTTATAAAGAAACAAGCTCGTTATATGAAATGTGTGGGTTAACAAAATCAACAATAATTAATAAAACAAAGTTCATGAAGCTCGGCGCATGCACGCCTAGATGAAAAATACACTCGTTCTTCCTAATCGAAGTCAATGATTCAGAAGGTTGTTAACGAGAAAATGCATCACAAAACCGGCTTTTTCGCGTTGATGCAATTGTACTTGTCTCTCGTTAAAAAGCTAATTCGTTTCATTGCCGCGAATGGAGGAGCACTAACTAGACAGGCTTCCATGGCAGCCCGGAATAACAGAAAATTCCGGATCGATGCAGCAGTAAACTTCGTATTTACGTTCCAAGCCGCTTAAACATTATGGAACCGTGCAAAGTACGCACGAAACGGACCATGTTATTCGTGCAAATGTCGTTTTCGTTCTGGCATGTGGAAGACGATGCAAATGTCGATTTTCATGTTATTAGTTCCAGGCTACGACACTGTCGATGCCGAAACGTTATTTCAGAGAAAAGTTTGCCGGCGCTCATATCGGTATTTGTCGTGTTATTCGTAACAATAAAAAATCATACTCTTTTGCAAGAGTTTGTTTGCCGCATTCGCTGATTGTAAGAGAATACGCAATTTTATAAATATGTATTCAAAAATCTACGAAATATGATATACTTGAAAAATATTTGGTATAAAAATATTTCTGATAATGAAAATGGGTGTATGCATTTATGTAATTAAATTGAAAAGTAAATTTAATATGGCATTGATCGGATATTTTAATTAATAAACTGGATATTTGTTGTTTATTTATAATATTACTAACTTGTGTACAACATAATAAATTTTTTAGGTCACTTTAGATAATTTATTTTTCCTTGAATCTTTTCTTACGTTTATTACCTGCACTTAATTAATATCTTCCTCTGACAGTAAAACATAAAATAATAATGGCGGCTCGTAACCTAATAAGGTAAAATTATTTATACGAACATGCATACGCGTATGTACGATGTAGAGAATACTTGTTATCATAATGATCCTCATGAACGTTTTTATTAGATAAAAAGATATGAAGTGAAAAAATGTAATACACGTGTACAAGACAAAGTATTTAATTTAAAAATATCGACTACAGCCATACACATGCACATACTAGCTTTCTCTCCGTAATTAATTGACAAAAATTTCAATGCTAATCTTATTCATCGATTTGTGAGAAACTTTCATCAAATGTTAATTAAACGACTAGATCGAAATCGCGATAACAGATAAAAATTGTGATCTGCATGGAAACAATTTCGCGCGTTCTTAATTGATTTGCAAATCTTTCATTATAACGCTTTAAGGAAAAAATTTAGCCTGTACTGAGGGTGCTGTCACGGATTAACGACCCGACACGAGATGGCACGCACAAGTCTTAAGTTTTAATGCCGCTGCCCTTGCCCTTAACCCCTTGCATATCGCAAAGGTGCATGGTAGCAATTAGAGTGAAACGACTGCGTTAGCGTGGTGTAATTAAGGCGAATTGCATTACAGCTGCTCGTGCGTGCACCTCCCAGTGTGCGCATGCAAAAAAGGTAAAATGAAGAAGAAGAAGAAGAAGAAAAAGATTTGTAACAATTATTTCAAATTGGAATAAAACGCGCTCTCGGTTTCATTAAAACTCTCATTTTTTCTTCTTTTAGACGGTGAGTATCATTCACGGATTCTTTAATAATAAACATCTTAAAAAGCACAAATTTATGAAACGTCGATGTTAGTATAAGAAATAAATAATTTTCTGTCGCGGATAAATGTAAAATATTTAAGAATTGAATTAATAATACCATGATACTCTCTCAATATCTATAACAAAAATATCGATATTTTCTCGTATACTTGTGTTTTGTCCGATTTGTTCCAACTAAACTTATGTATAAGTTAGTTGTTTGTCACGGTGAAGATGGATTTATATTTTGTCGCTTGATAACAGCATAGAAAATAGATGATTTAAAATACCGATTTTTTCAAACAACCGACTTAATTTAATCATTTTTTTACACACTATTTCTATACTATCGTTGCTGGTATTTTTTGACAAACAAAAATATCTGCTTACCATTGGCAATAGTTTCGTTCGATGGCCTCGTCCAGTAAGTGATAGGACTAGGATGGGCTTCGCTACGACATTCCAATGTAAGAGTTTGCCCTTCGTAAGCACCCACTAGCTGATTTTCGATCCAAACCATTGGCTGAACTGTGCAAGGTGATACATCTCAATAAAATATGCATTTAAAACATAAATATTGTTACTAATCGCATAAAAGGAAGCATCTCTTATTTTTATTTTATAAAAACCTGCATATGTCTCGTCTATTATTGAATTTTTTGATTGAGGATGGAAAGTTACGCAACACAGCGCTGATCAACTATATATTAATTTTATTGTACATAGCTGCACATTGTTATTTTTAATAATTTAACAAAGTCTAGTTGGCAATATACTTGATGTTAAAAATTATAAAGCTGTGGAAACACAGCACAGAATTTAACGAAATATCCGAGGTTTACGAACTCATCACAAGGTACAGCATCCAATGTTTGACGCAAAGGTCTTACTAAAGCTCCAGCGCTCATTTTTAAAACATGTTCCCTCGAAATAGGGCTCTCTTATTTTTTTTAATCAATCCAGAAACGTCACTTGTCCCCGTAGTAAGCGACTTGTTATAGAGCAAAATTACGTAGCCAGCGGCAGGAAAGATTTAACTCCGTTTTCAGGAACAATGGCCCTCGGGATCAGCTATTCACCATGCCTACCCCGAGAGGCGTCATTACGCGAGATCGCTCACACCACGCGCGAGTACGACAATTTAAATTATATTTTGCGACAAGCGCGCGACAAGCGCATAAGAAAGAATTTCTACTACCAGAACGAGACAGAACTGCATAAAATATCATTCGCATGCATTTCCGCAATTACGTATGCGTAAAAAGCAAAAGACGGAAACGGAACAGTCAGAGTTTCGATTGAATTAAAAATTTTGAACCGAAATTCTAACAATTTTACGTCATATACATTATATTTTGTAGCATTTTTATTCTGAAAGATTAATTAACGATGATTGTGAATAAATTTCAATTAATCCTCGTTCTTCCGAAAGAGATTAAATGATTTCGTGTACGGAAATATTTTTTCCCGCCTTGCAAAACGAAAACGCATTTAATTATATTTCTCTCAATCGCAATGAAAAAGCCATTTATGCAACGTTTTACGTATTTCATCACGTTTCACGCTACCATTTGGATGGAAGTGTTCCTTAACGTTGGTCATAAAATAGAATCTAGGATCACGCGAAATTACGTACAGTGAACAGTGAGGAGGATCCGCTTGCTGACTGTTGGTGGCACTCCGTTGGACGCTATGCAGAGATACGGCCCCATATGGAGACGCGTGATTCGTATTATTTCCAGTTCCGGACCCACGATACTCCCCGCTGCAACAGTTTACATATGTAGATGCAGGCATACAAATTCATATGGATGTGGATTACGACGCATTATTACGTACGCTTCGCTCATCGCTCAGTGAAACGCACCTATGACACGATCTGACCAATTGCACACGTTAATATCGCGTCGTTAATTTTTAAGCATCCCGAATCATGAGCATATTTTTGCGGTACGTATATTTGTGATTATAAATCACAAACTTAATTACCCCGGGATTTATGGATATCTTTTATATAATAAGGATAATAAACTGAATTCTTTAATATACCATAATACAATTTTTAAGATAAAATAATAACAAAAGAATAATGAAAAAATTATAAATTATTGTAACACACACAAATTATATTACATTTTTTGAGATTATGTAAGAAAGAGGAAAAGATATATTTTTATTTGAGTTTCGAAAGATACGTATATATAGATACGTTCAAACACATTACCATGAGGGTTAAAAAATTTCAAATTATATAAATGGATCATAGTTCTGTTCGTGAATTATGAAAAAAAACTCTTGAATTTTTATTAGCACTATATCAAGCGATGAAGTAATGCATTCGTTTATATTGAATAGCGAGTGAATAAAAAAACGCCTTTTGCAACGTAAACTCTTACAGAAATTCTTTTTCTAAAAACACAAATGCTTCCTTGGATCTATTATTTTTGATTATGTATATATTTGATGCTTAAAAATATTGTTATTAGTAAATGCAAATAAAGTAATAATAATAAATGCAGTTTTATTACATAAAACATGCACCTATCCAATTTCTGTTAATTATTACAAATAACTAATAACGTTTAAGCAATTTATATTTTCTTCTAATTTTCTTGAACTTCTCGTAACATACACGTTGCATATATCACGTACTGTAACTATCAAGCGTATGTACGATAATTAAGTGGCAACGTAAAACCAAATAGCAACGTGAAACATATTTAAACTTACGTCCTACATAGTGCAAAATATTCAAACACGTAAATTATAGTACAGATAGCACACTGAGTGTATCCTTCTGCATGTGAAAAAGCAATTAAAAGATTTCGCAATACACACACACGCACATCAATAGCGAAAAAAATGGAACATTGATTCATCACTTAATGACATAATTTCGTTAGACTGCACATTGTATTAAATGGGTCGTAACATAAATATTAATACGCAAAAGTGGACAAAGTAGCACTCATTATGTCAGCTGTAATTTCATATGTTGTAAATTAACATTTGCTCTCTGATATTTTCCAATAATTTCTGTTTCGCATGTTGCAATACGGTCGACTAGCTTAATATTGCGAAACAATTGATTTCAAGTTTAATTAAAATGTGTATTTCCTTAATTTCGATATTATATAATTAATCGTGCTAATCGATTTGTACATTGAAATTACAATTAGTTCCGCGTCGCGAGTGTGCAATGAAGTTAAATTGACAATCTAGCACATTCATTTCGAGATTGATTATCATATAATTTACATAGTTTCTTTGCAGATCAACGGCCTACCAATGTGTATACCGTACTATTAGCAGAACAATGGTTCCAATAGTTTACACAATATGAGAGTTACAACATATTAAATAATACATTAAAATAACATACAATGAAACATTCTGTTTTAATAACATCTTTATAAAAGTTATGAAAGTAAAAATATATATACATACACATACGTAACAAGAAAGTTTTAATGTCAAATGCGGTAATTGAGAACTCTCTTTGAAGAAACAAGATAGTCCAATGAATTTCCAATTATAATATTACATATTATTTTTTAAATCGAGAGATAGGCCAATGACGGTCATAGCGAATCTTAGTGCTCCAATAATATTAATGTGTGACTTTTCTATAAACTGCGCGCCGTTACTATCGGTCTTGAAACGCAGCACTCGAATATCACAACATTAAATTGAAAATCAATTTAATGATACTGATGCTAACAAGCATCTATAAGATTCCCCCCTTCCCATCCCATTAAATTGTTTATACATATATGCGGTCTTATCCTAATTATTATTTATACACGTTGGCCTTTTAATACGTTCTCTTAACATCTTCGTTTTTTGCGATGAATATTACCATATGCCTCGGTGGTCGAATTGGCTACGACACCCTCACGGATTGTAGGGAGGTCCAGGTTCAAATCCTGGCTAAGGTAATATTTTTCGCAATAAATTTTTTACAATTTTTCGGGTTGGGATGGGAAGAGGGGAATCTTATAGATGCTTGTTAGCATCAGTATCATTAAATTGTTTTTCAATTTAATGTTGTGATATTCGAGAGCTGCGTTTCAAGACCGATAGTAACGGTGCGCAGTTTATAAAAAAGTCACACATTAATATTATTGAAGCACTAAGATCTGCTATGACCGTCATTAGCCTATCTCTCGATTTAAATTGTTTATACATATATGCGGTCTTATCCTAATTATTATTACATATTATCTTCAATTATTCTACGATGTCTATAAAATATTTATGCGTGCGTGTAAAATAGATTTATTACTCCTTAACGATTTTATGAGAACCATTGATTTTATTATCAGTTATCACATTTATTTAAGAATATAAATTATTCTATTCGTGCTCTATTTGTTTTTAGCATTAATTCATTTAGTATTTAAATATGCATCGTGACACTTATATGTAGCAACGTAAGCACATTTCGACGACAGCTTAAAAAGCGTTTTCATTCATGCACCTGTTGAGGCTTTTGAGATAAATTCGTACTTCAAACTTTTATCGTCTGCAAAAAGCAAAATCTCTTAGTATGAATTATCATACAAGAATAAAAGAACGCAGAACACTCTTTTCGTCTCCCCGACTATTATCGGAGTCAAACGGAGTGCGCGGATCTCGATTGCGAAAATCGTAAGAGCGATAGCGCGCAGCCGAATATTCTATTTTCCGGTACTTATCGTCTAATGGAATCGCGACTGAATCTTTCCGCAGGAACGATGCGAGACGAAAGGACGAATATGAGGGCAGCGAGAAAATACTTAAAGTGATTCCCTAAAATCGGCCCTGAGAGATGAAAGTTTTGTCCGGTGAATAGATCATGGGAAGTCGGTCGCAATCGATATTTTATCACAGCGAGACTCTGTCCTCTTATTTCTTCACATTTCTGACCCTTGGCACGGTCTCACACGGAGGGACGAAAATACATTACGAGTCTGTTGCACGTCGGTTCGTTGGTTCTTTCTGAAGCACTGAATTCAGTACCGACTAGACGAACAGGAATAGGGTGAAAGGGAAAGGGGATGGGAGGAAGAGAGAAGAACTTGAAGCTGTATAAGAGGAAGAGACTACAGCGGCACTTTAGCTATCTGTCTGATGTACAATCGAGAATGTCCCCGACACTTGCTTGCACAATTAGTCAGCAAAAGATCTAAACAATCCTGATGCGGGCGGCGCGTAAAACAGGGATGCTATTGAATAAAGCCGACAGCCAAAAGCACATGAGTGATTGGATTGTGAGAACGGCAAATCTGGCGAAATATGATTTTGGAGAACAAAGACATTTGAATTGAATTGCGGAATATCATTAACATTTTCATCTTACATAAATTTAAATAATCAATTGAAATCTTTTTGAATGAGTTATATGTATCGAGACTACAAAAAACCACTTAGCATATATAAATTAGAAAAAATATAAGCAAATGCAAGCGTATTCGCAAATGCAAGCGTATTCGCAATATTCTTGCAATTATAGAAATAAAATCTATTATAAATTTACATCTTTGTAATACTTAATAGTTTCTTCAAATATTAGTAATCAAACGGTATCTTCGTCGAAAAATTATCATGTATTAATGAAAAGTTCTCGTTAAAATATTTTATCGCAACATTTGTATAACATTTCTTCTACAACAATTAAGAAATTAAATTACATGTTGATTACTAGTTCCTGCTAGACTTTCCTGCTACCTCTTTACTCAAAGACGGCATAACGACAGAAATTTGTTCGGAATTGTAAACAAAATTAATTTCTCGCCGAATGGGTTAAGTAAATGAGTTTATATTATAAATGCTCGGCAATTTTATTTCGATGGGCATTACGTCGACGGCACTTTGCTGATAATAACATCAAGAAAGAAACCATTTTGTGTAACGAATCGTTAAATTCTTTCGTCAATTGCGACAGACTGCAAGCGAAAGATAGTAAGAAAGTAAAAATTACTGTTGAAAGTATTATATTGTCGATGCAACGAGAGAATAAAATCAATTGGAAATCAAAAGTTTCATAATAATAAAAAATAAAAATGTATATTAAGCAAATGGAGAGATTAATAATATAGTTCAAAATTATATTAAAGAATATAATATTTTGTGCATTATACCTATTTCGTATAAACATATGTTAAAACAATTTGGTATTTATCTTAATTGTTGATTTTTTTCTATCTTCTTATGAAAAATAAGAAAAATTTGTTCTTGAATCAAATCAAATTCGTGTACTTGATAGTATTTTAGAATTCCCAGTGAACAAATTTACTATGTCTATTTAATTTGCGATCTTTCATCCGATTATCAAACGCGTTTAATTTACAATGATTTCAACGAAAGGTGCATCCGTATCGGTTCAGCGCCGTCCATCAAAACTCATTCAATGATACGATCCGAGCGCACAATAAACGTCTCGCTCAATCAGCGCGAAACGAGACGGCGAGCTTTCTGTCACTCTGTTTTAGAGCGAGAGCGAGAAAAAGCTTCGTAGCGTTCTACAAGCCGTTCTACGAGCAGTAGGTTACGTTCAATATACGCGAAACAACGCGAGACAACGACGGCGATGAAAGGAGGCGTAGAGAGAGATCGGGTGAGAGGAACGCGATTCTATCTGGAGTAGCGACCGGCATTCGTTGCATGATGGAATACGCTACAATCGGCGTCCAACGAACCGGCGTACAGTGTGGTAATAGTAGTAGTAGTAGTAGTAGTAGTAATAGTAGTAGTAATAGTAGTAGTGATAGTAGTAGTAGTAGTAACAATACGAAGATACGTACCCTGCCAGTTCGACAAGCTGATCGTGCCGCCCGCTTCACGACGCCACGTGACCGTCGGCTCCGGTGTTCCTGTTGCCGCGCAGCGTAGCGTCACGTTGCTACCCTCCCGCACCACCATGTCCGTGCTGGTGGGATAGTCCAGGATATCCGGCGGCACTGAAACAATGACCACATTGCGACGAGAACGTCCCAGAGAGGCTGCGTGCGCGCGAGCACGCGCGCGTACCAACGCGCGCGACTGTGCGCGCTGACCATTCGCGTGGACCAGATAGATGGCTATCTCGCGACGGCCGATCATGCTCCGCCACTCCCCGTCGCAATATACCGCGTGCACGACACCGCACACACCGCGGGAGCACGCGCGACACCGACGCATCCTGGGGGTTCGCGCCCCATTCGTTCGCGGATGGCGGATTCGCTCGTAAAATCTCGATTCGCCCCGCCGATCTCGCGTTCGTTCGAATTTTCGCAGCGTCCCGGACCACGTCCGGCCCGCACTCACCCCCCGCGCTTCCGCTTTTTCGTACGGGAGAGTACCTTTTTGTTCCATTGAAGGAGTGATTTCTTGCTATTTTTTTTTTTTATCGAGGCGTTCTTCGACGCGTCGGTTACGGCGCGTGACTTTAACGGTTCGTAACCCACGTCGCTTTTGTCGTAGATCGCAGCCAGAAGCTCGATGGGGGTGTTGTACAAGGGTGCGCGGTATTAGGGCGAATCTGCTTTTTACGGCACATATATGCCTCCGAATGCGAGAGCAAGCTGCTGGATGAAATTTTGGTGAGGTTTACCCACCAAGCAGACATGTAAAATTGTCATGAGCTAGATTACCATACGGAATAATTTTATGAAGCTATTTATAATAGAACTCAAACGGCTATGCACGCTCTAAAGCATGAAATTATAATTTTTTTTTTCATTTACGCACGTATACGTTTAACATATTTACATAAATCTGCTGTGTGTACATGTTCTACAAATTTTGCGGAATATAAAGATGTTACAATTTATCAGTTCTATAAATTGATGCACGCGCGAATAATACAAACAAGATTTGAACTGACTAAGAGAACCGTGTAGGTGGATTACTCGAAAGGAACTGCATAAGCAACCAATATATCATGCAAAGTAAATCCATCACCTCGCTTTATCCGAGTTTAGTAAATGACAGTCGGATACGATATGGCAGATTGTTTTGTGCTTAGACGATACATTAGATAGTTTAGAGTTACCGTCCGTCCCTCTAATCCTAAGTAAATAAATCAACTAAAACATCAAAACTAAATGCTAACTTAGGTTTATTGATTTATTTTATCTTATTTGAATTAACAGGATTTTTTATGTTGATCTGTCTCGTTGTGAACAATTTATTATTCAATCTTTTTACACGAAAATGTTCTTCTAAAAGGTATAATGACATAAAACGTAGAAAAAAATGTACATATTTGAAAAATAAAGTAGCTGACAGAAGTCGTGAATTCTCTCTTGCTTTGACAAACGCGGCAAAATATTCTAGAGAGAAACCGCTCACCTGGATAGGGACAAAAATTCGCAGGAATCTCATCCCTCTTGCGGTTAGACGTTGTATTTGTAAAACGATTGAACGAACGTTATTTATCCATTTGTCTTGGAATCCATTCGTCAAACGAGTTGAAATATAAAAATATTGTATTATCGTATCCAGAATGCACTTTAGTAAAGAGAGCTTCATGAAAGGATGTCATTTTAATTATATCTTAATCTGCTGTGGAGATTACTGTATCAATTAGTAAGCCAAAAGCTATATTCTACTGCATTAATTTAAATAATTAATTGAATTTTTATTTGATAACTTAAGTGTATATTTTCTCTCATCCTCTTTCTCTTTCTCCCTTTTAGAAAAGAATGTTGTTATTGAGGAGATATAATTATCATAATTATACATTTTAAAATAGGAGGTCATTATAAACTAGATAGAAATTTATTTCTCTTTTCATAATTAAATCATAAAATTCACAATCTAGTAATGCATGTCAATTATCTTAAAGCTCGCATATAAATTCGATTGTCTTTCATTGTCTTCAATCATTAAATTCACTCCATATAAAAAGCAATTAATAAAACTGCCAGTTTCGTTCAGTGAATTAAAAGTTTTTTAGTCTAATGGAAAATTTAATTTTCTCGACTTACTCACAACTAGGATGATATACTTGACTATCTTTAACGTAAGTAACAAGACATGGAAATAAGATTTTTTATAAACGTAAACAAAATGTATGCTCGATAATTCTTTATCGTCTTTTATCGTCACCAAACTATAAGAAATTCTACGACAAGAATGCTTTTAAATTCTTCTATACCCACATATCTGTTTTACATTGACCTATTCAAGTGAATTGACAGTTTGCGAAAATTTTTACGCTGGCGTCAGCGACATAAAGATTGTTTGCGCATGCACACGGAAGCGACCTTTTCAATAGGGCGTAGGATATACAACAACGTTTATTACGAGATATCGCCAGCATTTCACGATGATCGACCCTTCGCGAAAATAATCTTCACCGCGCCGGGATGGAACGGCCATCGACGCGATACATTTTTCGCGGCAACAATGCGAAGAATTTCGTTATCGAGTTGCTTTCGAAACGGAATAGAGCCCGAATATGGTTGGCGCACATGCAGTTTGTGCACCGGAAAGACGGCTGCCCGGGAATGGTTTCCCACGGCTTACGCGGACTAAGTTCTTTCCCGGTCACGAAAGAGGCTACCTTCGTGAATAGTCCTCTCAGAGACCGACGTCGCGTCCCCCTGGTGAGTTACGAAAGACGTGTTCGGAAGGCAAAGAGGTTCCAAGACGAAGTTTCCGCGGATGCGAAAAAGCTACCCGGCGCGAATGGTTAGGTGCTTTCGTGTGCTAACGAGTCGAGGAGGGTGGATCGAGAGCTGCGATTGCAAATCTGAGAAGCACATTAGAAATATAAAGGTTCTCTTTATCGAAATAACGTTCTTTTGATTACCAATAAATCTGCCTATAATTAACGATAATTAACTAACCATTCACAATAGTCGCCTTTTTTTACAATTATGTACATAAATCTGAATAATTTCTCATCGTTTTTAACAATAATACATATTTCAATATATGTAGAATTGATGGTTAAATGAATTCGTTAAATTTTTATTTTGTACTAGAACGACACAGGCGCGCGCTACGCGCGCGCCATTTATTTTCTTATCTTTAATATTTTTTAAATTATAATATATAATATTATATATATATTTAAATTTATATACACATATATACAGGTAAAGATGGGTGTATTATAAAGGTAATACATACCAAATAGATGCTAAAAAATACAACGTTACATAAAAATTAATAATTGAAAAATAAATATAAAAAACAAAATATTGTACTTTTTGAAAATAAAATTACATATCTTTTATATAAATAAATTCTTACAAATCGAGAAAACGAGAGTGAAAACGCGAAAGGAAGCGACAACGAGACAGAGACAGAAAGAGAGAGAGAGAGAGAGAAAAGATTACAAAAAAATTACAAAGAGAGCTACTTACAATAATAAACTTAACCTTCTTAACTATAAACTGTATAATATGCAAAAATAGGAAAAAAAAGTAATATACGTATTAAAGAGATAAAGAAAAACGTTTAATTAAACATTCTTTTTTTTCTGTGTATTTAATAAAAAATGTACAATATAGCTTATTCTAGAGGTGGAAACACACACAACTAACTTGATCAAAAAATATATTATAACCGTCAAAATGTAAATCTACATTCGCTCACAATATATATTAACGAAATAAAGAGAACCGTTTAATTTTTAATAAAAAATGTACAATATTACTTACTCTAGAGAAAAGAAAAGGCTATAGAAAAGGCTTTAGTAATAACTTCATAATTTTATATTATATTACAAAACATATATATTATATATAACCATTAAAATATAAGATGACATCCGCTCATGACGTACGAACACGAAGTCACGCGCGCGACGCGATTAAGCTCTAAATAACCAATCGGCATCGCGGAAAAGAGACAACAATAAATTCGACTATCGATTTAACACCGCCTCTTTAAGAGTGGACTTTGAAACATTCAATACACGATTTCAGAGTACAAAAAGATCGGCTACACGCAAGACTATAGTTAGGCAGCGTCTGCAGTGCAATAATGCTTGTGTTTGGTCCAACAAAGAGAAAGCAAAAATGAGGATGTTCTCTGACAACACAGTACGATCACGACAGAGCAGTCAAATACCGGGGGCAACCGTACGGCAGCGAATTCTTCCAAAGAATTAAGCGGGCATCGGCCATCGAGCAAAAAGCAATTCCATGCCGGCATCGCTGCGCCCGCGCCGTCACAGGTCACAGAGATATCACCGGGTCCGGTGCGCAATTCATTTCACGCTTTGCCCCGACTGCGTCGGGCGCAAACGGGGCGAAAAAAAGCGCCGTATCCGCAGATAGTATATTTATTGATACGGGAAAACAATTGGGTCGAATTTATTATTTCACGCGTGCCCGCGCACCGACGCGCGCCGTTGTTTTTGTTTGCTTTCACGGAATCGCGTTTTATTCGCATGGACTGTACACACCGCGCTTCATACCGCCGATATCTTCGAGTGTCCTTTTGAATGGCCGCTATATTTTGCGACGTTCCGATAACGTTTGAAAAGTTCGATCGGTCGAGTGCGAGCCAGCGTTTAGACCAACGTGATACTAAATTCATGCATACGCGCCGATCTTCGAGGCTCGAGTTACGCAAAGGTGCAGCAAAAACTATCGACCCCCTTTGCCATTTGAGATAATTTCGAGTAATGCGATATTAAATCTTCTATTTCTATCATAATCTAATCAATATTATATAACAGTACAATCGATATTCTTCCCCTATAACGCAAAGTTAAAAAAATTTATTTTGTAAATTATAATTTATTTAGAAAAATATATGCATATAGGTCATAAGTTGTCGAGTTTACTCACCGTTAGATTAATGAGAAATCCATCTTAATAATTTTAAAACTTATTTTTAAAATCAATCGTAAAAAAATTTCAAGTTTTTCGATTAATATAAATAATCCGAAATTGGAAAAGAGGAAGAGAGTAGATTTTATTTCTTTTCAGTAATAAACTAGAGTTGATTTCTCTATGTAACTTCAATATACATTTAAATCCAATTATTCTTCTGATACGAATCAAAGAGCTATATTTGTATTGTACTCACGAATGCTTTACGCAATAGTGTATGCTCACATTGGGAAAATGTAGAATCAACCAATTGGTCACGTAAGTTGAAACATATAACATCACACCAGGCAAGTTGACCAAGCCAGTAATTTCACTACGATAAACAAGAAATTTAACGAGGGTTGGTTGCGATAAGCTTAAGCTTTAGGTTTATATATGTGTATATATATATATATGCACCTTATGTACATACGAAGCAAAGATTACGATGCACGACATATTAACGTAGATTGTTATAAATTTGAAAAAGAATTTACAATTAATAATAAGAAAAATATCATTGCTATATAGCGAAGACCCGCATGCCAATTGCAATACGCATTCAATAATCGAATTCGCGCAAAATAAAAAACAAACTGAATGATAAAATTTCTGCAAGTCAATATTTTGAACGGCGCAACGAATCTATATGCAATATTTGCTATTTCCATATTTCAGTATTTCTCTATTTTTATATTTTTAAAAAAGCTCGGAAATTGAACTCTCTCAACAAGTTTGATTACGCAAAGCTGATTATCGCAAAAGTGTACAAACGAAGCAATATTTACTACAATTTGCACGCTTATGAGTTTACCGGCATAGAGAGAATTATGGTTATTACTGTTATAGAGTAGTTACTTTCTTAGTATAAATTTAACGTTATTTTACGAGTTTTACTTCCGCTCATAGTGATTTGTTGAGAACAATTTTTACATAATTACAACAAACTTTTCACTCACACATTATCAACGAAGCAATATCGCGGTTTTAGCAAGTAACGCAGGTGTGAAAATTTCAGGAATGTACAATAAAGGTCGCAATAAATGCGTGCAAATATAATTTCCTTGCCTGTACCTTATCTCTTCCAAAATGCAAAGTAGAATAAATCATGATTGACGGCTCGATAATACAAGAGAAGGAAATAAACAACTAACTTCTCTGTTTTTCTTTTGCACCTTCATTTCACGTTTAACCAAAGCAGCAGCGGTTATTATTAGGAGAAAACCAATAATTCATTATTATATTCCAATCATTACAAAAAACATGCTTCAAAATTATATCAAAAGTATTACAAATTAACAAATATAACAGATGCAAAATTAATCAATACATTGTAATTACGTTCTCTAAAACTCGCATAATAATTTTGCGTCATTTGTGCCATTTTTTCGCTCCTTCCTGCTCGAGCGATGCAAACTACCGAAGAATGCAACGTCCGCATATCCTCCGATGAAGCAAGATAAAGCAAAATAGCCGACTCTTTTCTTTTCTCTCCTAGTCTTGGCGATATAGTCGACGATAGGACAGGCCGATAAAGAAGAATCTTAACGAGGGGTTGCGGTGAAGTTAAACTATACGCTTATACGAGGTTCTACGGCACGGCGGCTGGGCGGTTTGCGGCGTGAGGAGGCCGACCGGTTATTAGAACGAGGAGCACGAGTTGCCGGGAAGGTGTCTAATAGCCCGCCAAGAGTACAATCGCCCTCGAAGGTTTCGGCGCGGGGGTACGTACTTTACATACATTTGCATCCCGCCGCCACAAATCCGGCCGATCGCGGAAGGCCAAGGCGGGTAACGCGGGGAGGCGTCTCTATCTTGGCAAGCCACCCGAAAGGGCTCGCTGAGGTGTGAAATCTTTAATCTGTTCAGCTGCTTTTTCATCCAGCAAAACGTTATTCCAGATTTCACAGCAAAGTTCAACGCAACGTTGTTTTAAATTTACTACCGTAGAAAAATAATATGCGCGCGCGTGTGTATATGTGTGTGGGAGAACGACCAAGAATAGATTACACACACGCACAATCGATATAATATATTTATACCAAATAGTATAAATGTTTTAATATTGTCCACTAACTTATATTTATTTTTTAAATTAAAGCTTTTTTATTATTAAACGTTATTTTGCGCAATGTTGTTTTATTTACTAGTACACAAACTATTAAACGTGCTTCTATAGGGAGACGTTCGAAATAAACTGCGAATCGATATTAAAATTGATTTTAGTAGCGTCTACTATATTAATTTCTTAATTTAAACATTTTTATCGTGTTGTTTTATTATTTTCTTACCATGCAGTTCTTATTTATGTAAACTAGTTAAACGATTTTTCTTTAAAATGGACACTTAGCTGTACATCCGTCCATGAATGTTCGCTCGTCTTACTTAACTTCTAGTTAACGTGAGCTTTGCAATGTATCAATGGGATACTATCTGCGAGCTTGTTAAGAGATATAAATCAGTAAGCTTAGCTGAGGTATTTATGGAGATGCATTAGCTTTCCGCAAGAGTATAGAATGCCAGCATTTATTTGGTAATTTCCGGCAGTCCGATATTCATCTCTCGAATGCTATTGCGCCAGAGCGCGATAGAGCCGACCAATGATCTCTAGAAGTCAAGAATTGTGTCAGACCTTCGTCAAGCTAACCAATAATTAATAGCAGGGTGAAAAGATACTTTCATTAATTTAAGAGAAATAAGATAAGCCGGGTGCCCAATCTAATAAAAATAACGAGCCATCTATCAAGCATACACGGAGAAAATTTTATATTAAAAATTACTATGTATGGCAGTAGCCGTGGACTATTGCTGAAATTCTAAAAATTTTTACTATGTTTTTCATTGTTTTACATAGTAAAAATTTTTATAATTCCAGCAATAGTCCACGGCTACTGCCATACATAGTAATTTTTAATATAAAATTTTCTCCGTGTAATAATAGAAAAATTTTAAAAGCTTCAAAAACATAACTGTGTTTCATAAAAATTTTAAAATATTAAATAAGACAATAATGATTTCGCTATTTTATTAGCAAATATTATTTTATCCAGCAATTATTTAATGGATTAATCAGTACAGCATTTTATTAAAAAGAAAATACTATAACTATTAAGAGTATTAAGAGTATTAAGAGAAAATATTACGATTATTAACTAAAAACGAAAAAAAATTGCTACAAGAATAAAGTAATAAAAATTCGTAATAATTTAATTGCCAAGTCATAAGTTCGCGTTTCTTTGCAAAGTAATCGAAAAAAATGATATGTTTTCCTGTGAAAAATTGGTTAATTAAAGTGAAGATCGTGGCCTTACGGATATTATAACGTTGTACATGGTGTTCCCTGGGAAGCCGCGAAACAAATAATCAAGGATTGAATATCGGTGTCTTGTAGTAGCAATCACGGCTTTCTCTAGAGGTACTACGGTGTCCGCTAAGACGACCGTAGTTGGCGAAGTTTGACAAGTTGGCGGTAACAGGGACGGTGGTACCAAGTGCCAAGAAAGTTCCGAGGAAGGATCAGTTGATGCATAGTCACGGGAAGAAGGATGCGCCCTGCCAGCAAAGGACGTGTTCCGCGGGACAATCGCGAGTTACGTATACATGGAAAACGCTGAATCCGCCTGTGCTTAGTCGAGTTTCGCAAGGACTAGTCAAGGATCCCGGACTTTCTGGATGGCGCGGGTTACAAATTCACGAGCAATCTCGAACGTACGATTTGCTCGCAAATATTTGTCGGCAGCGGTCCTTAAATCATTCCGAGATTCTCATTCCCCACTCAATTTTCCGCCTCTTAGGCATTATGAAAACTGGAAATTGCGCGCAATAAGTTTAATGTCGGTTTTAAATTATATGTACGCAATATATGGCAGTTTTATTTTAATTCAAACAGCCGTGCGCATACACATACACGATAATTAACAGTTATTTAAAATTGACTTTCACATATTTATAATACTGTTAAATAATCCAAAATCTAACATTGATTATGCAAATGTAAATGCGACAAATGTAATTAGTCAAATAAATAATTTGAAGCTGTGCATTCCTATATAATTACGTAAAAATAGATAGTAATCATATTATACAGAATAAAAAATTAAATGTATATATATTAAAACTGATAGATTTGAGGTCGCATCTCGTTTAATTAATACTCAGTCTGCCAGTGGCTTTTATCTAATCATCTATTTAAAAGTTAATGATTAAATGAAAAAATTTTATCAAATACAAATAAAAAATAAATAAAAACGAAATTAGTAATATGCAACGAATATTTAAATTTTTTATACATCAGAATAATGCGTTTGAATAATTATAAATAAATGATAGAAATTTTGGCAATAAAATTTTATTCGAGATAAAACAAACGGGCATACCACGCAAAATTCGTACATTCAAAGCGTCGCATCTCATTGTCACTCATCACCGAGATTGCACCAGTTACATGAATATGTCAGGTGTGACAAGTTAATCTATATTGAGTGTAGAATAGAAATTATTTGTAATTTTTCGAACAAACCATAATAAAGCTATGCATGGTATTATATTCATTCAGTGCATGTGACACACGATGTTCTCGGCGACGGATATGGAAACGTTCTGCTCGACAAAACTTGCAATAATCATGATTTGTCATTTGTTTAATACGACAGTAAAATGTTTGGATTCAACAATGCAAATAAAAATTAATGTTATGAAATTCAATTTAATTTATGTAATTTTTACACACGCAGAAAATTTATACGTCTGCACTGATAATGTAGAATTATTTATATTTTTGACAGGAAATTTCTCTCTTTTTTCTTTCTCACTTTGGCTTTTTTTCTCTTTTTAGTATTTTATTAATAGCTAATTCAATAATATTGTGTTATATAAATATCATTCAAATAATTAATGATTTTTAAACAATAATAAGATTAGGACCGACGAAATTGTCAAATATAATATATTTTAAATCAATATTTAATAATTGTTACTCATTAATTTTATTATTATTATTTTATTATTGATATAACATTTAAAGTTCTTTATTACAGTGGATTAGTTTAAATTACTGTCTGTATTATAATATTACTTTACATTCTCTCCTTCTCTTTATGCCAGTATAATATATTATTATAATTAGGTTTTATAAAATATTAGATAAATTATATATTTACAACTTTAATTATAAAAATAACTTTGTAATTAATTATTAATTTTATCTAACCTAAGAAAAAATATTATACTTATCAACAAATAAAGAAATAACAAATTGTTTAGATTTTTACAGTAACATTTGCATAGTATTTATGGTGCATAGTATTACACTCAATATATTTAAGGCACTTATACACTTAGTTATCGTTACCTCTTGCCTTGCATTATGCAAGTTTTATATGACATCGTGTTTATATATTCCTTTGCTTACACACACACACACACATAATATTAATTTTCTGTTCGCCTACTATTATTAAACGTAAAGCTTATTTTTCAAATATAATCGTAATAAGGTAAAGAGAAGCAATTTTTTAAAAAAGAATTAGAAGATTTTGATCTTTACCAACGACTTCGAGAAATCCAGTAATGCTGGACATCGGGTCAGTATTAACCTGGCACATGTACCAACCGCTGTCGGTCTTGCGCGTTTCTCTTATGTGCAGAGACCACGCTCGATGGCCACTATGTGTCACAGCGATCCGATGATTCTTCGTAATAACGTGAGTCGCTATCGTCAGAATCGTCTGCGTATCGACTCGTAGCCACGCTACCTGCAACACAAAACCAGATAATAGGTCAATTAAATAATCCATTCAAATAAAACACATGCAGCGCTGTACGCGTTATGCCAATCTAAATGTCTTGTTTATATATCGAGTTTTTAGGCAACGTGTAACACGAAAAGAATTTTAATTTATAAATATGAAAGAAAGCCCCTATCGGTCACGGCGGATCTTGGTGCCTAATAATAATTATTTTGTGAATATTCCTGCTCATGCGAACTGCGCGCCGCATATTCGTCGGTCTTGAAACACATTTTAATTTAATTATAATCGATGTTAAAAATGCGACGTAATGGAAGCTGTGTATTATACATCGTTGATAAATTAATTCGTGTTGACAATGCAGACAAATGAATGCAAAAGATAGAACGAGGAAAATATCGAAAAAATACAAAAGTAGGAATGTTATTTCACAATAATAGAGTTTCCATTTTAATTGGCTTCTACCAACGATGCATACACCAACATTTTTGAAATTGTTTTTAAACGTTTAGAAATATTTTTTTATTTCTAGAATACTATTTTTATATTCTAAATATAACAATTTCAATTACTATTGTTACTTAGAATCACGTTTTATTAATTTCTATAGAATAATCGCTAAAATAAGAAAGTGTCACTTAAAATTTAACGAAGCAACTTCTTCAATCGAAAATGAAAATAACTACATATCTGCTAAGCATTTTGAGACACGCATTTCACTGTATGTATGAAATTAAATTTTCGAGATGCACATTCCATATCCAGCTTTCCCGCAGCACTATCATATTCAGAGTGATAACAGACGCTAGGTACTTTGTACCACTTTAGCCTGTTGCAGGCTGCGTTAGTGAAGTTAATATTTTACCATATCGTGTTGTAAAACAGATTTACAGTACAAGTCCGACGAGAAATGAAGAAAAGAAAAGTGTACTTGGAGAAAAATTTTCAATGAATTCCATTAAACGCAATAATCAGTGTTGTTAAAAATGACACAAAGGATGTTTTCATTATAATTTCACATCAAGCGATAGTTTTGTAAAGTCAATGCTGAAACTTCATCTAAAACTGTCATCGTAGTTGTTTTTTCCATAGAATAAAATTTTTCATTACCGCTACATATGTGCATACGTTGATAAGGAAAAATAAGAAATAATTATTAATAAACAATTTTTATTTTATCAAGAAGCAATTATAAATACAGCTTTTAAAGGTTGTAATATTTACCTTCAATTATATAATAACATAAAAAAATGTTTACTTCATTATAAATAATTATGTTTTATATATTTACATTATAAGTAATTATGTTTTATATACTTTTACATAATAATTTTATCTTTACATCACTACGCTGTTATTTTCTAAAAATATAACTCAAACACTTCAATACCATTTATTAATAGAAAAATATCAGAGTATTTCAAGTAGAATTATGTTTCCAAATTTGGGTTTCACGATGTGAAATAATGTATTAAATTCCTTGCAGAAGCCAACTGATATTCAAGAATATGTCAAAGCTACAAGTGTCAAGCTATAAAGCTATCATGCTGAGAAACCAAATCAAAGGAATAATAATGTGAGCGACCTAGTTACCGCTCCACCTGTCTTGTACCTACAATTCCCTACAAAAGCATACACAATCCTTTTATCTGATCCAATATTCGCGAAATACAGCAAATGCACTATGAAACGTCTATCGCTTTGTAGATCGCATCGCGACCTAGTGTACCTCATTAAAAAAGTAAATAGTATTCTTTTTCTTCGTACTTATTCTTCGTAGGGAAAAAAGACAAAGATCTCTCTCTAGGATGACGTCGCACGCGGTTTTACTTATGGATGTCCGTTGCGAGTCTTCCGCTTTCCGTGCGCGACGTCCCTTCTTCCCTGTCCCCGACCATCTCCTCAACCACCGTCTTTCCCGTCCTCATTGCGGAAGCTGTCAACGCGTCTCATCGCCCAAGTGCTACCGACAATGTACTCGAAGCTTACCAACTACGCTCGTAATATAAAGAGAGCAGAAATGGGGAAAGAGAGATGAGGGGTTTGGGGAGAGAGGAAAAAGAGAGAGAGAGAGAGAGAGAGAGAGAAAGAGAGGTACGACGAAAGAGAGTTAGAAAGAAAAAAGAAAAAGAACTCATTGTTACGCCAAAGTCGTAATACACTCGGCGTCGTTTTAGAGTACGCAACATCCGTCTCTATGGTCTTCTGCATCCACTCGGCCCGTAGGCGATATGTGTCGCGTACAACGCGTATCCGCCACGTGCCCCATGTGTGGCGGACAGGCGTAGGTGCTCTAGTCACGAGGAACGACGAGCGAATAAAAGGGAGAACGTTTTCCAGCGAGCGACACGAGGGGGAGGGGTGAGGACGAGGACGAGGACGAGAGCGGAAAAGCGGGTGGTTACGTCCGTCGAGAAAGAAACCCGGAAAAGAAGGTGCCGGGGTACACCGGGGCGAGCGGTGAAGAAAGCGGCGGTGAAGCGCGGACGATGAGGGGAGAGAGGGCAGAGCGGTTGTAAATTGTGTGCTCAAGACGGGGGGTGCAAGAGCTCTCGGGGTTGATAGAAGAGACGTGTGCAGCGCGCGCGCGCGCTCCTATATGCATATACACTCCGTTTTCTTTTTCCTTCTCTCTCTCCGAGAGTATCCGGTGGTATCGGTGCATATGCGCCTATTACGTACGCATGACGAGCTCTATGAACACGCGTAATGGAAGCGCATCGTCCTCCTTCACCCCGCCCGTCAGCCGCCGTCGGCTGCAATTACTCAAGCTCGTGTATGACCGAAATGCAACCGCCGCCCGCCGCGAACGCGCGTAGCAGCGTCGTCGTGGCGCGGCGCGGCGCGGCGCGGCGCGGAACGGAATGGCACGTTTCGCTTTTACAAACGATCCGTTTCGCGGTAACGATATAATTGCGCCTGTCGCGGTGTAATCTCGCCGCGCGAGTCGGTGCATGGCGTTCACGGACGCGTCTGAATAAACGCCACGGAATTCTCTTCGTTCCTTCTATTCTCCTTTTCCTCGGCATATCCACCACCGCCGCGCCGCAACCGCACCAACGACGGAACACTTCCTTTTTCTTTTCGTTTCGGCCACTGTTGTGTTTCCTGCCTCGGACGTGCCATGACCAACCGGTTTGCCAGTTGAAAGCGGCGAGAGGAAATCAGAACTCGGCGGCAACTCTTTATTTTCGTTTACGTCAGTCGGTTGCACGAGACGATACCTGTGTATACCTACCCTCTTTTTTTTACTCGGACTCTTTCCTTAGCGCCCTCGCCCTCCCACTCCCCTCGTCCAACCACCCGTTGCACCACCCCTCTGCCGCCTCATCCCTTTTAGCTGCGGCAAGTACGGAAGGTATATACGCGGGTAGTTCTTTAATTTCGCGAAATATCTCCCCGAGAGGCACGGCCGCTTTCGCGACTCGGACTCGCGGTGAAAAATGACTCGGGCAAGTTCGCCTCGAGGGTGTACCGTGTCCCGGCCCTCGGACGATCGCTCATCCTTTCTCCTTCGATTTCTCTTCCGTTCGCGTGCGCTCGCGCAATCGTCGCCGAACGGAAGCGACGGTAACGCTGGAGAACGCTGCGCGATGAACTTGAATATACGTCGGAGCGACGGTATAACGCCAGCGGGATCTCGATATACGCCCCGATATTTTTTATACGTTAGTGAATTTTTTATACGTTATCCTTACGATCCTAAAGCATCCTGCGTCGGGTTAACAAGATTTATCGGTACTCTTAATTATTGTCAAGTACCGCTTCCAGTGACGGCACTAGTTGACGTAATTCTATTTATTTGACTAATTGGATGGTACAGAATCGTGTCCGCGTTACCACGAGTGCTTTTAAATAATTAGATTACACACGTATACACACATATTCGCGTGCGCTAATATTGTACAGCGTGAAGCTACAAATAGTATCTCAAAAATGTTTTGTACGCTTTACGCGGGCATTATTTAAAATTACGCTATAGCTTCCCGAGTTAATTTTACTTATTAGCATTGTTATTGCGATTAGAGTTTGTAAAATATTTCGAAGGAGTAAAAATGTGGATGGAAAGTGGCGGCATGAACATGTAGCTCGCAATATTACACATATACACGCATATACCTGCAATACGACACAATGAGAAATTAAAACCACATTACGAGTTATATACGAGCGCCTCTTATATGCGATGTATCGTTGCGCCTAAAGAGATGGTCTTTAGATCCGCGCGCAACGTCGTGCGCGATATGAATAAAAAATAGTATTTTTCTTTTCCCTACCGGCGCGCGATGTGTACTGTATCTACACAGCGGCGCGTAATTACTCGTAGCTCACGACCGACGGTTTACGAAGAAAAACGAAAAGACAGTGATTCGTATTTACCCGTCTGTGCAGCTCGAAGGTGCTCAAATATTTTAACAAGATACGAGCGCGGCCAAGCGATTTTCCGATATAATAACTTATCCAGAAGAGGGAACTGTATTCGACGCGCTCGCGCTGCCTCGCCACGACCTCGAAGGTATCGCGTGAAATTTCGCCGTAGCTTAATAGCCGAGCATCGTGCTTTCATCTAATTTAATGACGTTAATCGATTAAAGGCAATATAATATCTATCGTCGTCTGATACATCAATTAAAATTTTCATTAAAGTAAAATTTGTAACAATTTAAGTAAAATAAAGATTTTGTTATACATCATTTACATCTTCGAAATATTTTGTTGATTGATAGTGATATCAGAAGAGGAATAATTAGGCAAATAAATTTAAATTCCATAATCAACGTATGCAAATGAAATTTTTACATATGAATGGAAATTATGAATGTTACTCGCGTGCGCTGCCAAAAACAAATTTCAATCATTTACGGATAATATAATTATAGCATTTTGTCTTTTTTCAATGTGAAACACATAAAACGAATGAAATGAATAATTTTAGTTGCTTCCTTTTCGAAGCAAGTGATATGGGGGGAGTTGGGGGACATTGATACGATTTTTTTAAAGAGTTAAATAAATAACTTTGCAGATAGATTAAGATAAATGTAATAGGTTAAATTTAAAGGCTTGTTCTTCTACTTACGTGTTTTGATTGC